>OU896720.1:10533182-11133182 GCA_918026855.4 Phaedon cochleariae
TTGTTGTTAGTGATTCCTGGCAGTTGATTCAATTCTCTCTTATATTCTAAAGATTGTGGAGTACAGTTTTTTTTTAAAATCGAACATCCAATAATAAAATACAACATTACATTTATGTAAATGGAACACTGAAGTTTTTACATAATGAAAGGACAATTTTTACATGTATGTAAACAAACAAGAATATACTATTACATTACTCAGACATTGACAAAAAGTCCTCATCGGATACATAAACATCAAATCTCGCAGGTTTTTTTATTTTTCTCTCTGGTCTACTCTCTCCCCTAAAGTTCTCGCTACTACTCCCTGCTCCAAAATTCCGAGTCGAAATGCATGACTCTTCCTTTGGATCCGTGGGTTTGTCTCTACTAGAAATAGGTAAAATATCAGACATGTTGCTACCTTCATCAGTAGGTACTGGTGAACCTGTAGGTGAGCTTAAATTAGAATTGGATGAAACATCACACTGAGAAGTATTACTTGAGTGAAAGTTATGGTTCAATTCGCCTGAGTGGCGCCTCTGAACTGCAGGATTTTCATTTTCCTTAGTGGTAGGCAAAACCTGGTTGGTTGGACAAGGCATATGCAGCCCTACTTTTATGAAAAATAGGTGCATTTGCGAACGGCAGCTCTTCGTCAGTAGCCACTATGGGTTCGAGTTATCAAAATGAGTTTAAAATAGCAAAAATTTAGTTATCTAGCAATCATAAGGTTAAACAAAAAAGATGGGGCGCCACTGCAACTTTTAATTCATATGAAATGTTACCTGGAAAGTTGAGCAACCAGATAATGAATAATATTAGTTGTTCTCCCAGACTAAAAGACCTAAATTTACCTTAGAGATGTTGTGAGTTGGAGTGTCATGTCAATAAACAAATAAAACAGTCATATACAATACCCAAAACATTTAATTATGATGATAGGACTCATATATCATATCACAGGTTTTGACAAATATGCATAATCAAAAAAATATTAGATACCTATTTCCTGTTAAGAAACTACACTGTTGCCTGCTATTATGTGGATGAAAATATATATAAATCACTTTATATTGTTCTTGAAAATTCAAAAGCTCCTGTAAGGACGTTTTATATTCATAGCAGATTTTTAAAAAATATTAAATGTGAATAATTCTACCAGCGCATAGTATACTATGTGGAGGGGAAGTATGTACCTTTCATGTGTGATTTTATCAATTTATGACCTGGCTATGATTTAAAAATGGTCCATTATACACACTAGCAATGGGCACTATGAGTGAATAAAAATGAAAAATAAAAATATATTTTCATGTCAAAAACCTGTATGGTGTGTCCTACACCAGTTATCCAGAGTAGCCTTCAGTGCTACCAAATGAAGCTGCTGAGGGGAAGGTTGGCGGAGAGCGGGGTGCTGACTTCACATCCCTGGATGTCAGATGACATTGACAGAGTTGTCGTATTTCCACCTTGAAAATCCATCATATCAGGAACAAAACAGGGGACGATATCCAGATTCCAGATTCCAGACTACTATATAGCCACCAAAGGCCTTGTAGAATTAACAGATCCTGGTCGAGCAATGACTCCTGGGAAGAATAGTGCTCCTGGTAGGATAACTCCCGTTGTAGAACTCCCGGTAAAAACTCCCGGTAGAAAACTCCCGGTGAAAAAACCCTTAAATAATTCATGAAATGAGTTTCTGAATTTCTGGACTGCAGAGAGAAAAAACGTAATAATGCGAGACTCACCTTCTATGAAGGGTTAGGGATTGAAATGACGATGAAGGTAGGCACGTGGCTGCCTGGGTGATGAACCATGAAGATCCTGCCTCTTAAACCAAAACCAGAAGAAATCTGTAGAGTCCAGCAGTCCTTGTAGATCAGCAACAAATCCAGGATATCCTGATGTGATCCAGAACGCCAGGCGGTACAGGACTTCAGAAGCCGGTTCACACCACAAAAATGGCACTTGACCACCACGAAGCTTTTTCTGAAGTGAGCTCTTGTCTCACGACCAGAAAGGAAATCCCTTCTCCAAATTTCCAGAAACTTCGAGAACAACTTAACAGTTTCCGCTTTTCAAATTGGCGGAAAATTTGAATATCCAAAATAAAAGACGTTATCGCTACTCCCTCCAGAGACTTGATTCTTCCCAGATGACTATCTGAACCAATCAGAATTGATGACTAAAATGACGTCACACCTTTCTTCACGATTACTCGGCTTGTTGGTTCGACGATGATGATCTAAGGATATATCAATCCGAATCGGCGTTTGGCGCATGACAAGTTTGACACTGTTGACATGGTGTCATGACCGACAGCTAATTGACGTAAAGCGAAATAACAGATGATCAACAAAAACAAAACATCAACCTGAATTTATCAAAATAAATGCATCAATCAAGAAAATAATGCCAAACGAAGTTAATTGATTCACCATGGTCGATTCCTAGTGAAACCATCCGCATCAGCGTTCCTGGAAAATCCAATACCTATTGTCCTACTGTGATGAAGTTTCAAGTGGAAATAGCAGTGTGAAAAGTGAGTATGACAATGTCTCTGAACTGGTATTTCATATTACTTTATATTATTTATCTCTTTCAGATAAGTTTCTGTAAAAACCATCCGAATCATCCTTCTACTTGGATCACAACAAAGCAGATATAGCAAGAGATATCAACGTATTTATAGAAATTGTATTTTTATTTTATGTACAGTGTGAAATCTCAGGTGTGTATCCACATATCAGGTTTGAGAATAATTAAATAATATGAAGCAGATTGAGTTCAATTTATGTTATTGAAAAATGTTAACCATGTTATTGTGACAAAATATCCTATCAGATGTGCTCAGCATTACAGAATATTATAGAATCAGACAAAATATACAGTAATGAAAATTTACATGCTACATCACCTCTCTCCCAAGAAAAAATTTGAATCTGGAGTGATTTAAATTTTCAAAAAAATTACAATATCAACAATGGATACAGAGGGATAAGTACTTCAGATCACCGAGACGAATATCAGTATCCAAATATTGAAATTGCATTCAGAATCAATCAGTGAGATGTCAACTCCTAAACGAACGAAGGCAACCCACTAAAAAATCCCGAGGTGGAAACAAAAAAGAAAGTTTGAAATTTTAAATTTTGATTTAACCAGCTGTCCACCGTTCAACTGGGGTGACATACGGCCACCAACCTTAAACAGGCCAAACCTGAAACAAAAAGATTCAACAAAAAACGTTCGGGAGTATTCCCATTCACGTAGAGTTAGGTCGTCCCTAGAGACTACTCAAGTGCAGAAGCAAAAGAGCGGTACTTTCGAGAAATATGCCTATTGAACCCGCCTAAACAAAAATTCAACAAGACATACATCTCGTCAGCCCAACCTGTCATGAGACAACTATGACGACCCACATCACGTTGTTGTCCACGACCCCTACGCTTCCAAGATCCCTACAGACAAAAAATAGCTCTTGGCTTTTCAAAATTTACTCAAAAATACTGTGGGAAATGTAAGCATCAAAATTGAAAATAATATCCCACAGCAAATGTGAAGTATCAGCATCAAAAGTGCTGATCACTTCCAAAAAGTTAGGGTGGAGCAGTGCATGGACCATCACAGGTTATGACTGTCCACATAACCAGTGGCAAAAATAAAAAACAGCGATGTTACTGCCGTGATAGAATCACTAGCTGGGAACATGTCCAAGTCCAGGTAGCTTTAGGAACAATTCCAGGGATAACCAGCTCTTAGCCCGACCGAAAAAGAAATGGAACAGTATTTGGACCATCACTGGTTATGTCTGTCCACATAACGCAGTGGAAATAAATGACAGCGGTGTTACTGCCGTGATAACACTAGTTGGGAACATGTCCAAGTTCAGGTAGCTTTAGGAATAATCCAGGGATAACCAACCTTTACCCCAAAAAAAATATGAGCATGAAGATCAAATGCATACCTCTATTCAGGGATTAACTTGGGGTAGTAGCTATGCGTACTAAAAATCCTAAGGGAGGTCACAATCGGGAAGTCTAAGTCGGTAAAATTCATAATCGAGTAAATTTACAAAATCGGGAAAGTCTATCCAAAATTATCCGGAACAGAGATATTTACATAATATTTACATGACTCACACCTAAATCTAAATACTGTACAAAAAGGAAAATCTCATTACTCGTCAGCAATGAAAAAAATTGAAAACTGTTGCAATCTAACAGTTTCAATTCAGGGGCTAAATTTTCAAATTTCAAAAAATTCGAAATGCTAAATACAAAATACTGAATGTCACAATTTAGAACATTCCAAGGGTATTTTTGTGAACTTTCACATTCACGGTAGCTACTAAAAAGTTCCTAAAAACTTCCAAAAAAGTTCAAAAATTTTCAAAAAAATTTCCGACAATATATCTCAAAAAATCTCAAAAAACTAACCGACAGAAATGTCCGAGTTAGACCCAAAATAAGGTTTCAAATCCTTAATATGCCAGTCTCCTGCTGGACTACCATTCTCATATTCCAGAGAATAAACTAAACGTGAAACCTTCCTTTTAACTACACACAAAACATATTTGGGTGCTAGTTTTGAACTAAATTTTACTGCAGCTTCTGACAGTACCTTGTTTCGACGCCAAACTTTATCTCCAATATTAAAAGAAAAATCTTTCTTTCTCAAATTGTATGCTCGTGAATTTCGTTGGTAAGCCTGATGCAATTTATTCTTTACTTCTTTAAAAACTGTATCTAAATTAGAAATATTTTCCACAAACTCAGATCTACTTTGAGGATTTAACTCTATCCCTACTGTATCAGATATATTACTATAATAGTTACCTGAGTGAGGAATATTTCTAGCAAAATTCAAAAATGCTGGGGCATAATTATGCACTTCATGTACAGATGTATTAATAGCAAATTGTATCTTAGATAACTCTTTGTCCCAATCCTTATGTTCAACTATATAGCTACGTATTGCTTGTCCAACTGTCTTGTTATTACGTTCAACAAAGTTGCACTGCGCTGAATAGCGAGGCGTAAACCAAATTTTTACTTTATACGTATCTGTTAACTTTTTAAAGATTTTTCCTGCAAATTGGGTACCATTGTCCGCAATGATAATCTGAGGTACACCGTATACTAAAAACACTTGATTTTCTAGAAATTCAACTATGTTTGGTGCTGTCGCGTCTCTTAGGGGACATAGAATGGTATATTTCGAAAACCAGTCTCCAATTACAAGTAAATATGTAAATCCACGGGGTGATCGAGGAAATGGCCCCATAAGATCGACAGCTAGGACTTGAAAAGGAAAGTTTACCTGCTTTTCACAGCCCATTAAACCTAAACGTGATGTGTTAGCTAACTTTTGTGATTGACAAACTTTACACTGACGAATGTATCTCAAAATATCAGGGCGCATCTTTGGCCAATAATAATTCTCCTGAATTCTACTAAAAGTTTTGTAAAAACCAAAATGTGAACATGTGGGTGGATCATGAGAGTTTCTAATAACATCATTCCTTTGGGACTTAGGAACAACGGTCTTCCATTCTTTTTCATTAGTTTGAATTATGCCCTTTGAGGGAATAAATTTGAAAAGCAAATTTCCTGAAACTTTCCATTGTGGAAACAGTTCAGGTTTCTCTAAAATTCTCCTCTTAAGTGAAGTGTACCATTTATCGGATATTTCGGCCTTTATGTCTATCAACAAAATTTCTTGGTTATCATCAGGCAAATCACTAGGAGGAATTCTGGACAGAAAATCAGGTAAGACATTTGAAGCTCCGGGCTTGTGTATTAGTTCAAAATTATGTTGTCTGAGCTTCACAGCCCACCTAGCAAGTCTTCCACAAGGATCCTTGAGATTGTTGATCCACAAAAGGCTACTGTGGTCAGTGATTACTTTGAATTTTGTGCCTTCTACATAAGGTCGAAATTTATCTATCAAAAATATCAAACTGAGAAGTTCTCTTTCCGTCACAGTATAATTACGTTCTGCACGAGATAAGGAACGAGAAGCATAAGCTATAACTCTTTCTTGTGAATCAATATTCTGAGTCAAAACACCTCCAATACCATAATCACTGGCATCACACTGTATTACAAAAGGTTGATCAAAGTCTGGTGAACTTAGTATAGGAGACGATATCAAAGCATTTTTAACACGGATGAAAGCATCTTCCGCCTCTGGAGACCAAGTTATTGGTTGCCCCTTCTTTTTCCCTTTGAGGAGGCCTGAGATAGGTGCTATCAAACTTGAAAAATTTGCAATGAATCTTCTATACCATGAACACATTCCGATAAAACGTTTGATTTCAGTGCTGGTAGTAGGGCGAGAATAATTGACCATGACTGCTACTTTATCAGTATCTGTGCGGAGTCCTTCTCTATCAATAACATAACCAAGATACTTGAGGGATGTTTTAAAAAATTCACATTTTTTAATGTTCACTGTTAAATTTGCATTTCCTAAAATATTCTTCACCTCAGCAAGAAGTGATACATGTTCATCAAAAGTTTTTGAAGTAATAATTATATCATCCAGATATGTGAAAATATGTGGTTCAAACTTAGGTCCAAATAGGGCGTCACAGAGCCTCTGCTGAGTCTGAGCACTATTACATAAGCCAAAGGGCATGACTGTGAATTGAAAAGATCCCCTACCAGGCACACTGAATGAAGTTTTCTCACGTGATGACACATCCAAAGGAATCTGCCAAAAAGCTTTACGTAGATCAATACTCGAGATGTATTTTGCATCTCTGAGCAAATTCAAAATTCTGTCTATGCGAGGTAGTGGATAGCTATCGTGCTTAGTTACTTCATTGAGTTTTCTCCCGTCAAAACAAAATCTGTACTCACCGGATGACTTTTTTACTAAAAGGACTGGACTATTATAGGGACTCTGAGATGGTTCAACCACCTTTAACTTCAGCATGTCATCAAGTTCTCTATTTAAAATTTTCAACATAAATGGTGACATAAGGTACTGCTTAACTCGAAATGGCTTTGAATCACCAGTGTCAATTGTCATTTTAATTTTATCTGTAAGACCAATTCGACTTTCACTGCTAATTTCTTTAAAATGCTCTATAATTTGTTCTGCTTGAACACTCTCTGAAGGAGATAAATCTGACAAATTACTTGAATCTGAATTTTCAATCTCATTAACATGACTATAGACAACCTGTATAGAATTATGCGTTACTGCACTATGCACATTCCAAATCCTATTTTTGAAGTCGATCTTGATCTTGAACTGATTGCAAAAATCGCTTCCAAAAATAATTGAGTGGGGCAGTGAAGGCACTACTATAGTAGGAACAACCTGAACAATGTTATCTACACAAACTGGTAGATCAACAACACCCTTGACTTCCCGTTCAGTTCCATCAACTGTTGTCACATGTTTCAAAAAGGATTTATTCCATTTCAGATTAAGTTTTTTCAGTAAATCTACTGATTTTTGACCACAAACCGAAACATTGGCACCACTGTCCAAAAGACAAACTACTTTCTGATCAAAAATTTTTACAGAAATATATGGTCTGTTATCACGTGACTTCTGTACAAAAAGAGGTGCGACATTCAAATTTTTATGGAAAACATAATTTTTATAAAAATCTCTAACAGTATTTTTCCAATCATTCCATTCCTTGGGATTGAAAAAATTTGATCTTGAAATTGGGTTGACTCTTTTAAATAATGGAGGGAAACAAGAGTCGTTATACTTCACCTCCCTTGCTAGTTTCCCTGACATTTTGTACATTCCCTTGAAGTTACATCTGCACAACCGCATTTAAAACAAAATTTCTTGATGATATTGTCAGTAGCTCTACAGTTCCTGAAGGTATGGTTTGGTTGTAAACACCTCCAACATAACACTGATGAACTTGATGAATTTGCATTTGAACTAGTAACATTAACTTGTTTATTCGTACTGACATTTTTATTCGATTTCTTTATGTTGAAATTTCGCTTTCGAGGTTGAAAATTTCTCCGAAAATTCTGATTATTAGTTGTAGAACTTGAAAGTGTATCTGAAAAATGTGTTAACTCAGGATCAATCATACATTGAAAAGGTTTCTGATACTGTGACTGTGAACCAGATGCCAAGCGAAGAATATCAGCTTCTTCAAGCTTTTTACAAAGTGTACTCAAGGTAGAAACACTATCAATATCACTAAGTGCAAGTCTTTTAAGGTATTCACCCTGTAGTCCCATTTTGATATATTTAACTTTAGTGAGCTCTGCGGCTCCACGACTGAGTCTACTGAATAAAGTTTCCATACAAGCTATGAAAATTACTACAGGTTCATTTCTTCCTTGTTTTCGTGATTTTATTTGGTTCCACACTTCATCATCAAAGTCTGACATCAAAAAATCCTTCTTCAATTTTATAACCAAAGTTTCCCAACTATTAACTTGTGTTCTGATTTGTCTGAACCAAAATGTTGCCTTACCACTAAATAAGTCACTAGCAGATTCAAAAAGTTCAGCTTTACTAACATGCCTTGCCTGAGCTACTTCTTCTATGCGTTCAATAAATGAAAGGAGATTTTTTGGTTCACCATCAAATTGAATATTCAATTTATAGACAGGAACTGACTTATGAGAATTCACAACTGTATTACTAAAGGTGTTAGCAGTAGTTGAAGCACTGGCTTGTGGTGTAAAAGGAGTGACATCATCATCCTGAACATTTTCATTCAATTCAGCATCAAATTGCAGGGCTGTAGCATAAGCTTCATTCTTGAAATTCAGTACATCCCTATAATTTAAATCTTCCCGCTCTAACTTAATTCTGTTTATGCGAAAACTGATATGATTTATTCTAGAGGTTGCTCTTTTGTAAACAGAATCTGATGAAGGACCTTCAAAACCTTCAATAAGTGATTTTATAGAATCTAAAGTGGACTGAATTTCTACTCGCTCTGTATCAAAGTTATAAGCTTCATCAACTAAAGTCATTACATTCGTACCACTTTGTTTTTCTTTAAACAGAAGTCTTCCTAGAATTTTACGTTTTTCATCTTGATTCCGTTCAGAAATTACACCTCGAATTCTCAACTCATAATTCAGTTCAGCCTGCAGCAAGTGATTAGCTTTAAAATTTTGATCCATTTTGAATCAGTTCAAAATCAAATATCAAAACTGTTGTTCCAACTTCTAAGGAAATTATTTAAATGTTGCAACACTGTACGTAGTATTATCTCAGGCACTGTCTGAAGCAGCTTATTTAATTAAATCTCAAATCAAAAAACTGGATTCTCAAATATTATGAAACCTGATATGTGTATATACTCACCATAAATCAGTTCATAAAAACCCATATATTTTTTACCTACCAAAACAAAATGTGGTAAAAACAACTCTCCTGGCTCTCCGTCAAACTATCAGCTGTTTCCAAACCATGAACCATAGACCATGAACTCATGAACATTTTATTCATTCGTCAACAAGACACTCACAACTGTTGATTACTAATAACCTAACTAAAAACTCGGGCCCCCACGTTCGGACGTCATCTTTGCAGCCCTACTTTTATGAAAAATAGGTGCATTTGCGAAAGGCAGCTCTTCGTCAGTAGGCACTATGGGTTCGAGTTATCAAAATGAGTTTAAAATAGCAAAAATTTAGTTATCTAGCAATCATAAGGTTAAACAAAAAAGATGGGGCGCCACTGCAACTTTTAATTCATATGAAATGTTACCTGGAAAGTTGAGCAACCAGATAATGAATAATATTAGTTGTTCTCCCAGACTAAAAGACCTAAATTTACCTTAGAGATGTTGTGAGTTGGAGTGTCATGTCAATAAACAAATAAAACAGTCATATACAATACCCAAAACATTTAATTATGATGATAGGACTGTTGCCTGCTATTATGTGGATGAAAATATATATAAATCACTTTATATTGTTCTTGAAAATTCAAAAGCTCCTGTAAGGACGTTTTATATTCATAGCAGATTTTTAAAAAATATTAAATGTGAATAATTCTACCAGCGCATAGTATACTATGTGGAGGGGAAGTATGTACCTTTCATGTGTGATTTTATCAATTTATGACCTGGCTATGATTTAAAAATGGTCCATTATACACACTAGCAATGGGCAATATGAGTGAATAAAAATGAAAAATAAAAATATATTTTCATGTCAAAAACCTGTATGGTGTGTCCTACACCAGTTATCCAGAGTAGCCTTCAGTGCTACCAAATGAAGCTGCTGAGGGGAAGGTTGGCGGAGAGCGGGGTGCTGACTTCACATCCCTGGATGTCAGATGACATTGACAGAGTTGTCGTATTTCCACCTTGAAAATCCATCATATCAGGAACAAAACAGGGGACGATATCCAGATTCCAGATTCCAGACTACTATATAGCCACCAAAGGCCTTGTAGAATTAACAGATCCTGGTCGAGCAATGACTCCTGGGAAGAATAGTGCTCCTGGTAGGATAACTCCCGTTGTAGAACTCCCGGTAAAAACTCCCGGTAGAAAACTCCCGGTGAAAAAACCCTTAAATAATTCATGAAATGAGTTTCTGAATTTCTGGACTGCAGAGAGAAAAAACGTAATAATGAGAGACTCACCTTCTATGAAGGGTTAGGGATTGAAATGACGATGAAGGTAGG
This sequence comes from Phaedon cochleariae, assembly GCA_918026855.4. Classification (NCBI taxonomy): domain Eukaryota; kingdom Metazoa; phylum Arthropoda; class Insecta; order Coleoptera; family Chrysomelidae; genus Phaedon; species Phaedon cochleariae. The sequence goes on from OU896720.1 coordinate 10,543,814, forward strand.
CACGTGGCTGCCTGGGTGATGAACCATGAAGATCCTGCCTCTTAAACCAAAACCAGAAGAAATCTGTAGAGTCCAGCAGTCCTTGTAGATCAGCAACAAATCCAGGATATCCTGATGTGATCCAGAACGCCAAGCGGTACAGGACTTCAGAAGCCGGTTCACACCACAAAAATGGCACTTGACCACCACGAAGCTTTTTCTGAAGTGAGCTCTTGTCTCACGACCAGAAAGGAAATCCCTTCTCCAAATTTCCAGAAACTTCGAGAACAACTTAACAGTTTCCGCTTTTCAAATTGGCGGAAAATTTGAATATCCAAAATAAAAGACGTTATCGCTACTCCCTCCAGAGACTTGATTCTTCCCAGATGACTATCTGAACCAATCAGAATTGATGACTAAAATGACGTCACACCTTTCTTCACGATTACTCGGCTTGTTGGTTCGACGATGATGATCTAAGGATATATCAATCCGAATCGGCGTTTGGCGCATGACAAGTTTGACACTGTTGACATGGTGTCATGACCGACAGCTGATTGACGTAAAGCGAAATAACAGATGATCAACAAAAACAAAACATCAACCTGAATTTATCAAAATAAATGCATCAATCAAGAAAATAATGCCAAACGAAGTTAATTGATTCACCATGGTCGATTCCTAGTGAAACCATCCGCATCAGCGTTCCTGGAAAATCCAATACCTATTGTCCTACTGTGATGAAGTTTCAAGTGGAAATAGCAGTGTGAAAAGTGAGTATGACAATGTCTCTGAACTGGTATTTCATATTACTTTATATTATTTATCTCTTTCAGATAAGTTTCTGTAAAAACCATCCGAATCATCCTTCTACTTGGATCACAACAAAGCAGATATACCAAGAGATATCAACGTATTTATAGAAATTGTATTTTTATTTTATGTACAGTGTGAAATCTCAGGTGTGTATCCACATATCAGGTTTGAGAATAATTAAATAATATGAAGCAGATTGAGTTCAATTTATGTTATTGAAAAATGTTAACCATGTTATTGTGACAAAATATCCTGTCAGATGTGCTCAGCATTACAGAATATTATAGAATCAGACAAAATATACAGTAATGAAAATTTACATGCTACAATAAAATAATCAACATCTTTATTGCTATGATTTTCTTTAAAATTCCTATTCCCTATTTCCTTTTCATCGCCCTGATCTCCTGTCACATCCTGGGAATGTTGACATAGCTGTATTTGATTTGTGTGCCTTTTCCACACTGGACCAGATTTTAATTTGCAAATGTACGTTGATTTTCCGATTTTGTTTGTTATACGCGCTGGGGACCAATTTTTTTGATTAATTTTAGTGTAATCTCTAACTAGTACCTCATCTCCTACTTTAAACACTCTGTTTCTGCCCCCATATTTCAGTATTTGTCTTTGCTGTTCGGATTCAGCTTTTGTTTCAAAATCTATTGGTATTTTATGTCCTATGTTTTCTGTTAACTGTGTCAATCTTGTTCTTGCTTCCCTACCATACATTAGAAAAAATGGTGTTTTTCCTGTCACCAAATGTGGTGTTGTCCTATATGCGAACAGAAATCTAGATATTATGGTTTGAATTGGAACATTTGAATTTCTAGGATCTGAAAGTGCTGTTTTGATCTTATTTTTGTATGTTTTTACAGCATTTTCTGCTGCACCATTACTCATTAGATTGTAAGGTGGTGTGAGTATGTGATTTACGACATTTTTACTCAAAAATGATTTTAAACTTTTGCTCGTTAGTTGAGGTCCAATACTGCTGAGAAGTATAGCAACTTTGATCGCTTCATCGATTATTTTATTTACTGCAAAATGTTGATCCATACGCTCAGCGTATATAGTCCAATCATCAACATCAGCTTGAAATTCGTAAAACTTTGGAACACCGGCGGAGGCCATCTTGTTTTTCAAGGTCTGATAAGCACGTGCACTAATATTCTCACAAGGCTTTCTTGACTTGATTTGACCCGCTTTTGGTTTAATTCTTCATTTTTATCCTCGTCGCCATTTGTACTGTACTAGACTAGCAATAAAACCATTACTTTACTAGCACTTCCTATTTTATTGAATATCCGTCAGACAGTTTACATTATGACATTACATACATACTAGTGAGAGAGCGTAGCGAGACTGAGTTACTTTCTTCAATTCTTACTTTTCTAATCTTACGGAAATAGGTGGCGCTTGTGCGCATACATTGCATTGTTGCCACAGTAGTGGCAGTACATCACACCTATAGACTGCTTCTCATCAAATGATGGCTTTTACTATAAAAATAAGGACTGGTAGCATAAACTTTTTTAATGAATCAACTCAGCTAACTTTGTTCGTATCTACGTTGCCATGGATATGAATAAATTGATTACTCAATCCACCACCTCAGCCATCTATAATAAGAGCAAAGGTGGAATTGCCAAGCTCTTCAGCAAGTTCCCTAGGAAAATGAAGACAATATCCGACATTTTCACCAACCTCTCGACACAAGCAAACAAAGGTACACAGGCTGGCGAAAAAATATTTTAAGAAATGTACCAAGTGACTGCAGATCAACAGGATCTGAATAAACTTCGGTATGCTGCATTCTTGAATGCATCAACAAAGCCAAAACCAAATCTCGCCTCACTGCCACCAACCATAGGAGCAGCGCAACAACATTCATTCAGAGTTTATTTACAGGTATAATAATTCAATCCAATCGGTATCATGCCTCTACAATAATATTTATTGGTTATATTTCAACAGGTACAGCAATGGCTCAACAATCCTCTACCCCCGACTGAGTGGGGGTGGAACAGAGGAGAGGATGGATCGCTCATTCCAGTGACAACCAGAGATCCAATAGCACCTGAAGCGATACTGTACAGCATATTCTGCCGATGTTCTACTGGAAGTGGAGGACGAAGTGGTTGTCGGAAAGCTGGAATTACATGCTCCATGGTGTGCGGCATGTGCCATGGTACGTGTACGAACGGTGCTCCGTTACTGGATGTGGAAAATGACGATGAAGATGATGATTAATTGTTGATATTATTAGAACGTATTCATTCAATTATGTCTGTTCTCAATGAGTAATGTATTTTTTCTGTTAATATTCAAGTTACACACCAATTCCATACCATTAAACTCTATTTTTGATACTTCTCAATTTTTTCATCCCCTGTATCTCAGAAACTATCCATTGTGGACAACAAGTGAATAGAAACTTTTTTATTGAAAATTTTATTTACTTCAATTTTGTATACCTATATGTTTCTGCTAGAGGTCGCGATTTTCGAATTATTCAAGAATAACTTGAAAATATGACCTTAGAACGCTCCCCCACCATCGCGCTCATCCCCTACGGGTCAGGACTTTTAGTATGTTGTTCATGGCACTTTCCTTTGCAACTCTGCAAAAATTTGCGACTACATGATTTTTTTCCTCTATTTTTCGTTCGTTTACTGAACTATGAAGCACTTATGGAATTATGCACATCTCTGTGCAAATTGCAATTTTTGTTGAGTGGACAAACCAAAGATTTGGATTACAATCTACTGAAGGAGCAACTTTCTGGCGGTACCCTTCTCACGTCGACCATGAAACCTTATGCTGATCGAGATGTAATCCTCATACAATTTCGTGAAGGAGTTCCAAGAAGGATAACTGTGAACGAAGTCATTTTCAAATTACATATCCCAACAGTAAAAATGTCGAAGGAATATCTAGGTATTTTACTGAAACGGCTTTTCCATCTTTGTCAAGATCCATTCCGATATCAAGAAGTTGTTCACAACGAGGACATCCAGCGACGCGTTTCCGGTGCAATTTTCTTATCATTGATGGATTTTGGAATCAGATTCTGTGGCATCAACACTGAGAAAACGGTAAATTCTCCGGAAACCTGCTTAAAGTTCAAGTGTTGGCACAACTAAATTGTAATAATAGTCGGCGTAATTATTTTTTAGCGAATCAAGTGGTACCATCGACAGTTATGTATAACAGCATTACACGAGGAGGTCATGTTTTTCTGCATGTGTTGCGAGCTATTCATGGGAATTACATCCTTAGATGCTGTACGATGATTAACGCTGCTGCTAGTTCAAGATATGAGATTTATCCACAAGTATTACTAGATATTAATGGAATGAATCATGTATGGGTAAGACTTCACGGAGAACGATTTAATCGACGACAGCATTTACTAGAAATTAATGAAGCACGTCGACTGGCTGCCACAATCGATTCAAATGACACGGAATCACAAATTGGAACACATAAAAGAAGACTGTTACGGATTACTAGCACAGAAAGTAGTTCCCATGAAATGGACGTCGCCTCGACAGCAGATGCAGAGAGCAGTCGTAGCCAAGATTTGGAGATTGAAGTAGGACAAAGAGATTTCCCTATGTCAGATACCGAGGACGCAGAAATGAGCATCAGTAATAACCAAGATTCGGACATTCTGACAGGTGGAACACAATCATCAGATCATCCACAGATACAATCCACAGAAACGCAACAATCATCCGAACATCCAGACATACAATCATCTAATCCTTCCGACACACAGACACTCAACAATTGCAGCCAAACTCTGACACGCAGAAGTCTGTTTCATCAGCTTCCACATCAAATACAGAATCAGATTCTTCTTTGATTAGATATGTGAAAAGGGCAGATTATGATGCCAAAAGGTACAAGCTTACCACAATCAGTCAATCCACAACAGGACAAGTGGCACAACAACCTCCGCCGCCACCACCACCACCACCACCACCACCAACAACACCAACACGTCCACTCCAAAAAAGACTTCCAGTTAAATTTTTGAAGAATTTAGAAATAATTTTCAATGAAACAAGTAAGGGTACATTCAGGACCTCAAATTCTCTCAAATCCCACTTGAAAATTCTGTTTAAAGATGGCCGCCACAATGTCATTCTGAATAGCATGAAAGTGCCTCCGGAAATTGCGAGCCATTTCATTAACTTGAGGAACATAACTTAATCATGTAATTATTGTAATTATTGTAATTATTGTAATTATTTTAATATGAATAGTGTACCCCAAAAAGACGTTTTATAAAATGTGCCCTCCAGGATTTTTTTTGTGATCTACAGTGTGTTATCATGGACGTTCTACGGAATGAGGTCATTGTCATTGCGGTTTAGTGGAATATATTGATTATATTGAATAGTTGTGGAAGGATGAATGAGATCTATTATAGATCAGTAATGGATTGAGAACGAGCCTGATGGTTGATAGAGGGATGAATGGGCATGTGTACCACCAATTCTGTCTTGACTGTTTAGCATCTGCAAAAAGCCACAACGAGATACAACGAGCTACTATATCTATATGTGCCACAACGAGCTACACCGAGCTAAGGAGCACCGAGTATCATAGCACCTGATCGATAAGCGATTCGGCGGAGTCTAAGCGTAAAATACACGCTTAGACTCATTGAACGACGTGAGAAGGGTACCGCCAGAAAGTTGCTCCTTCAGTAGATTGTAATCCAAATCTTTGGTTTGTCCACTCAACAAAAATTGCAATTTGCACAGAGATGGGCATAATTCCATAAGTGCTTCAGTTTTGATATGTAATGAAGCTGTCGTATTTTGCAGTGGGAGTACGTAATTGTTCAACTGTTCTAGTATTGGTTTCAATAATGGCTGAATGTAAGTAGCCCAATTATCTGTGCAAGAAACTATACACCCTTTCTCGAACAATCGATTGATTCTACTATTATCTGCCACAAAATCTGTTGCTGCAGATAAAGAGATGGCATCGGTGATGGTATGATTTTTAGATGATTTCACATATTCCAAACGTATAACTGGCTGTTGTTTCAACAAGCACTTCTCTACAAAATTATTGACGTACTTCATTTTCCTCTCCAAATCGTTAAGCGGATTCTTAAATCCGGCCAATAAATGAGACGTACTCATATGTTACACTTCGTTTTTGCCTAACGAAAATACTGCACTGATAGCACATCGAAATTGTTTTGTTTACGTACTTTTGTCTCAATTCTTCATTTGTTCATGGGTGTATTATTCATCATTTGTCATTGATATTATCTTTTTGCAATCTCAAATAGTTTTATACAGTCTATTGCCGTGATTTATTATTTTATTTAGCTCCTGAAAACGAAATAGTTTATCGGGTCCCAAGACAAGGTTTGTTGTCGTTGCTTACCGTAGTTCACGATTCTGGTTTCGAATATTTATTCACGCTGTTGTTTTTGTGGAATGATAGCCAGTCTTCTTCGATATGTTCGAGCGCACGGATATTCAACAGTTTAGCGAGGATCATTTCACTATTTTAGTTATCAGTCGATTTATCATATTGTGCTCGTTGTTTACATTTTCAGTCAATAATATTGAGCGAGATATCACTGTCAGAATCTTTATCACTGTCAGATTGTTGACTACTGACAGTTGACCGATATTTGCGAGCTGCTCTGCTTTATTTTGAAGGACAATGTCATTATTTTTATGATTCTCCGTACTTTTAGCAGTTGCTAACATCTGTCATTGACAGTAGTTCATTTTTTATCGATTTTTGAATGGCCCTCAAAATTGATTGATTATGGAAGGACTAAGCTCAGCATGATGTCGGGATTTTTCAAAATAGTGATTTGTTGTTTAAATCGGATAGTAGGTGTGATAACCCTATGTCTCGTTCGATGAAGTCGTTCATCCATCGGAAAAGAAGAGGATTGCGTCATGAGTCGACGTAGTTCCGAGGCCTTTCTGCGCATGTCTCTGTTTGAAATTTGTTGTGTAGACAAAACGGCTTTAACCGCCGAAAACTCAATTTCCACGAAAACTAAATGGAAAATTGTTAATATTTACTAATATCGGGTGAATTAAGTACTTTCTTGTTGAAACTAGGATATTTTTCATCTTTCTGTGGTGGTGAAATACCATGTATAATGTGTTCGCGGGAAAATCTCCCACTAGCACTTTTCTGAGGTATGGGGCGTTTTTAAGATAAAGACCGATCTTCCGGTTGAAGGACGGCCCATCATCTTCACGAGATATCTCGCCATTTTTTCCTGGAGAAGGTTGATCCAACTCGTGTGACAAGTAAGCCAGAGGTTCGATTTCGCATTGTACATATTTTGATTTATTCTTTCTCCATTAGTGTTGGGATTAATTCGATTCGAATTCTCATTTCATGGTGACCAATTTTGGTTTTGGTACCATACCTCAAATTGGAGGGATTTAAGGCCGAAAGCCACGAGGCTGACATCAGCCGATCAAGAACCCGACCACCATCACATCAGGTATGGAATTTAATCTTGATTATTTTTCGAGTGGCACACAACCATTTTCTTTTTTTTATCGTTTAGGGTTCTTATTTTCCCGGAATTATCTCCTGGCTTCCGATCTGCGTCATCCACCGGTTCGGCCCTTTTTTTTGTAAGCCCCAAAGAAGAGCCTGCTGATGAACAAGGAACCCTAAGAACCCCCTGTATAGATGCTGAGGAGTTAACAGCTCTTCGAGTCCATCCTGTTTGGACCCTGTATGGATCCGGTATGCACCCTGTAGCGTCACTCTCTGTCCTGTACGCTCAACACCCTGTATAGGATCGACGTGGCCGCCTACACCCTGTACTTGACAGCTTGACTCCACAGTTGAACATATTCGCCTGTCACCTTCAATTTTGGTGAGTCTGTTCCATTTTACCTGACTTATAAGAGTTGGAAACTACCACCAAATACAGCTATCAGCTCTTTAGGGGTAAATTACCATTTATTTTGAGTTTATCATAAGTATGGATATAATACCCCAATTTGTACTATAAGTTAGTAATCACCTCACTTATATTGGAAACCAACGTGCACTGCGGTATTGCTTTATCACCTTGTCTATATATATCTGTTATTCCCATTTTTGTTATAAATTGATTATAAGGGATGTACTGAAGAGTTGATTTCAGACAGTCCCTAATTGTGATATAAAATATTGCTAATTGATGGTTTTCATTGAGATCAAGGCAAAATTATAGTGGAATTTGTATTTTTCAAGTTTTCTTATTATTAAATCTATATATTCACCCTACTTTTGGCATTTAACGTACCCACCCCATTGTCCCGCTGAACTACCAGTGTTTGGTTTCTACAGTCTCAAACTAGGCACTTAAAACACTATATTTTGTAGCAAAACTTTTGAGAATTAAAACACCAAGTAAATCTCAGGCAGGTTAACAGCCAATTCAGGGGTAGAATCATAACTAAATTTTATCACTTATTACCCCCTGAAATTTGCAATGTTACACATATCCTACTTGAAATTTAGTAGAGCTAATAATACAAAATTACTGATTACAGTTTTTCTGAAGCGTAAAATACACGCTTGAGGACTTCAGCTACAAGCGAAAGGCGAAAAAGATTTGCGGAAATTGATGAACAATGCGATGTTCGGTAAAACCATGGAAAATATCCGAAACCATAGCGTTGTAAAACTAGTTCAAAAATATGAAGGCCGTTATGGTGGCAAAAATTTTAATTTCCAGTCCCAAATTCCACAATCGAACAGTTTTCGATGACACCCTAACACAATGAATGTCTTATTGATACCGAAGAGTATTCATACTCTCTCTCAAAATAACCAACGTGGGGCAACGATTCATCATGATATCACCCCATGTCAAGTTTTTATACTCATCATTTTTTCATTATAAATATTGTGCTAATAATTATTATTAACGGCATTTTTTTCGTAATTCAATTTATTTCTGCATCCCCTATTTTTGAAAATGTACTACACATTGTGTAGTAATGACTTTGAAGATGTGCCAATGTAAAATTCTGTTGAAGTTGAGTTTATGGTGGTTGAACATATCAGAATGCAATCTTTTGTGAAAAATTCCATACATTCGAACATCCTGTATGAATCCTCTTGAATTCAAAACCATTTCGAGAAAACTCATTGTTCGTCATTTCATCGCCTTCAATAAAACATAAAAAAAATTCCATGTATCACAACTTCCTGCATGGATCTTCCTGAATTGAGAAGCATTTCGAGAAAAATCATTATGTTTCATCTTATCGCCCTCAATGAAACATAATAAAAATCCCTGCCAAACGGAGCGATCTCAAACTTGCCGAAAATTGCAATATACTGTGAAAAATTCCATACATCGAAACATCCTGTATGAATCCTCTTGAATCCAAAACCATTTCGGGAAAACTCATTGTCCTTCATTTTATCGCCCTCGATGAAATTAAAAAAAAATTCCCGGTGAAACGGGGTGATCCCAAACTTTTCGAAAATTATCACATTTTCAGATATCACCCTGTAGGTCTTCATGTCGAAAAGGTGGAATAACAAAACAGTACTGACGGTTTACTCAATGGAATGAGCTATCAGAATCTTGGAAGAAATTGAAAATTGGTTGATCCAATCCAAAGTTATGACGGTTTGAAAATTATAGAAATTTTTGCTTGTCTCACTTCAAATGTGGGGCAGTTTATATGAATATTCTTTAATTAATTAAAGATATTATTCTAGAGCGATTCAAATTCCCCCTCCTGAAAATGTCCCAGGAATATTCCAGTGAATATTCTAGATTATTTTTGGAACAATCATATGATATCCAAAATTGATCGAGGTATAGTCCATTGGATAATATAAATAATTATATAAAATGTTCTTACCTGAGTTTTTCAGAAATAATTGGATGAATATTCCAGATAAGAATCTAATCATCGAATTTGTATTATATAACTATGAGAAATATAATTTATATTTCAGAAGAACAATACATGATTATTCCAATGGATCGTTAGATATTATGTTTCGATCTGAGGATTAAAATTTTATGAGTAAGTCCCAGAGTGAAAGAATACAATAATATTCTACAAGAAACTCAGGCAATATTGTGTTCAGTTCTCTTTTCTTCCCACATTTATTTGACCGAGGAAACTTCAAGTATCACTTATTTAGCCTAAACTTTTTTTAGTGTGCAAATAAGAAAAAATTTCCATATACATATGTATATGGAAATTTATTCTTATTTGCATCAGACCTTTTGATGGTAGGTTGAGGGTGGTTTGGGTTGAACCATGACTAATCTTTCTGCAGACCTAGTGAAACTGAACTCAAGAAATGAAATATGCATGAACTTTTATACAAACATTGTAATGTTTGATTAACAAAACCATAAATAAAATATACTTTTTCGAAACATAATATAAAATTCAAAACATAAAACCATCCAAGTTGTAACCTGAAAACAAATGCGTTGTTAGCAACATACTGTGGGACATATTTTGTTCATTAAATAATATATACAGTGTATCTGCTTAACTCGCAAGTACTACCCCCCAAAAAAATAACGTAACTACTACCCGCGGGTCAAGTTGACCCGTAGTAAATGTCGATGTTTTTTTCAGCTCCAGGAAAATGATATTCAACTATGCATATGATATTTATTATGAATATACATTCAAATCAGGAAAAAAAATAGGAAGAACATTCTGGGCAGATATTCTTCACGCACTGTCCACAAAGAGGGGTTGAGCACTTGAAGTAGCTACTGCTGGCTTTTCTGTCATTTCGACTAGGGCATACACCGCATCTTCTTCTCTTCGATGCATCAACTCTTTGTTGAACCCCAGGTGGTACCATGGGATTTGTTGGAATTAGTATCTTCATTATACCTGATGCAATCGAGCGAACATTAGATATGGAATAATTTAGGATAATTGTTCATATGATAGTCCCTTTTATTTTTGATAGATGAAAAATATTAGTGAATTTTATTTTTTCTTTGAATTACACCACATATCTATCAATACTAACCTACAATAACAGATGACATGGACACTTTAGAAAAATCTTTCTTCCCTTTGTGCCTCCTGAAACTATATTGTGCAGCCAATTCTGGCGAAAGACATCTTTCCATAATTTTTCATCCACAGTCTTCAAAGGTGTTCCCACTCTCTAACCTATGGGTGAAATATTTTATTTGAAGTGTCAGTAATAGAATAGGGTAATAGTGGGCATATTGTTTAACAAGCACGAAAGAATAGTCATTTCCTGCACGAGACTGAGAATCATACGAGTGGGAAATCAGCATTCCGTGCGAGTTATACACTATACTTTTACTACGGCTGTAACAGATAAAAGCGAAGTTTTTGATTTCTTCGGCTTGTAGCCATATGAGTTTCTCTTAAGTAATGGTAGACAGAGCTGTCATTGCTTGAAATCTGACATTTCATGGGAGATGAGATTCATTGTGAAATAATAACACATTATGTGTTATCATATAACGGAATGTAATTGAAGACACACAATATACCTCATTAATTTATCGAAAACAGTAAAACAAGAGCAATTTTGAGTCATAGCCCTAGAAAATATTTTTTTTCTATGACTAACACAAAATAATTGCTTTTGATTTACTGTGTTCAATAAATCAATGAGGTACTTTGTATGTGATGGTCATTAAGCAGAAAGAATAACTTCTGAACTAACTTTCAGAAAATATATTTTTTTGACAACTATATCAAAATTAACATTACCGTCACCTATATAGTGTGTCAATTCAAAACTTAACATATAATATATATGAATTGCACGTTGCTTCATTTATCCAACACCCCCTCTCAACGTGGATTTACTAATGATCCCTAGTGTTACTAAATGTTTCGTTAAGGTGGGGCTGCTGAGCGATTTTGTGAAAATGTCCGCAACCATGTCATGCGTTGGCATGTAGAGAACATCTATCTTCTGTTGGTTGAAAACTTCCGTGACATAATGGTATCGAATGTCTATATGCTGCGTACGAGAATGGTGAACAGGATTATGAATCAATTTTCGTGCACCCTGATTATCACAATAAAGCACCGTTGGCTCATTCAGTCTTGTGGGAAATTCCAACTCTTGTAGAATTGTTCGAAGGTAAACAGCTTCCTTCGTTGCTTCGGACAAAGCAACATATTCAACTTCGGTTCTCGATAGAGATAAACATTTCTGCTTTCTTGCCTCCCAACTTATCGGACAATTTGATGAAATGAAAACGAAGCCACTGTATGATCGTCGGTCGTTCAAGTCTCCACCCCAATCTGCATCAACATATCCATGCATTGGTTTCAGTGATTTTCTAAACGTCAAAGTGAAACTTTGAGTTCCTTTCAAATACCTTAACAAACTCTTCACTGCATTCCAATGCGCCATCCCTGGATCATTATTGAATTGACTTAGAGCGCTTACAGAAAACGATGTAGTTGCTAAGTACAATAGTGACCCGATAGCTTGTCGGTAGGGTATCTTTTTCATTTCTTCTCTTTCTTCATTGGTTGTAGGATTCATGTCTTTCGTTAGTTTAGTGTTAACGTCCATTGGAGTAGAAATTGTTTTACAATTCATCATGTTGAACTTCTTCAAAATGTCTGAAGTATATTTAAGTAGGAAGGGGGACGGTATGGGCCACCCCCTCCACTTTTTTCTCTCTCCCCCTCCACCTCTCACCGCCTGCCTGTCGACCAATCAGGAGCCTCTATTTGAAATAAGTCCCGAGCCCTTGCGATTTGGCGGGAAATTCAAACGATGTTCGTGTAATGGTTCGTTTAAATATGAGAATGCTGGCGTTATCATACGGATCCTCGATTTATGTCGTTGGCGCAAAAATTCAAACCCTCCATTAAAGAAAGGATCGTACAAAATGTAGACGTATCTGTTTGGCTATAAGCTACGATGCAGCCATCTGTTGTGAAACAATCATTACCTACAGTACCAACATGACGTGCGCGTTCTATGACACAGAACTAACCATTGGCCGTACTATAGTGCTGCTATCTGTTGTGAAATATCCATCACCCACAGTACCAACACAGTGTTCGCGTTCTGTGGCATAATTTCAACGGCCGTACTATAGGTGCTGCCATCTGTTGTGAAAAAATCATTACCTAGAGTACCAACACAGTGTTCTGTGATATAATTTCAACGACTAAGCATTGGCCGTACTACAGAAATCACCCAGCGTTGTGCTATGCTGAAAACGGCAATTTTCCATACAAGATTCAAGATTCTTTGTAGGATGGGGTATTGAAACTCAATAAGGATATCTGTATTTATTATAGTTACAAAGAAAACAGTTGTCGTTCTCGAAATTACCCTATAGTAATATTTATTATCTTGTATAACTATGACGGCCGATGATGACAGCTTCAAACGTTTCAGACGGCTTCAAAGTGCTTCAAAGCGTTTCAGATCGCTTCAGATCACACCTATAGAAGTATTCAGAGGTATTCGGAGGTCTTCAGATCACGCCTTCAGATGTCTTCAGATGTCTTCAGATGTCTTCAGATGTCTTCAGAGGTCTTCAGATCACGCCTTCAGATGTCTTCAGATGTCTTCAGATGTCTTCAGAGGTCTTCAGAGGTATTCAGAGGTATTCAGAGGTATTCAGCCGGCTATCAATAGGACTTGGTAGCAGTCAGACTAGTTTAACAGCAACCGACAAAGGGTAGCACTGTATACCAGCGAAGCCCTGAGGAAAAAGAAAAGCAGATCTGCCAGGAGCGAGGAAAATGTATCGTAAAAAAAAAGGGGCGTAATTTTCCACAATAGTCAACATCATACAGGCTAACAGTCGAGAATTGTAAAATACTGATATCTATAAGTATGGCTTTGTAATAGGAAATGTGATAAAAGTTTGCGACACAACTATCAAGGCTGGAAACCACACAATTTGTTGTTGTATAGCTTGTGAGCAGAACCATGGGTAAGTTGATTTTAGTTCAAATTTAAGAGCAAAAACAGTTTTACTTTTGTAGATGAGTACATTAACGAGCGTAGGGTGATAATGAGAAGCAGTCGAACGGAGGGTCGTAGGGTAGTTTAGATTTATGAGTACTTGATAATTATATTAATAGTAAATTGTTAATTCAGCACGACGCACTGTTGATATTGTGGGGTTGGCCGGGAGCGAGCATCCCTGAAGGTGCCCACCACCTTGGTGTCCATAGGGGTTATGCCCTAGCCTACGTAGAGGGTCGAGTGGGCACATTATTATTCATAGTAAAGTATGTTATTTTACAGTCGTCGGTATTGATGCAAAGTTTATGTTATATTTTTATAGATTATAGATAGCTGTGTTGCAGGAGGGAAGAGGGTGAAGGCAGTGCCGGTTTAAGGTAGTTCGCCGCCCGGTGCTGCTACAGATACAACACCCAAAAAAAAATCCTGCCGCAGGCACCGTCGGATGCAAACTGTCGTAGGCAAAAAAAAAATTTTTGGTAGCTTGAACTTTTTTGGGCCTATAAACGGTATTTTATATTGATATTTTTACAAACTTGCTCACGTCGTGAGTCATGAGTAAGAAACTTAGTATTGGTACATACCTATATAAAATAAAAAACGAAAAATTATAAACATAACAAAAAATCTTTATTCTTTGATTTAAATGAGAAATATTATTAAAAACTAATCAAAATCACCAAATAAAAAGTAAAACAGTATTATTTGGTTTGAATAAACAACAGGTACGAAGAAAAACTAAATAGGAACACTAACTAAAAAATAAAACATTATTCTTTGGTTTAAAATAATAAGAAACACCAATCAGTAATCACATTCATTAATAACTGAAAATAAAAATTAGGAACATAAGGTCTAATAACAAAAAGGTTGTTTTCTAGCTTTCATTGAAGATCTCTGATTGAAGCAAACTGCTGAATAACACTATAAACATCTATTTAGCAGGAGCAGGTCTTGGTTAATGAATAAAATTGCCAAGGAATTCAATCTTTCTTGGACAATTGAATTTCTTAGGTAAGTTTTGACCCTTTTAAAGTAGAGAAAGAGCGTTCACCACTTGCATTTGACACCATTATGGAGAAAAAAAATGCTCAGACAAATATTAACATTCTTTTACTTTTGTCAGAGAGCTGTACGCTCGCTGCGCCGCGCGTACCGCCCTCAAAAAGTTAACCGCCCGGTGCTATGGCACCCAAAAACCCCTGTTAAACCGGTACTGGGTGAAGGGTTCAATGAAAGCCATGGAAAAAAAATATTCATTATTTTTCGACGGCCACCCTGTATCATAAAACGATAAATCACATGAATAAAGGCCGTACAATATACGAATGGAATTGTACGAGAATTATCATCAACGGTCGGCGATAAAACACCACTTCCGCCCTTCGCTACGACGGTTCTCATGATAGAAGAAAACATTCAATTTCAATCGTTAAACACTGCAGTTCAAATGTTTTCCTCCATGCAAACTTTCATTTATTTTGGAGTGAATTTTGCCAGTGTGTGTCAGCAAGACGGCAAAAGGCTGAAACTGAGGAGTTTCAAACTGCAAACTGAGGCCGCAACAGCTCAAAGAAGGACGAGGGGCGGCCGAGAGAGAGAGAGGCGGTGTCATCGTGGATATTCAACTTTCAAAATGTAAGTGGCTTATTATTTTTGCATTTTCAGATCGTGACGTTTTTGATAAATGATACACAGTCAAATATGCTGGCTTATTTATCAACCGGTTCGTTTTTATTGTGTGTGTGTGTGATTTTTTGGTTTCTGCCAAGCCCTCCAAATACATGAAACTCCCTCGCGAGTCGCGACAAGGCCTTCGGGCTATCGTTTTCGAAAAAGGCAGTCTTGTTAGTCGATTAGGGAACCTCCTACTGCGGATGAAGGTTAGGAAAATCTACTCATTGTGGTTTTTGGTGCAAAACAAATTTTCATTTGATGTATATAATTTTATTTGTACGAAAATATACTAGGATTTTAGAATCATAGCTGGAGTTGATAAAATTTTCAGATCAATAATGTTGGTATTTCTTCGAATAATATACACTCAGAAATAGTTATCACAGACCATCATAAATTTACGAAAATATACAGGGGTTCAGAAAGGGTTATAACATACCATTATTTTACGAAATCATACATAAACTCAAAAATAGAATTTTCGGGCCATAATTTTGACATTTCTTCGAATAATATACACAGAAAATAGATGTTTGGCATTAGAATTGAAGGGAATTGACAAAATTTGTTGGGTGAAAAATGGAGGGGGGGTGTGTTTGTTTGCCAATAATTTTAAATTATTGCCCAGCATACACCACGAGGAGGTAAACACACGTATGCCACAGGGAAAATTATTAACAACTATTCAAATCAACACAGGTGTGTGACACATTACGTTATGTGACAGTTTTTAATTTTAAACCTTCTCACAGATGAGGCTAAAATCGATAGAGACGCTTGATTATTTTGTGCCCTAATGATGAAATGAACAGCTGTTAATAATAGGGACAGGCGGGAGGGATGTTGGGAGGGGTAAGAGGGTAGAGGAAAGGATTGAAAGGTAAACAGAGTCATAGTATAGGTCCAAGCTCTAAAAATTTCACTAAATAATTTCGATGTAGAACAGGTGACTGTTGATATACTCAGAGCAGTTTTTGTTAGTTCTACTTCTGACAGCGCGAAGATTAATTTCTAAATCAATAGAAACACTTCATTAATTTGCCAGATAATGCCCATTGTTTTTTTTTCAGTAGAACAGGTGACTGTTGAAATATAAAATCAGAGCAGTTTTTGTTTGTTCTACTTCTGACAGCACGAAGATCGATTTCTAAATCAATAGAAACACTTCATTAATTCGTCAGATATTGCCTCTTTTTTTCTTGGAATAAACGCCTGTTGAAGCTATCATCAGAGCAGTTTGTTTGTTCACTTATATGCTGATTATAATGATAATAAACCGGAAGTTGGGATCTTTTTATCGAAAATATTTAATCAAATCTTAACCGCTTGGACGATAATGGATTATTCATTTTAGCCGTGAAAACAGCTGATTTGTGTTCAAACGTTCAATGTTGTGTCGTTTTGAGTTTTTGATTTCTTGAAGCCATACGGTGTGGAGGTGTTGTCAGGATGGAACTGTCGTTTGAGGCATACAGGTTCGTACTTTTTCACAAGATCGGTCGTAATGACCTTATGCTCCTTCGTACGTCGAATCTGATTGCTCAAGATGTTGAGAGGCGGGCCAGGGTTCAAGATCATAGTTTTGATAGATTCAAAATTAATCACTTGGGACGCGGCATAATTTAGAGATAGACCTTTAACCTTGCATACAATTTTGAAGTCACGGTCTTTGGTGGACCAAAGCTTGTATGCGTAATTCTTCGGTCCACCAGATACAAACTCTGAAATATAGGAACCAGGGCCGTAACATTCTAATTCGTCGGTCATATCACCAATAAACTGCCCCGAAGGGATGTCATGCTCCCCAGGTCTGGACACATAGATTACCGAGTCGGTGTCATAATACAAGACTCTATCCCCAAGTTGTTCCAAATAGCTGAAAAGTTTTAGCCGTGCCAAGGCCGTGACATAACCGGCTATTACGACATTTACCGTGGACAGAGTCTCGTAGCTTTCCTCTTTATACTCCCAATTAACAATGAGAGTATCATCGTTAATTGGCAGTATTGTGTTGATAATGATAGAGGGATCTGTCATCATGGAAAAGAATTCCGAGGGTTGGTTGACTATTGATGTTTTGGGCTGGTTTTCTCGCTGACCAAACTTACCCCAGAAGGAATTTAGCATAAGCTTGGCCAGTGCTCTCAACCCGGGATTATCGGTGATTTTAGAAAATTCCAGCAAAACATCCTCCCGTTGTAAAAACTCATCAATATACCGATCTTTTTCCTCCTTGGTCTTGCAATATTTAGGCCAATCTGACGACTCCTGCTTCACCTTGATGAACTTGTTCATCATATCAGTGAATAGGCCGGAAACATTCTCGCCAGATTGTATAGTATCATAAGACCAAATCTCTATGGTCTGTAAAATGCGATAACCCATACCAACAGCTTTTACAACCTCTTCAGCCACCCAAGTACCTGTCAATGCTCGCTCTTCATCGGTGTGGTGACAGCTATGTGAATTATAGCCCTCACCACACAGGCGACAAAGTACAAACATCAATTTATCGTTCATTTTCTGTGGCAGAACAGGGTGAAAAAGATTTTGGGGCGGGAGAATCTTACATTTCACGAGTCCAGAGATAGAGGAAAGTGACACAGTAGAAGCCTCCTCACCAACGAGTACTTTCGGATGACCCACAGGAAAGTTGCCATATTTACACACCCATGGGTAGAGCGAACAAACGTCAACGTATTTAATTTGTTCACCATCCCCGGCCTTGTAATATTCGACAATGTTTCCCGTTCGGCCACCATAGAAAGCATCTCGAGGGTCAAGGGGTAGATTTTTAAGCAGGGGATGATTGGTGACAAAGTTGCAAAGTTCGTCACCACTGGAAAGTTCCCTGCGAAAATCACACTCCCATTTTTCAATAACTTCATACCCTAAGGATTTGATTTTATTGATTTTGGCAATGGTTGTGTCATAGCGATTGCTCATAGTCTCGGAAGGGCTGTTTTTGAGAGGAATATCTCTCTGATCAGTGAAGCAACGAGGACAGCCATGATAGAAGCAGCCTTGAAATTCGAAAACTTGTTTTGTTTCCGCCGAATAGCCATCAACTTTGAGATTACCTATATGGGCCTCTGAAGATCGGCAGGCCTGTTGGATTTTTATATCCCGTAGTTTCTCCTCCCAAAGTAACCACTGTGTAGCTATTACAGATTGATTATCTCGGTGTCTGTAGCCACCCTTGGGGATGATACCGATGGTATTGGGCTTGAGGAAGTTCCGACGAAACACCTTATTGCAGGTGGAAGCTATTGTCACAGCCTCCGTAAACGGACACACATTTGTCTCTTTCAACATAAGTTGGCGAAACTTCAAGCATGCCTGAGTCAAAATATCGACATCCGAAATACAATAGTCTATAAGCTCTCGAGAAAAATCGAAAACATAACCCTCGGAAATCTTTTGAGAATGCCAGCTCAATAGCTTTTCACGATCTTCAGCTTTCATTGTGTCCGGGGAATACAACTCAACGGCCGGCATTGGGCCAACATAATTCTGGTTTTCCATACGATTGAAGAGGTGGGGGAAATACCCCTTTTTCAATTCGGAAAATCCAAAAGATTTGGGAAGTTTGCTTAAGGCCATAGGAAAATAGTTTAGAGAATCCAAAAACTTTACGTTGCCAACGGTCATCGAAATTATTTTTGTACCCCTCATAATGAGTTCGGGTGTGAGTTGAGTCTGTGTCAAGATATAGTTCAAAATAAATTGTACGTCGTAGCTTCCCCCGTTGTGAGCTATAACTACTACGTTCTTGAACTTCTTCCTCAGTGTAAGCAAATGATGGACAAATGGGGGGATGGGGTCGTTACACTTCAGAATTTGAAGACGAACACCGCATTTTTTACAAATTTGGTGATTCGTTTCGATACAAACATCACAACACTGTCGAAAGACACACAGATTGGGCTCATGAAGAAGGGCTCCGTCTGGCTGTACACTCTCCTGACGACTCTCCAGGTCGTAAAAGACAAACAAGAGATCATTAGTACGAGGTACCCTTGTGTCGGGCTGAATGAAACATAGATGACCGGCTGGGCAATGTTTGTTGCAAATTTTGCAAAAAATCTCTCCACAGGTGTGTGATCTATTGGTTGGCACAATTTTGAAACATTCTTCACAACGCATTATCGTACTACAAATTTCGTTGCGAACATGATTATCGAAGCATACCGGTCCACGGAAAGATCTTTTGCAAGATTCGCATCGAATTTTCACCTCATCAGGAGAACAGGCCGGGGATTCTTGACATGAAAAACAAGAACCACCACAACGATGTTTGCTCTTTTGGTTGTAGGGAACATGACACTCCTCACAATAATAACTGCAGCAAAATGCAGCAGTAAGTGAGTTAATTACATTATAATGTCCATCATGATGCAGTAAATTGAGCGATAGACCAGCATCGCTGCCTTTGAAAATAATGTTACGGCCCTTGTTCCCGTATTGGTATACAGTTATTTTGTACGAGGAGAGATAGCTTTGAAATTGTTGTAGCTCTGGTATACCACAGCCCTCACCAGCAGGCACAGAGACCCCAGCATCAGCCAATAACTGCAAAGTGCGTTGACTTTGCAGTTTTCTATAGTCTTTGCGCACATCGTTGCGCTTGGGATCTTTGTCGGCGTATGCCATAGCCACAACAAGCGCTCGAGGAAGACATAAATTGTCTTTATTATTGATAGTTATAATGCCTCGGCGATTGCTACACTCCTCGTCAAAAGAATTGTGAACGCTGTTTCTATTATTACCTTTTCCGGATGGCATTCGAACAGATGTTACACCGAGACAGAATGTTTCGGTGTTTAAGCCGCACGAGTTTGACTGATAGATGGACGATATCCTATCAAAAATATCGTCCATCGATACGTCAGAGGCTTTTTTGAATGCCATCCAACCCTGACCCCTCGCGAAATCTTTCGAGCAGAAGGTGAAACCAACGTAATCGGATGATTCCAACCCGTCGGTTCCTTTCTGCACAATCTGAGTGATTGCATCCTTCACCCAACTCACAGGTTCGACGTTCGAAGGTATAGGTTTGATATTAAACTCTAAAGTACGCCCCTGCACCCCGAAACGACGAGCTTTCTTGACAATGTCCTTCACGATTAGAAATTTCTCCATATTCACCTCAAAACACAAATATGTTCAAAAAATCAAAAAAAAATCAAAGATTTCAAACGCACAACCGTAACAAAGAACGCTTGAACAAACTATAAGTTGAACACCCCACGAGACTGGTATATATAGACGAAATTAAAAGGGGTTGTGAGCGAGATGTAATTAAATAAACGCCCACGAAACAAATGGCAAGATCAAAACAAACTCGCCTACAATACTCACCTAGCTCTAATCGTCAGCAATACAAACAGATAAAGAGAACGATTGCTGGAGCGTTCCCAATATTTATAGTCCCCCGCGAAACCGCAGGAATGATAGCGATTTTCATTAAATAATGTCTGTTCTCAAAGGCCCCATCCTCTGTGGAATTTTCACGTATTTTCCATAAGTACTCATGTTATTTTCTGAATTTCCTATATCGGTCTTGAAATACACAAATTGTGAAAACAAGCACACTTTTCGCCGAGCTCGCTATCGTTTGTTATCGTTTTGAAAACCGCAATTTCAAACCGCAGCTGCTAAATAGAACGCAATATTTTCTGCCAGAGAATACACACACACAACTATTTGTTATCGTTTTACCTCTGAATACAGAATACAATCTGTAACTTTTTTCATCATTCTGATATTACCAGGTTTCCATACCATTAAATAAAAACCTTCAAGAAATAATAATTTATTCATAAATAGATACACTTTTTGTTAATATCCTCTTCAATTGGGATAATAATTCTGTCTTAGTGCAGGGTATTCCAAAAACAGTCCAGTTAAATTCTCCAGCGTCCAAAACCTTCCTTGTATACTCGCTGTACTTGTAATATGTGTTTTTGGTGAAAAAGTATATGTTTCTGTCAGTATATCGAAACACCGATATTATTCCCGATGGGATCCCTGGAAAAGCATAATTGAGAGGCCCACGACTGATTGTATTTCCAATTTCATCGAACTCAATGTAGGAATCGTTATTGTATAGTAAATAAGACTGACCACTGTTAGTTTGAAACACAGCGTTTATCTGTGCATTGGTGGAGAGAGAAAATATTATTTTGTGGCGAATTTGTAAATTTGGAAAGTCTACAGCGTAATATGTTTTATTTACGAGTGTAACTAAACAACTTTAGAATTTTGAAAGACATGAGAAACCTGCGAGTTTTTCAACGATGGCGGAAGATAATCGTTAAGTACTTCCGACTGTGCAGGAGTATTCATTTCGTTCAAATCTATTTTCCACAAAAATTCCTTATACCCTATGTACAGACGATAATTAGGAAATTGGGGTGCTCTTGATAAAAACATGAAGTTGGGATGATTCATCAGTTTATGTATGAATTGATAGCATGTGTGTATGTGGGAGAGGAAGAATGTTGGGTTTTTGTATTTTTCTTCCACGAATTTACGTTCCTTTTTTTCACAGGCGAACGTGTCATCGCCCCTAACCACAACGCCCTATGTTGCACGAAGAGTAGAGAGGCTTCTTCCATGCTGTATCCAAGCGTATTCAGACTGTTTCCTTCACCACCCTTGAGGTAAGTCTGTTGGCGCGTTTTTTTTATAGTGGTATCCCCAGGAGGCCTAATCCACTTTTCCTCTCTATTCGGATATCAGATGTATACTAAAAAAAGAAGGGGTAAAATATGTCTATATTGTTCATGTAGTATACTTACGGGTAGTTGATTAACACCTCCTCCATGGTGTTGGGGTTTGTTATTATTTTATAGCTAAAAATAAATTGTAAATTATCGAAAAGTGGATATATTGTATACTTACACATAAACATATCTCGCATCTTCCACCCTGAAATTATTTATTATTATTAAAATTACTTCAATTTGATTTTTGCTTCACCTACACCGAGACAGATCTAGCCCCTGTCCGCCGGTTAATGGTCACCCTAACCGTAGCCGGGGTGACGGCCTCATCGGGTAGCAGAATGAGCCTTCTAGGCTCATGCTCTACCACGATGTAGGGCCAAACGACCCTCCTCACATATTCGCGACTCCTATAACAAAATATCAGTATATAATTTTAAAAACCGAGAGAGATGTGTACTACTCACATGATTTTTCAAATCTGAATTGTACAGAAGGTCTGGGGCTGCTTTTATATAGTGTCGTATCTGAACGATAAAATAATATTCCCAAGTTATTTCAGTTAAAGATATCTTGCTTTTTTCCATCCGTTTCCGGTTTGCCTTATTATATTTGTGGTTTTCAGCCTTACAAAATCAACCGTGATAAACAGAACTTTCGTACGGTTTAAATTGAATGTTTTCTTCAAGATGAAGTGATGATAAATGTTGAAAAAATGATAAAAGATTCTATTAATATTATCTCAATCAAATATGCTGGCATAAATTAATTTCACTTGAAATTTTCAGAGCGATGGCAATATTCAAGAAATAGGAGAAATCTTCACGCGGACCAGCATCGAGTGAGGAAGCAGCCTGCAGGTGTGTGTACAATACATCATCAGTCTCGCCCTCGAGAGGCTTCATACAGATTATCAACATTGTCTTCAGCTGCAAGAGTTTGCTCGATCTAGCACAACTCCTTCGGACCTATGTTATTGAAAAATATCCTCGTTATTTTTACACTTAATATTAACCCATGTAGATTTATCCCTCATCATCAATCCCAAGACTTTTTGACGATGATGCTGAGGTCTGTTTCCTCATGATCTTTGGGGGTAACTCTATGTAGGATGATCTAGGTTGGGAGTGAACTTATTGGGTTCAGACATTCGCAAAGTTCTTCTTTCACGCGATGTTCGTTATCGTTTGATGTTGCAAAACCTATATTGAAGCGACATATTCAGACATAGCCTGCATATATTGCATCATATTTACATAAAGGTAAAGTTTCACAACTATCAAACATCGTCCCCCTCATAATATCTTGTCTACAGCTCCGAACCCCTTAATTTTTACTAAAATACCTCTAACAGTTCGCACATCGGTTTCGAGCTTTTTGGTTCTCATCAGTGTAGGGCGAACATCATGACGCCTGTCCTGTTTCCAATTGTTGAATACTTCGTGGAAATGGGCGCGAGTCTTCTCATTTTTTTTTCATCTAATGGGTTTTTCAAAGAACATCATCCATTTTCCTGATTGAGCCTTTGTTTTAAATCTCGGAAGTTTTTTAAAATCAATTCTGCTGATACTTTCCTTGTTGGTATAGACGCCAGCAGTCTTGCCGTTTTGAATTTAGGATGGTTTTGGGAAATACATCATCCACTTTCCAGTTTGAGCTTTGTTGATCCTCTTTCGCATGTTCTCTATGGTCTTCCCAAAGACGGTGTTGTTCATAAGCTTAATGAAGCGTTCAAATGAGTCGATGTAGTCATACGGCATCACACCTTTTTTAGTCAATACTTGGAAATTTTCTTCAGGAATTTCGCTGAATTGTGACCTCAAGTTCGAAAATTCCTCTAGATATGATGCCAGCATGTCTAGAGAAGAGTTCATGAAGCGAAACGAGTCAATGAAACGGAACTGAATTGAAGTCTCATCGACGTGTTTCGTGAAGGAGATGTATTTTTCTTTGGTGATTGGCAACAAATCAACTCTACCCTTCATTTTAGATGCTATATCCTCAATTATGAAATTTGCATCATAACCACTCAGATTGTGGAACACAACAGGCACCACATGGCTGTCTTGGTATCGAACGTTACAGCTTTCATGTGCAGGACCTCTGTAGTTGTTTTCCGGAATGAGATGCGTATGGTCACGTACTTTCTTATCATCACGTCCAAAAGGTTGTTCACAAATGTGGCAGTATGTTGCTTTTCTGAATTCTGCTTCCTGTTCAGCAGTCATGTCGATGTTGTATGGACATAAGAACACCGTAGACATATCCTCAGCCAACTGGTTGAGCTCATCAGCGAACCACGCCATACAGTCCTGCCCTCGGTACGAACGATAAAAGGAGAGAGAATCGTCGTAGGAACATTTCATAAAGTAACCAACGGCAGCTGGAACGTGGTGCTGAGGCTTCTTTGCATCTCCAGTATTCTCCAAAACAGACTCCAAATCAGCATAAACTATGAATGGGGCCTTCTCCTTGTTTTTATGGTTCTTGAATTTCAGAATGTTGTTCCCCTCCTCAGGCATTCTGATTGCGGTCTCATTTATCCTCACGCAATTCTCTACATGTTTATCGAGCTTATCTTCAGAATAAAAATAGTGTAAACAGTGGCCATAGATGTATTTTCGCCCATTTTCTTTGCTCAGCTGTTTCGAAAGAAGCTTGGAGAAATCTTTGTTCCACACATACTGATAGTTGATGGGGGCTGAAAGCCTTTCGCAAGCATCTTTCTCATCAAAGTATTAACCCTGAAAGAGTAGGAGATTGACATGCTTCTCTACCTTATTTTTGAGAGATTTACCTGCGGGGTGACTATCTTCTTCTTTTATAAACATTTATCGATATACTATTCTGTTTCTCGAATCGGGGATTCTGCTTGCTCAAGATATTGCACGGAGGACCAGGATTCAAGATCATATTTTTAATCGAATTTTACACAGAACGCTGATAAAAAAACTTCAATCGCAATTTGTTTACCACTGTCTGATAAATAAGAAAGAATGACGATGCTGTGATTCATAGAATATTTATAATGATTTCCGCTTTTTGAAACCGTAAGGTACAGAAGTGTGATCTTCGAGAAATTTCCGCTTCAAACTTACAGGCTTGTACTTTTTGGTTACATCGACTGTGATGACCTCATGTTCCTTGGTTCGACGGACCTGTTTGCTCACTAGTTGACCAGACTTTATAATCGTAATTCTTTGGTCCATCAGATACAGGGTACTGCATTCACTGAGGTGAATCTGTGCTTGCTATC
Source organism: Phaedon cochleariae (assembly GCA_918026855.4). Classification (NCBI taxonomy): domain Eukaryota; kingdom Metazoa; phylum Arthropoda; class Insecta; order Coleoptera; family Chrysomelidae; genus Phaedon; species Phaedon cochleariae. The sequence goes on from OU896720.1 coordinate 10,569,260, forward strand.
ATCCCCTGCGATATTAGAAGATTCTGCCCCTTATGTTATATTTTTATTCAATACATTTACTTATACTCTACATTATTATTTTTTTTGTCATATATATTGTTACTTCTTCGAAATATTTTCAAAACGTTCAGGTGAACCTCGTAATTCAACCGATATTGAAACATTGGGTTTCTGTGGAGGTCTATGAAAAGAGAGGCGAATCCTGATCAAGAGACATATTACCTGTGATGGATTTTTCACTTGAACTTTTTAAAAATATTGTTGTTGTACGCACACTGAGACCTTGTGTCTCACAGCCTACCGCAGTTTCAGATCATGCCATAAGGAGACGTCGCACTACCCTGTTGCCCACTCATCAGCTCAGCCTTCTGATGGTGCAGCCGTAGATGAGGACTGATGAAGCACAGCCCTAAACTACGAGAAATGAACTTCTCTGCAGACTTCTCGTCGATTCGACTTGATGGCCTCAGCGACAAGTCGACAGGTTCAGCTCAAGAGGACCCCATAGCCGTATAAATGTAATGAAAGACGAAAGCTTTTTATATCGTTTATTTAAATATTATGATAATACATTGGCATTCTTGAGTTCGTTAATAATCAATGAGATTTCTTCATTATCATCGTGTTCGTTTGCTCCAATCAGATATCTTAGTCTGTCAACCAAGATATTTGGGTCCTCCCAATTATCTAGAATATCGTAGATCGTTTCAGCCTGCTTCTCCCTTCTCGATCTATGTTGTGATGTGACATCAGGCTCTTCTCTCACCCTGACACTTCGTTTAGGTCTGGTCTTATTTTTGAAGAGGGGTCTGATAATTTTATCGAATTTAGCCTTGTTAGCAAGTCCCCTCAAACGGCCTAGTACGTCTCGATGAACATTGGTGCTTTCCAATATCTGTTTATATGTATGGTGATCCATAGGCGTATATATTTTAGGATTTTTGGAAAATATCAATTCCAAAAGACCCAAAGTACTTTTAAAATTGACATCATCTACAACTATATCTTTATCGACAAAACGTAGTTTCTTATTTCCAAGTTTCCATCTGCTGTCAACATATTTCGGTCCATAAGCATTATCATAATCTGTACAATGATATTTATCTACTGTTTGCTCTGCTGACTGCTCTTCTCTTTCCTCAGGCTCCATTGGTGCGAGGTGGTGGTGCTCCTTTGTCGGTTGCTGTTAAACTAGTCTGACTGCTACCAAGTCCTATTTATAGCCGGCTGAATACCTCTGAATACCTCTGAATACCTCTGAAGACCTCTGAAGACCTCTGAAGACATCTGAAGACATCTGAAGACATCTGAAGGCGTGATCTGAAGACCTCTGAAGACATCTGAAGACATCTGAAGACATCTGAAGACATCTGAAGGCGTGATCTGAAGACCTCCGAATACCTCTGAATACTTCTATAGGTGTGATCTGAAGCGATCTGAAACGCTTTGAAGCACTTTGAAGCCGTCTGAAACGTTTGAAGCTGTCATCATCGGCCGTCATAGTTATACAAGATAATAAATATTACTATAGGGTAATTTCGGGAACGACAACTGTTTTCTTTGTAACTATAATAAATACAGATATCCTTATTGAGTTTCAATACCCCATCCTACAAAGAATCTTGAATCTTGTATGGAAAATTGCCGTTTTCAGCATAGCACAACGCTGGGTGATTTCTGTAGTACGGCCAATGCTTAGTCGTTGAAATTATATCACAGAACACTGTGTTGGTACTCTAGGTAATGATTTTTTCACAACAGATGGCAGCACCTATAGTACGGCCGTTGGTTAGTTCTGTGTCATAGAACGCGCACGTCATGTTGGTACTGTAGGTAATGATTGTTTCACAACAGATGGCTGCATCGTAGCTTATAGCCAAACAGATACGTCTACATTTTGTACGATCCTTTCTTTAATGGAGGGTTTGAATTTTTGCGCCAACGACATAAATCGAGGATCCGTATGATAACGCCAGCATTCTCATATTTAAACGAACCATTACACGAACATCGTTTGAATTTCCCGCCAAATCGCAAGGGCTCGGGACTTATTTCAAATAGAGGCTCCTGATTGGTCGACAGGCAGGCGGTGAGAGGTGGAGGGGGAGAGAGAAAAAAGTGGAGGGGGTGGCCCATACCGTCCCCCTTCCTACTTATTTACATTGTGACATAATGATTGCATTATTAGTCTGATTAAATTCAATATCAAGGCAATAATTTAGGTAGAGTCCGACCACGATAACTTTGGGAAAGCACGTGGTCGCGTATGCATTGGATATGCCTATGCGTTGCGTCACATGCTGTCCCAAAGTTAACGTGGTCGGACTATCCAAGATCTTTTATTTTGAGTTCTGCCGCCAAATCATCTTTAAGTTTTGTATAACTGTTGATATTGTTTGTTGCAAGGATCAAATCATCAACATATACTGCAATTATCAGAATATTACCATTTTGTTTCATTGTGTAGACACATTTATCGCTCTCCAGCGGTTTTAGTCCAATGACAGTCTGTAGGTAGTGATCAAGTTTCTTGTACCATTGTCTTCCCGACTGTTTCAAGCCGTATAAGGATTTGTGTAAATGATAAACTTCATCCTCTTCACCCGGTTGTATGAATGAATCAGCTTGGTTCATGAAGATATCTTCGTAAAGTTCCCCATTGATATATGCCATAACGACATCCATTTGATATAGGGTGAGTCCCAATTCTATTGATAAAGAGAGTAAAATTCTTACGGAACTTTGCCGTGTTACTGGTGAACTCGTTTCATGATAATCCACTCCTGGCTGCTGAGCATATCCTTTCGCGACTAAACGTGCCTTCCTTCGTTCTATAGTTCCATCTGCTCTATATTTTGTTCGTAGAACCCACTTGCATCCTATTATGTTTCTGTTCTGAGGTCTCTCAACAAGGATGGAGAGAAGATGGTGAAAACACTGATAGTGTTTTGTTTCGACCAAAACGCTTACGCCATTGTCATTAAAAATGGCATAATAGTTCTCACTTCTCCGGTAAGATGGCAGATTTCTTACAGATTTCTGTAATATCAACCTCACTTCTTGACAATTGTCAGTGTCACTCAGAGTGTATTTAAATTCAAAATTTAAATTTTCCAGATTTTCATTGTTTTTCTTGTGTGTTATTCAAATCCCAGTTTCCAGTGTGTTTTATTTCGAGTATTGGAATCCACTTATCATTTTCGTCTTGTTTCCTCAGTTTGTTCATAGTTTTGTTTTTGTGTCGTCAGATTTTCTGATGGTGGAAAAACGAAAAACTCGTGGGTGTGTGATTTGCCGGAAAGAAAATGACTCTTACAGATTTGTATGCAGTTCCAAAGGTGAGTTTGCGTTAAAAGTAAGTAGGTACGGAAGTACAACAACTTTCCATTTTGTAAAGTAGGTAGTTAGAGATTGAGGTGTCATATAGTGAGTTTCATGCAGTGGTTGAATAATTATATGAAAAAAATCAGAACTCCAGTCTCTCTTGGCATGTGTGGGTTTGAATTTTTTTTAGGAATATCCCTTCATACTTAACACAAATACTGTTGTAACATATGACCCCAACATTAGTGTTTTTTTGAGCAAAATTTCTTCCATTCTTATTGTTTCAATGGTTAGAGTGAAAACCAAAATAAAACACTCTTACATTTCTAGTATAGGTACTAATTTTTCTTCAGAAAGGAACCTATTGCAAATGTAGGACACTATTCCTACAAACTTAACAGAGAAGAGGGATGGAATACTTTTTTTATTATGAAATACTTCCATTAAAACTTGATTCATCATAGTCCAACCTGTGAAATGTATTTTCAGTAGGTAACTAGGTATAATTAAGAAAATGTGATTATGAATGTGCCCTATGAAAACGGCAACAAATCAAAGGGGGAAAGAAGTCCAAGCAGTTACTTAGAATATATAGGTAGAAGTGTGTTAATATGTTTTTTCTTTCTATCATAATATAATGATGGATATGATATACCAATACCTTATTCACTTGATAGGAATGATAGGTATATCTAAGACTCAGGAACCGTTCTAGCACAATAAGAAAATATTTTTTGCCATGTCAATTTCAGAATATTAAAATTGAGAGTTAAAATATCAGTTTGGTTAGTGGTAAAACATTGTAAAATGATAAGGCCTTCATGATCAATTTAGACAATTTACTCTGAGTGAAACTAATGTTTTTCAGGATGATTGTCAACTTTTGGAATGGGTAATCACTTGTGGCCAGCTTTTGCCTTCGAAATCTTTTGTCTGCTCCAGCCATTTTCCAGCCAGTAGGAGCAAAAAATTGAAAAAAGGAGATATGTACCATCAGTGCAGCAAGTAACTCAATGTATCATATTATTACTGTAAAGGCATTCACTGTGTCATTCAATATGACTATATATGCCTTCTGAAATCAACACAACTTGATATTTTAATCATACTGCAGACTAGAATCAAGATTTTATCCTTATAAGGGCATAAGTACATTGTTCCCCAAACCTGTGCTCTGGTCAATGTACCTAAAGAAATAATCAAACTCTCAGTCATGACAACATGAATTATTGTTTGAATTCTATTTTGTTATTGCAGAAATGTCTGAGCATGAGAAATTTTTTTGAAATATATAAAAAAAAACAATAATTTGCATGATTTTAATGTGCATAAAAGTTTTCTAGAATTTTGGTTTACAAGTTATTCCAGAGATCTTAGAGATGTTATCTTCCCCTGGACATCCCCTGTACATACAAGTCCACATCAGTATTGAATGAAGAAATAGTAAGGCACTTGATTCTCAGTAATTTTTCAATACATAGTTGGGAAAAAAATCACTTTTTTGTAACAATTAGTAAATGACTAAAATTCTTTTTCCTTTCCACCCCTGGTTGTGCATCAAATGAAATTTTTATTCTCTAAGATAAAAGTGATGATGATCATGATTGCACTTCAAATATGAATTAGAGTTACTTCACATGTTGTTCAGCTAGGAAAGTAGTTTTTTATTGAAATTATAAAAAAAAATCTTTTTACTAGGATTTAGGGTGATGTGAAATTTTTATTCAGGCAGGGAAAAAAAATCTAATTTGAAGACATGAATACTATATGTTATTATTTAGTTGGAATGTACCTTTATATATATAAGAAATAATACAATAACTACAATGATATAATTTAGTCATAACAGATCTCAAATACAAAATAATTACACTATTTTTATAGTTATTGTTCTCTATTGTGATTCATATATTGCAATCATCCTCTACAAATACATATAACATGAAAAAAATGTATAAATAATTCAGGAATAACATCAAATTAGGTCAAAATTTTCCACTAAATTTATCAAGAATCAGAAACACTTTTTGCTTCCTAATATTTCTCCAATTTGGTTATTTTGAGTTCAAATAAAGGTGTAGTTATTGACATTGAATATTCATTTTCCAGCCCTGAAGATGATTCCACTCCAATTCCAATGAGTCCTACCCAAGGTCCTGCTCTAGCTGAAATTGACTGCTCTGCTAATGAAGAATCCCAGGAATCCTTTGCTATATCCTTCCATTCTCCTATTCCTCAACCTATCTATTGTGTTTTTATTACCCTTTCGTAATAAAAGTCGTGGGTTTCTGCACTATTTATTAAACAAAACTTTATACATTAATTATTCTTGTAGCCATTGTCAAGCGTGCCCTTTTTTATTATCCCTTGACAGTTGACTTCCCTCCATAATCACTGTCAGGTCAACCGTCATATCAGTCTGTCAAATTGTCACAAAACTATACAGTATTGCCTAATCTATCGCAATACACAACACTCCCTCCTTTTACATTTTTTTATCTAATACAATACATGCAACCTGCTGAATACGTCATATCATATAATTATATCAAAAACTAAATTATAAGTCTAATCTTACAGGTGCCTTAATGGTACGTGATGAACGCCTTAGACAATGCTCAGCGTCATCTATATTTACAGAAGTATTATTACTACTAATACCATTTGTAGGTGACAATAGAGTTTCACCAGATTCTCTTGGTAACGCACTAATACTAGAAGGGACATTTTCTTGAAATTTTTCTATTTCCACATTATCAAAATTATCGAATGTATCATTTACATTATGTGATCTGAAATCCTTAATTAAATCAGTATCAACGGCTGGAATATTTGCTGTATTTAATTTTAAATCATCAATATGAATGAGACTGATTTTACCATTAGTAGTTTGTACTAAATAAGTATAATTACTATTTTTTTTTCAAAATCTTTCCTTCCATCCATTTCTCTTCTTCCCCTCTCTTTGTTTTTACCAGGACCGAGTCGTCAGGTTTAAAGCATGATATAGTTTTCCATTCATAAGACTTTTTATTGAGAGTTTGTTTCAATATACTCAACCTTGTTCTTGGTTTTCTATTCAAAAAAATTTCTGCAGGTGTTTTACCTGTCGAAGTTTGAGGAGTATTTCTATAGGCAAAAAGAATATTATCAAGTTGTAATTGAATTGGACCTGAGCTGTTATCGAGTCCAATTTTTAGTAGAGACTTTTTCAAAATTTGGACAGTTCGTTCAGCTGCGCCATTAGATTTTGCATGATACGGAGGCGTTCTAATGTGAAGAATACCATTTTGTTTACAAAATTTGGAAAACTCATCGGAAATGAGCTGTGGCCCATTATCAGATACAATTTTCTCTGGTAATCCAAAATTAGAAAAAATTGTTCTGAGAGTGCTTATTGTTGCCTCAGCTGATGTTGATGTCATACTTTTAATTTCCGCCCATTTCGAATATGAATCAATGAAAACCAGAAAATTCATGTTATTTTTCATGGCAAAATCAATATGCACTCTTTCAAATATACGAGAGCAAGATGGCCAATTAATTTCCGGTTCTGATTTAGCATTTGCAGATTTTTGACAAACATCACATTTTTTTATATATATTTCTAAATCATTATCAAACCCTGGCCACCATAATAAACTACGAGCTAACATTTTACTTCTCACCACCCCTGGATGTTGATCATGCAACAGGTCTAATATTTTTGTTTGTAATCTCTTTGGTATGATCACACGCCTACCCCATAATATACAACCTTTGTCAAGTGAAATTTCATGTCGCTTAATCCAATATGGATTTAATGAAACATCACTATTACCCCAGTAATAATAGGCCAATTTCCGACCAAACCCGGACATTGATAATTACTAAACGGGACCTTTTTCAGTTTGTTTAAACAACTTCAAGTAACACCCTCAAGAAAGTCCCACGACCTTCTAAGTGGGATAGCGAAAATATGAAGGAAAAACTGGATGAATTATGCTCAAAATCGACAATTTTGATTTTATCTCCTTATTGGTGGATCCAAGCTCAATAATACCTATTATCAATTTTATAGGAAACTGAATTCTCTACAAGTTTTATATAAAACAGTTTTTCATACGACCAATATTGAAAGAGCTGCAGCGCTTTGAAATAGGGCAATTATCGAAAATACCATAATTGTTCGGTTGAGAATGACATTTTGCATGAATATTTTTCATTAATCAAATATTGATCAATAGCATAGAATATTCCTTCTGTTATGAATTTGGACTGATTAATAACGATCTTATGTGTTCGCACCAGTTATGCAAATCCTCGGATTTCTGAAGTTTGCCAGGAAATCAAAAATATTGAAGATAGGACTTATACATAATAATATTTTGATATAATAGTAAATAACAGCTGACAAAGTAATCGAAATATCAGTATAATTAGGATACGACCCGGACAGTAATAATTACCGGGACCTTTATTTGGTATGTTCGCACAACCGCTATATGCTATTCTGAGCAACAGGATGAAACTGTTGTTATTGGACAAGACACAGACCTTGCGGTTCTACTTACTGCTCTGTCTCCACCTCAGGTTGATATCAAATTCCTGATACCTGGTATCAAGGGTAAACCAGCTAAGTTATATATTTAGCAGCAAGAAATGTCAGGAGTTCTTAGGACCAATGAAAGAATTAATACTCTTTCTACACGCTGCTACGGGGTGTGATACAACTAGTGCTATATTTGATATTGGTAAATTGAAGCCGTTCAGGCGCTTGCAACAAGATGAGGCACTACGTCTGCGAGTTGGAGTGTTCAACTCACCAAACGCCACACCAGACGACATTGCCACTGCTGGAGAGATGTTCATTATGTCTCTGTATCCAGGGAAAACCTCGGATGATCTAGGAAAGAGAAGGTTCCAGATGTATGTGAAAATCAATTCTCGGCTCCCTGCCAACAAGAAATTTGATCTGGCCCAGCTGCCTCCCACATCATCGTCAAGTAGAGAGCACTCATTACGAGTCTATCTTCAGGTTAGTTCTATTCAAAAAGTCGGTTCATTCAGTATATTTTTTGAACATATTCACTGCACATAGATTGTACTTGTAGGTCCAGGAATGGTTAGGAAATCCTCTACCGCCCACTAATTGGGGATTCGAGAAGGACGAAGAGGGTCACTTACGCCCAGTGACCAACCGAAGTAAGCCGGCTCCAGACCGCCTTCTCGAAATGGTATCTTGTAACTGCACACAAGGGTGTGAATCCAAAAAATGTTCGTGCAGAAGGCACAAGATGGTGTGTTCGAACATCTGCGGGTACTGCGCGGGGCATGGATGTAGTAATACGTCAAGAGAAGAGGACGAGGACAACGTCGACCATCCGGACAAAGACCTCGAGCCGATCCCGTGTACTGGTAAGCCACCGAACATCCATAATTGCTTCTCTTTCCTCTATTTGAGGATGTGTTATTGTTTTATTTATAATAATTTTGTTTCAGAAACTGATGTGGAACTCAGCCTCGCCTGAAGACTCTAGCTCGCGAAGTAATAAAAACTATTTGCATTACTATTTACAATTAGATGAAACCATTATCCTTATTATTCACTCGATTGCAATAAAAAAAATCATATGAAATGTAAAGAAATAGCTTCATTAATAACGATTTTAGGCATGCTCCAGGAATTTCCTAGAAAATCCGGTTTTTCCAGGATATCTTGGCTATCTCACTGAAGAGGTCGTAGGACTCTCTTAAGCGTCATCCGGTACGGCATCCGGAAATGTTGAGAGAAGGTCCGTGTTCAGTAATAATTATCAATATCCGAGTCAAAACCTAATTTTACTGAGATTTCGATTACTTTGTCAGCAGCTATTATTATTACTACTGTATCAAAATATTATCATCCGAGGAATTACGTAACTGGTGCGAACGAATAAAATCGTTATTAATGATCCCAAATTCATAACAGAAGGAATATTCTGTGCTTCTGATCAGTTTCTGATGAATGAAAAAATATTCATGCAAAATGTCATTCACAACCGAACGATTATGGTATTTTCGATAATTGCCCTATTTCAAAGCGCTGCAGCTCTTTCAATATTGGTCGTATGAAAAATTGTTTCGTATGAAACTTGTAGAGAATTTAGTTTCCTATAAAATTGATAATAGGTATAATTGAGCTTGGATCCACCAATAAGGAGATAATATTAAAATTGTTGATTTTGAGCATAATTCATCTAGTTTTTCCTTCATATGTTCGCTATCCCACTTAGAACGTCGTGGGACTTTCTTGAGGGTGTTTCTTAAAGGTGTTTTAACAAACTGAAAAAGGTCCCGTTTAGTAATTATCAATGTCCGGGTCAAAACCTAAATTGACTGGGGTATATTATTATCAGGCCACCCATTCAAACTGAAATCTGAAACTTTTGCTAAAATTGTATCTTTTGAAGTATATTCTGCGATATCTAAAGCACATAATGGTTCTTCATCCACACATGAAAAATAATTTACCTCCGCATATGAATCATCCTCTGTTTCAGGCAATGGAAGTCGTGATAGTGCATCTACATGCGCAATATTTTTTCCACTCTTATATTTAATATCATAATCATATGAAGATAATAATAAAGCCCAACGTTGAATTCTTGCGGCTGCTAACGTCGGAATAGCTTTATTAGGATGCAAAATTGTTTGTAGTGGTTGATGATCTGAATTAATAAGAAATTTTCTACCATGCAAATATAAATGAAATTTCTTCACACCAAAAATAATGGCTAAGGCCTCTTTTTCAAGTTGAGAATAACCTTTCTCGTTTTTATTCAGTGTTCTGGATGCAAAACAGATAGGACGTTCTATACCTTCTATTTCATGAGCCAAAATTGCCCCAATACCATACTGTGAAGCATCACATGTTAAAATTAAAGTTTTTTTTGGATCATAATAAGTAAGTATGTCACATTCAGTAATTAATTTCTTACATCTATGAAAACAATTGTTACATTCCTTAGACCAATTCCACTTTGTGTTTTTTTCAAGTAGTTCATGAAGTGGTCTCAATTCAGAAGATATATTAGGTATGAACCTTCCATAAAAATTCAGTAACCCTAAGAATGATCTCAAACTAGTTAAATTCTCGGGCTTTGGTGCATTTAAAATTGCTAATGTTCCTTTTTTAGTTGGATGAATGCCTTGATCAGAGATAGTTACCCCTAAGTAATCTACACTATTTTTGAAAAACTTACATTTTTCAATGCCAATTTTCAAATTTGCTTTACTTAGCCTTTCCAAAACCTTCTCTACAGTATTTTTACACTCATCAAAATTGTTACCCCATATTAAAATGTCATCAATATAACAAATAACATTATCAATACCTAATAACAGTTTGTCCATTGTTGCCTGAAATATAGCTGGAGCACTTTTAATACCATATGGCATCATTGTATAAGAATACAATCCTTGATGGGTATTGATAGTTAATAACTCTTGAGCTTGTTCAGAAAGTTCCAATTGCTGGTAAGCATTCTTTAAGTCTAACAATACATAAAGTTTCGCAGTGGTTAACAAAGCCATGACATCATTAGGATTGGGCAATGGATAATGTTCTGTACGAGACACAGGATTAACAGAGACTTTATAATCACCACAGATTCTAATTTTTTTTTCAACACCTGACCCCTTTTCTACTATTACAATGGGAGATGCCCATTTACTATGAGTCACCCTTTTCAAAATTCCCAATTTTTCTAATCTGTCCAATTCCGTTGATACTGATGACCTTAAGGAATATGGAACAGGACGAGCTTTACAAAATACTGGGGTCGGGTTGCCCTCCAATACAATGTCAACCTTAAAATTATTGAATTTACCATTTCCCTTACCAAAGACGCTAAACTTTTTAGAAAAATATTCAACAGCTAGTTCAACAGATTCTTTTGATACTGATATATCACACTTATTACTAGTTGTTAAATTATTCAAAATTTCAAACTTTACATTCAAATCTTTGAGCCAATTACGACCCATCAACATAGGACTTTTGATGGTATTACTGTCAACAACTAACAATCCTAACTCTTTCTTAACATTTTTGAAATGAACTGGTACATATATCTTACCCAAAACTTGTAATTTTATACCTGAAAATGTATATAGCTTTGTGTCAGTTTGATGTAGTTCAAAATCAGAAAAATAGTCCTCATGATGATTCTTGCTTATTAGAGACACAGATGCTCCTGTATCTACTTCCATTTTCACCATTTTTGAACCAATGCATACAGATATAACAAATGGATTTTTACTTACAGTTGCATTGGGGGTAAAAAACAATTGTTCCTCATTTACATCTATACTACTTGTGTTACTTTCATAGTCACTGTTTTCTGTTTCTACAAACTGTACTGCCTTATTTTTACACATTCGAAGCAAGTGTCCTTTCTTTCCACATTTCTTACATGAATAATCCAAATACTTGCATTTGCCCAGATGGTACTTTCCACAACATTGACAAATCTTCTTTTCTTCTTGTTTTCCTCTTGGTTTTTCCCCTTTTGCTTCTTTAGCTCCTTTGTTTTCTTTTCTAGAATAATTCACTTCTCGTGCCTGCATTCCTTTTGTTTCTGTTTCTATTAATTCTAGACTAACAGCTACTTTCACGGCTTCCTCAAATGTTCTATTTTTCAATAAGATTTCCCTCTGAATCCTTTCATGTCTCAATCCAGAAACAAACCTGTCTCTGAGAGCTTCATTCAGAAAGTTGCCAAATTTGCAGGAAATTGCCATTTTCCTCAACTCAACTGCATATTCATTCACGTTTTCAGTATCCTTCTGATCCCTTTTCGAAAACTGAAATCTTTCCACTATCTCTAGTTTTGCTGGTTGAAAGTATGTTGTTAGTAAATTTTCAATTTCATCGAAGTTGAGTTCTTCTGGTTGCCTTGGCATAGCTAAATTCGTTAGTGTTTCGTATACCTTTGAACCCATCAACAATAAAAAGATGTCTTTTTTCTGTTCCTCTCTAGTGGAATTTACAGTAAAATACAATTTCAACCTCTTCAGATAGGTACCAAATGACTCTTTGGATGGGTCATATTCTTTTATCCTCCCTATTTCTGCCATTGTTCAATCGCTAATCCTCGTCGCCAATATTGTGTTTTTATTACCCTTTCGTAATAAAAGTCGTGGGTTTCTGCACTATTTATTAAACAAAACTTTATACATTAATTATTCTTGTAGCCATTGTCAAGCGTGCCCTTTTTTATTATCCCTTGACAGTTGACTTCCCTCCATAATCACTGTCAGGTCAACCGTCATATCAGTCTGTCAAATTGTCACAAAACTATACAGTATTGCCTAATCTATCGCAATACACAACACTATCCAACCTATGGACATTGTAAATAATGATTGAATTTGGAAGCTTATTCAAAATTTGTAAAGTTATCTGAAGAGATATTTCAGGGTGCTCCAAACAAACGATATAAAGGGTACTAGTTGATTTTTTTCAAATGGGACACCCTGTATTTCATTGCATTTTGAGATTCTCCCTGAACAGCTGATTTCATCAATATAATCACACTTGGGGTCTAGCGGGAATGATAACAGAGATATAGGGTGTTCAAAATCGAGTTTTCAACTTTGGGATTTTTTTGTATTCAAACTATTCATTATTGGTCGAAACGACTAACATGTCTCTATCTGAACTTTTGATTTACTATCTACTGACTTAAATAATGGAAAAATACAGGGTGGTTCAAGATTCAGAATCCTGATCACCCTGTCTGTGTTCCAATTATTAAATGTCAGTAGATGGTAAATCAAAAGTTAAGACAGGGACATGGAAGCCGTTTTGACCAATAATGAATAGTTTCAGCACAAAAAATCCTAATGCTAAAAAATCTCGGTTTTGAACACCCTATATCTCTTATTCATTCCCACTAGAACCCCTACTGTGATCTATTGATAAAATCAGCTCTTCTGGAATAATCTAAAAAGGCGATGAAATACAAATACAGGGCTTTCCATTTGAAAAAATCAACTAATACCCTGTTGATCGTTTGTTCCGAGTATCCTGTATTTTCTGATGTAGTGGAAGAAAATTATCTGAAAAACTATTTCATATATTTAAGTTAAATCAATCAACTTTATTAACAAGGAAATATGGTGAATATGCAGTGTGTCCCAGCTAAAACTTATCACCCTCCTAATCTTTGATGTCGTTGAAAAAATTTAAAATTGCTCGGACAGGTCAATTTCAATTTGGCCAAAGTTGAAATCTTGAAGCGTAACGGGCATCAACTCTCGATTTTCAAATGGAGCACCCTGTATTTTATTGCATTTTTAGATTCTCCCTGAAGAGCTGCTTTCATCAATGTATCACACTTGGTATATAGGAGTAGATTGTAGAAATTGTTCAATGTTATTACTCAGCTTCCAGTTATTTGTATGTGAATTGTATTGTATCATTCCATTGAGATAGATGGATTTTTTTACCAATAGTCTAGTTGTGTGGTTGTGGTGACTACAATTAATTTGGAAAACCAAATTTGAATGCTTTTTACAATATTTAACTGGATGAATGAATGATATTAATTTGAATTTATATAATGAATCTATATCTAGTAATTCTTTTTTTCTGTAAAGGTTCTTAGTAGGTTCCAAATAAATTAGTATGTATATACATTTGATAATTTTATTTGAAGAGTTTTGAGAGGCTTCATAATATATAGTTTTGTTGATCCCCATACAGAAATCAAATATTCAAGTTTAGGATAGAGGGAGGGGGACATTAATGGTGAATCACCCTATACCTACCTGTGACTGTGATAACTAATTTGATATTCCTTGTTTATTAGTGATAGTAGTTTCAATACAGATCTATTTATATGTACTTTGATAAATTATATATGCTAAGTAATAAAATATAATCACACTCACCCAGATACAATAGTTTAATAGCTTCCACTTGGATGTCAGATAAGGTGTTGCAATTTGATGACCAATTCAGAAGCTGCACATATTTCCCCAACATTTCCTACTCATGTAAATTCTACGACAGGCTTATATAGCTGATTCAATCCTCTTTAGTTATTATTTTAGAATTAAGCAATTACTTTCATGATTATGTATTTATGTATAACTTTAGTATAAAGAGTTTATAAGCTTCTAGCTTCTACTCTTGTTAGTTTATAAATAAATAAATAAATAAATAAATATTTTTCTTCAAAATTTTTCTGGTGGCACTGGAATACTGAAGTAGAAAAGTTGATAAAAATTGTATGAACAGTTTTACTGAAACATATATTATTTTACTAAATAAATACACAAAAGCTCAAGAAAGTTGATGTATTATACTGTTTAATAAATGATGAATTTCTTTCATCCTGAATCTCATGATAATGTAACAGCATTGAACATAATCAATGCAACAATGTCATGACTAAACTGACCCCTACACTTTTTTCATTTCTTTTTCATTTCACCCTAGACATTCAACAAAAATTTTGATTGATATGTTTTATGGAAATGTATAATTTTATAAAAGTTCTTTGAGATGAACCAAAACACATGCTTGATTACATGGAGCTGCAATTTGGAGAAAATCAAGAGTGATTCTTAGATGTTTGACAAAGGGTTGATTTGGTTCTGTTTCACTATTTGGAATGAGATTTTGGAGGACTTTTTGTGTAGGATAAGCATGAAAGTTGCTGGTCTCAAATTTTAAAAAGCTCTGGGACATATATTTACTAATGACTGTTGAATACCAAGCTGAATTATTCAAATATGTAGGTTCCAACCCCACAAGAGTAAAAAGATTGTTTCAAAATTGAACCAATAAACTATTTGCTACTGTACTTAAATGTAGATTGTGAGAATTCACGAATTCAGTATTAACTTTTCTAAGGTTTTTATGATAAAAATGTCTGTTCAAGGGTATGTTCTGCATCATGCATATAATAGGTAGGTATTGCATAGAGAATGGCTGTTAATCTATTTAAAAGGGCGATCAGTCTACATATCAGTACTACCATAGATCTATGCTACTACAGAAAGAAAAAACAGATAGGTAAACTTCTAACTGTTTGAGGTATGCAAGCAGGTATGAATGTTGGATAGAAAGTATTTTGAGATATATGGAATAAATAATATAATCTGAGATTCACTTCAGTATCAGCAAGGATGCATCAGCCCTATTGCAAAACCATCAACAAATCAGGTATCATATGAATATGGATGAAATATAAAATGAGTAGGTACTTACTGTTTACAAACGCATCTGTGATTCAATGAATAACTACTTTTCTCTCGATTTTTCCATAAGTAGGTACCACCAGCACTACAATCAGAATCTCAGGGATCACTGTCCACTTGAAAGTTGAAGCAGAGACTCGTCGATTTCAAAGGTTTGACGATCGAATTCAAAACACATACACTTTATTCCATACTATCTTATTGGGCATTCCAGTCCATATTTTCATAAAAAAAACACATAAACATGTTTTTTTTTAATACTATGACTCGCGTCAGACATAACAAATAACATAACCTCAAATACAGAATACAGATTCCCTAAAATTATTTTATTATCTAAACAGTAATTCCATGACATTTGTTCGCCATCTAGCGGCTCACTTGCGAGTACTGTCACTGATATTGAATAGATTCCTTCTATCTAGTAGGCTGTCTGTTAAGTTTTTTGTACCAAAATAAGTATATGGAGATTGCCTACAGTTGGCCCACCATCTTCTGTCCATCCTTCTCTCAACTAATGTCCAAGCTTTACTCTTCACCAAGGCTTGAAATTCTTCTTCCATTGCCTTTTTCCACTCCTGAGCATTTAACCCATTCAGAGCTTCTTCAACACACTTGGATTATCTATTCCTTCAGATATCATTTGAGCATCTTCTTTACTTTCTATCATGTTGAATTGTTTTCTAGGTCTTCCTCTCGAATCATCTCTGAGTAATTTCGGTCTTCCTTTTCCTCTCTTCAATGATGTTGGGTTCTTAGGTATCATGTTCTCTGTATCATCAATGTCTTTGGAATCCGTCACTAATTCTTTTTCATAATCATTTTCTTCTTGAGAATATATGTCTTCTTCCTCTTCGCTTCCATCTGTTGTTCTTTGTTTCACATCTCCTTCTAGAATATAGAAAAATATTGAATTTTCTATTTTCTTGTCTTCCCTTTCTTCAGCTTCTGCCGTTTCAGTTTCAATGAATTTCACGTCCCTGCTTGTGATGATTCTTTTCCCTTCAGGGTCCCATAGACGATAAGCTTTTGACTCTGATGAATAACCTATGAAAGTGCATTCCTTTGATCTTGAATCACATTTCGTTTTTGGAGATTCAATTAATGCCAATGCTTTTTGTACACGCCACTAGGATATTCCAGGCGCTGATTCGTTTTTTATTATTTGTAATCGCAAAATCACGTATTACCTTTACCTTCTATATTTCTTTGAAGCCGGTGTTTTTTGGATGTGGAACCAAGTACTATCGATTTCGCAGCCTTCCTTTGGAACTGTCGAGAGGGCCCTCGGTGTTCTTGATGAAATCACTATGAGGGGTTGAGCGGGTTGTACTATGACACTATAAAGCACCCTTTCGTAAGTGCTAGCGCGAAACGTGACTTCCGCGTTATTATTTTTTACTTCTTCGCGGCGTCTCTTCTTTTCAACTGCTCACGCTGGACTGTCATTATGCGGAGCATGCGCAACAGGTATCAGGATCAACGTGATTTGTTTTTTAACGCGGGAATAATTGAATCGAAGAAAGAATAAATGAATACCTTTGATATTTCCATAATACCAGTAACTTAATGATAATTTACAACTACTTATGTTATATGAATATCTCTATACTTAAACTAAATGATGATATATAGTGGGAGCAACTTGAATACTAAACATACTGCCCACTTGTTTTGTTTAGTAGGGACTTAACTAAACAGAATATTTAAATTATGAATCCTCGGGTAAAGCACACAGCTTCACCAAAGGGCGGGTGTAAACCCCTTGATCACTTTTTACTTTGGCAACACGAGCGACTCCGTCCGTTCCGCAGATGAGTTCAATGACTCTAGCCAGTTTCCATTTCATAGGAGGCACGTTATCCTGTTTTATGAGAACCAACGCACCCTCCTTCAAAGGGGTATCAGGAGAGGTCCATTTGTGTCGCTGCTGTAGCGTATGTAAATATTCCTGGTGCCATCTCTTCCAGAAATCAGAGTGCATACGCAACAATAGCTGATAGCGTGATAATCTATTTAGTTTTAGGTGGGATAAATCTGGATCCGGAATTACGGTTAATGGCTCGAGAGATAAAAAATGTCCGGGTGTAAGTACCGACAGGTCGTTAGGGTCTGAGCTCATAGCACAGATCGGTCGCGAGTTAAGTAAAGACTCAATTTGAATTAACAGAGTATTGAGCTCTTCGTATGTTAATATTTGATCACCTATGATGCGCGCTAGGTGTCCCTTCACTGATTTGATGCCAGCTTCGGCTAAACCAGCGAAATGTGAGCCGTATGGTGGTTGGTAGGACCATTTTATATTTTCGGAGGCGGCCGCGGTTTCCATGATTTTCGCTAGGTAATTTGCTGCACCCTTATAGTTCGTAGCGTTATCCGAAACGAATTCGGAACATCGACCTCTTCTGGCGATGAAGCGGCGTAATGCGCATAAAAAATTATCAGATGACAAATCAGTCACCAATTCTATATGTATTGCTTTCGTCGCGAAGCAAACAAAAATGCATATGTAACTTTTGATCGATTTATTACCTCGAGTTCTTCCTAAACTGATCTGAAACGGACCACCAAAATCGCACCCTACTATACTGAACGGTTTTATTTGTGAAATACGAGTAACAGGTAATTCACCCATAGGGGGTTGTAAATTACGTGGTTTCAAACGCCAACATTTCATACATTTTGCAACAAGAGATCTGATCACTCTGCGCGCGGACAGAATCCAAAAATTTTGCCTTATCAAATATTGTAAAGTTTGAGGCCCACAATGAAAATTTTTTGTATGAGTATCACGGATGATCAAGTCGGTGAGTTTACTGCATTTTGGAATCAATAGCGGATGTTTAGCGTTGTAATCTAAATCAGATTTATTTAGGCGGCCTCCTACGCGCAAAAGATCATCTTTATCTAAAAATGCGTTCAGTCTACGGAATTCTTTCGAAATTAATTTACCTGATTTTAATTTCATGATTTCATCCGAAAAGTGCTGAAATTGTACTCGCTTGACTAAAATCAATAGCGCAGAATACAAATCTTGAGAGGAAAAATGTTTCAATATCTTTGACTTCGGATTTCTACTATTCGAAATAAAGCGACACATAAACGTTACTATGCGTTTGATTTTATCTAAAGATGAAATCCTATTCAAAAGATCATCTAAACAATTATTTTCGATAAATGCGGTTAAAACAATTTTTCTTTCTTCCTTTTTGATATCCTCGAGACTCGGTGTGGAATTATCAGATATATTCCACTGATCTATGGGTGTTCTTAAAAATGACGGACCTATCCACCATTCCGAACAATTCACAATTTCTTCTGGATACAACCCACGTGACCCACAATCTGCGGCATTATTTTTCGAAATTACATGACGCCACTGAGCGTGCGGTAAATGTTCTGAAATTAATGATATGCGGTTGCCAATAAACGGTTTTTGTCCATGCGGTGAAGACTTAAGCCAATGGAGAACAATCATACTATCCGTGAAGGCGAAAATATTTTTAAATTTTATTTTGTTCTCATAACCCTCCAAAATGAAACTCATCAATTTTGAAAGAAGCAACGCACCACATAATTCTATGCGAGGAATGGAGATGCTTTTCAGGGGTGCGACCTTTGACTTGGCACAGAGCAAAAAGCATTTTATTTCATTTTGAGACGTAACTCTAACGTACACACATGCAGCATAGGCCTTGAGCGAACCATCGCAAAATCCACATAATTCAATAGCTTTTGCCTCATCAGAAAAAATGTATCGTGGTATTTTGAGCTCAGCCAAAATTTTCAATTGATCTTTATATTTATTCCATTTAATCAAAATGTTTTTTGGAGGGGTGTCATCCCAACCCAACTTCAAGGTCCAGAGTTTTTGAATGAGAAGCTTGGCAACTAATGTAGTTGGCGTAAGGAAACCTAAGGGATCGTACACGCGGGAGAGGTCACCTAAGATTTGTCGTTTAGTGCATTTATTATCAAACCATGTAACAGAATAGGAAAAAGAATCCGAAAATGGACTCCATTTTAGACCCAAAATTTTGACCGTATTAGAGTTTTCTTTGTCCAGATTCAGCGATTTTTCATTGATGACTTCGTTGGGCAGGTGCGATAACAATTCAGTTTTGTTGCTCGCCCATTTCCTTAATTCAAATCTTCCGCGAGAGAGTAACGAAACCAGCTGATTTTGCATCTCACGGGCGTACATCATGTCCGGGCAAGATACTACGATATCGTCCACGTATGTGTTGTTCAAGATTGCGTCTGCGGCTAAGGGAAAATTATGTTTTTCTTCATTGGCGAGTTGTATCAAAGTTCTTAGAGCGAGAAACGGTGAACAGTTTATACCAAAAACTACCGTGTTCAGAGTAAATTCTTGCAAGGGTTGATCGGGAGAAAACCTCCATATTATTCTTTGATAATTACGTTGCGCGGGTTCAACAAGAATTTGACGATACATGCCTTTTATATCCGCTGTCAGGACGACAGGATGTAAGCGGAAATTCAATAAGATATTGCTAATTTCCGCTTGCAATTTTGGGCCAGTGTATAATGTGTCATTAAGCGATTGGTTATTCGAATCTTTAGTTGATCCGTCGAAGACTATTCTCAATTGCATAGTAAGGGCTTGCGGTTTAATCACACCGTGATGCGGCAAATAAAACGTATATTTATTGTTTTCTTCAATTTTCGGAGCTACGGACATATGTCCATTATCAATGTATTCTTGGAAAACATTACAGTATTCTCTTTTTAATGCAGGGTTGGCTATCAAACGTCGTTCTAATGAGAAAAATCTTTTCAACGCGGGTAATCTTGAGTTTTCAAACTGAGGACTTTGCGATTCTCGGAAAGGAAGCGCGACTACGAAACGACCAGTATCTGTGCGATGCGTTGTTTTTATGAATATTTCTTCGCATATTTTATCGTCCACGGAGACACAACTCGTTTTAGGAATCTCTTCCAAAGTCCAGAATTTTTTTATATTGTCGTCGAGGACTCGATTTGTTGTAAAAAATGAATGAATAGATCGCGGAGTTTCTTTACTGATATCACCCATTAAAATGTATCCAAACGTTGTATTTATAGCGGTAGGTAAATCATATTCACCTTTTACAGTTTGATTTAGCAAAATTTTATGAAAGAAGTTTGCTCCTAATAAAACATCTACGGGTCCACAAATGTTGAAATCAGGATCAGCCAGTGACAGATTATTAATATGGTTCCAAGAACTTACATCAAAATCATATGCAAGCATATCGGCACAAATATTTTCTAATACGATGGCTTCAATGTCGTAAACAGGAAAAGTTTTGCTTAGCGGAGTAACAGAAAAATTAACACCACCTGTTCGTGGGTTGGTTGACATTCCACTAAGTCCATGAATCGTAATTGACAGTTTATGGATGGGTAACCTTAAGCTCTGAACTAACTTTTTTGAAATATACGAAGACTCGCTACCAGTGTCTAATAATCCTCTGACCACATGAAAGTTTCCAAAATGATCGCGAATTCTGAATTTAATGGTAGACAGCAAGACGTTGCTTGTTTGCGTCTGACGCGGGTTTTTTTCCGCGAGTTATTTTCGAAAAACCGGCAAAAGACTTTTTAAAAAACGTTTATTATGTTATCTGGACAAGGTATACGGTCAAAATCGTCGGAAAAATGAATTACACATGTATTTATAATGTCGGTTGATCTTGAGAGACGAAATATGAATCTGCTGATCTCGTTGCTTTCCGGGAAACGGCCTGGGAAGTGTTGTACCTAGCTCGGTACCGTGGGACCGCTCGATGTAACTCCTCCCCCCTTAAGAGACGGCTTCGGGCTGGAACAGGACCGAAGGCGATCGGACTGATTGATGATTATCTTCGATCTTGATTTGGGCTTCTGAGGGCTTCTTCTTCAACTTCAGGAGTCTGCGAGTGATGTAGGTCAACAATATGAGGATGGCTATTGCGACTATAGTCCAAAACATCCAGTTGATTGATTGGTCGTCATTGAAATCATCGATTGATAGTTGATTGGTTGCTTCGATGTGTTGCCGGAGCCGATGGATATCTTCTAATGGGACGTTTTCGATTCTGAGTGGTTTTCTCCGGACTATTTCGACTTGGGTGGAACCGTTCATGATTTTTGGTAATACGAGGGGACTACCAAAACTTGTGGCCTCTGGTTGTTTTCGAATTTGACTGACTGGTATTCGACGCTGCAATTCAGTGGAATCTGAAGTAGAATGTTGCCTTGTACGGTGAGGAATTGTTCTTCGGGGCATTGAGTTTTAATCTTTATTTCTTCACGGCTGATGATCAATAAATACTCTTCATTTACTTTATTGAATATCAATAATGGAATTTCTACTGGTATTTGTAGACATCAAGATCTCTTGTCTTGGATGAGGGCGGAAATGCAGTCTTCAACAGGGTTGAACTTGAATTCTTCTTGCTCGCAAAGGAAGGTGTCTTCGACTTTCGTACAGATATGGTCCATGTACTGATAGTTTTCTTGTTCGAGAGCCAAATAAGGTTTATTTGGGATAATTAAGGTTTGATTATTGGTTGGAATTGGAAATAAATGGAAATAT
This sequence comes from Phaedon cochleariae, assembly GCA_918026855.4. Taxonomy (NCBI): domain Eukaryota; kingdom Metazoa; phylum Arthropoda; class Insecta; order Coleoptera; family Chrysomelidae; genus Phaedon; species Phaedon cochleariae. The sequence continues at coordinate 10,591,395 of OU896720.1, forward strand.
TGAAAGGTTTTTGGATGAATTATTGGAATTTCTATGGCAAAAATGATCTTAGCCTTAGTGAAGTAACAGTTTGTGTGCATAATAGAATACCAAGTGTGATAATTAATATCTAGTATCGTATTGTGATCATTATGAAATCTCAATTCAGTTAGTATGTTTTTCAAGTTTTGAAATGGCAATATATCTGGATGAATAATATGTAGTTTTGCAAAAGTAATGGCATTTTCTATGTTGTCCAAGAGAGTAACGAATATATTGGCATTCAGAAATATTTGATCCAACATATTTGTATAAACTGCATATTTTGAGAACTGGTCTGAAATGTTTTCTAAAGAAGCTTTGTTATCAGAAATATACTTGGAAATCTTCTTCTGATTATTAGTAATTGTTTCCATATCTTTCGAATATTGGCCGATTAATTGTTTGGATAATGAAATTTGTATATTGACATCCTTGACGATTTTTTGTTGATTTTCTTTCAAAGTTGTAATAGCACGATCGTATCTTTCGCCGTCTGAAGAATCGAGTGTACCGAAAAGAAACTTTTGTACTGTTCCTCCTGCATTGATCAATCCTCTTCTATTTCTGGAATATACTGGGTAATATATATTATTGAATTTATTTGTGACTTCGTTGATAATAGGTTCCAAATTTTCATAGGTATTCTTCAAGGTATAAAAATGTCTAGATTGGTTACCAGTGAGATATTTGAGGTTTCGATAGCTTTCAATTAATTTGTTAATTTCGTTTTCTATGATTTTCAGATCAATTTCATTGATAAATACATGTTTATTGGTTATAATTTTAGATTGGCCTAATTTAAATGGGAGAATTCCGGGTGAGTTGGTGATTTGTTTCAGTTCAATCTCGTGAGCTTGGACCAGCACGGTCATCAGCTGAAGGAGTATCAGTCTCTTCATTTTGAGCCTGTAACAAAACGGGTTTTCTTAGTTCTTTAATGTGGATGGTTTCTGTCTTGCCTTTCTTATTCTTTATTTCGACTTTATTGTGCTCTAACATTCTAGTTATAGTATATGGTCCTAAAAATTTATTATTTCTTTTATTTCTGTTCAACGGATTTTTCTTATACACCTTCTGATTTAATTTGAATTCGTCGTTTGCATCGCCTTTGATATTTGATTTAGATATGATAGTTTCTTTTCGAGTTTGAAGCTTTTCTTTCACTTTGTCATATACTGGGTGAATTTTTTGTTTGTGATCTTGAATATATGCGGAAAATACTTCTTTGGGTACAAAAATTTCGTCTGCGCTTCTAGAGTCGGTATGTCCAAAAACAAGTTCGAATGGGGTGAATCCTGTTGTGCTATGAATTGAACTATTGTAACCTAATGTGGCATAATTGATCAAGTCTGATTCGTTTGGGTAGATTTCTTTCAATATTCTTAGTTGCTCTATTAATGTCGAATGAAATCTTTCCACGATTCCGTTAGCTTCGTGATGTCCTGGGGTAGTGAAATGTATTTTTACTTTATGAAGGTTCAATAGTTCTTTAACAGTCTCATTATTAAATTCTTTTCCACTATCTACTATGATTTTTTGTGGAGTACCGAAACATGTGAAATATTTGAATAATGCATTGCATATGTTAATAGCAGTTTTTCCAGGAATTATAAGAGCTTGACCGAATTTTGAGAAGGCATCTATCAGGGTTAAATATATTTTGGAATCGAAAAAGAATGAATCGATATGAACTGTTTGAAAAGGTTTTGATGGAGTTTCAGTTAGAACAAGTGGCACATATGGATTTTGTCGAGCATATTTTGTTCTCTGACAAATTTCACATGAATTAATGAACTGTGTTATCGTTGATTTCATATTTGTCCAATAGTAGTTTCTTTTCAAGTATTGGGTCGTTTCCTCGATACCTCGATGGTTCGTCTTCCCTTCATGATGATTTTTTATCATTAGAATCTGTTCTTCTTGATTTTTTATAGTATTGACTAATTTTGTGCAACGAACTAATTTCAATATTTTTCTATCAAAATTTTTTGAATAGACGTTGTTGAAAATTGGGATAAACTCTTTCTTGTCGAAGTATAAATAATAATTAGTATCTGGTTTTAAATATTCTGTCATGAAATCGAAAATCATTCTGTCATTATTGTGTAATGGTAGTTTGACAGTTATTATTTTGTGATTTCCATAGGTCTCATGTAGGAGTGAAATTTTATCATGATTATGAGCGAAAACAAGAATTTGGTATATTTTGTTGTTGATAATTTCATCTAGGATAGGAATTCCATCGTTGGCCACTTCTTTCGATAGGGAATGTGGTGTTTGATCGGTTGTGTCTTCGGGTGGTTTCAATTGTATATCTGACTGAATTAAAATTTTAGGTTCCTGATTTGTTTGATTTTTAGCTTCGTATGTTTCCGGGTTTTCTGCAAGATTTCTCAGGAATTCTAAGGATTCTCTATTTATATCACCAGGATAATTAATTACTGATTCCGATTCATGAACGTTAAGTTGTATTCTTGACAAGGCGTCCGCATTCGAATTTGAGGTTCCTTTTTTATATACAATTTTATAATCATACTCTTCCAATTTCAAGCGCCAGCGGATTAATTTAGAATTGGGTTCTTTTAGATTGAAAAGCCAAGTTAGAGGGCGATGGTCAGTTACTATCGTGAATTTACGGCCAAATAGATAAGGACGAAAATATTTGCAAGCCCATACTATTGCCAATAATTCCTTTTCTATTGTGCTGTAGCGTTGCTCTGTTTCATTAAGAGTACGACTAGCGTACGCAATCGGTTTGTCTTGTCCTATAGTCCCTTGCGATAAAATTGCGCCAAGTGCTATGTTTGAAGCGTCAGTAGTCAGTATGAAGTCTCGTTCAAAGTTCGGGAATTGGAGAATGGGATCGTTACAGAGGATTTTCTTACAATTTTCGAAACTTTCAATGAAATTTTGGCTATGAATAACTTTTGCATTCTTCTTAAGGCACAGAGTCATGGGTTTAGTAATTTTCGCAAAGTCTTGAATGAAACGACGGTAGTAACCTAATAAACCTAAGAATGATTTGATTTCTTTTTGTGTTCTAGGAATTGGGAATCTCTGGACTGCCGAAATTTTGTCTGGGTTGGGCTTGACGCCTTCAGGGGTTATTATATGGCCTAAAAATGAAACTGATTTTTGTAAGAATTCTGATTTGTCCATCTGAATTTTAAAGTTCGAGTTTCTAAGTCTGTCAAATACTTTGTTCAGTCTGGATACGTGCTCTTGTAGTGATGTACTGAAAATTATTATGTCGTCGAGGTATACTAAGCAAATGTCATTATTAAGTCCACGTAAAACATTGTCTATAACTCGTTGGAATGTTGAGGGGGCATTTTTCAATCCGAATGGCATACGTTTGAATTCGTAGTGTCCATTGGGGGTGGAAAAAGCTGTCTTTGGTATGTCATGTTTGTTCATTTCAATCTGGTGGTAGCCAGAAGCTAAGTCCAGTGTTGTAAAGTAATTTGCCCTGCCAAGTCTGTCGAGTATGTCATTAATGTTAGGTAGAGGGTATTTATCGTCAACTGTCTTGTCATTTAATTTCCGATAGTCTATAACAATGCGCCATTTCTGTTTGCCTGAGTGATCTAATTTTTTAGGAACTATCCATATGGGACTGCTCCAAGGTGAGGTTGACGGTTGAATGATACCTTGTTCTAACATTTTGGCCATTTGAGATTCAACTTCTCTTTTGTGAACTTCTGGGAATCTGTACGATTTAGTAAACACAGGGGTTTCGTCTTTAAGTTTGATTTCATGAGTAATTTCGTTAGAAAAGCTAAGAGGAATTTCTTCGCAATGGAATATATCTCGATACTTATAACAAAGCTCACTAATCATTTTTTTCTCTTCACTATTGCAATGATTCAACCTGAGATTTTTCAAGTTAGATTTCAAGAGGGAATCTTGTTCATTACTCAAGTTATTACTATAGTCGATTTTTTCAATGAAATTTATTTCGTTAGGGTCTAAAAGTTCTATATCAAATGGTTGGGTGATATTAATCTTGAATGTTGTTGAATTTGGGTTTATTATTGTTGTGATTGCGAAAAAATTACGAATATTGACTACGGCTGTTGGTGATTGTACTTTGTTTCCGAAATCGATGAAATCTAGTAAACCTAATCCATTTTCGTAACAAACTGGGATTTTGAAAACTTGTTGGGTCATTGGCGGAACTATTAAGGTATGATAGCATTTATTAAAATGTTTAGAAGGCTCAGAAGTGTTTTCATCGAAAATCATAGGGATTTGAACATTTGGTGTGGTTAGAATTTTATTTTGAATATCGATGTTTGCATTCAATTGTTTAAGAAGATCCATACCTATTAGTCCTTCATACTTTTCGTTGAAGTCGCAAACATGGAACTTGTGTATCTCTTGTGTGTGAAAAATTCCAAAAATTGGAATGATCAATACTTCGTTATGGAAACTCACGTCATGTGACGTTTGAATACTAAAAGTTTCATTCGTTATGTAATTTGGATAAAATTGGTAGGCTAATTTTGGACTGATCAAACTTCGAGAACTACCGGTATCGATTAAGAATTTTGCTTGAATTTCTGGTATAAAAATAAATGGTAAGTCATTTTTCAAATGGTTGAGTTTAATAACTATGTTGGATGATTTTTGGGAACATCCTGTGAAAAATTTAAATCTTCATCATATGAGATTTCTTTTTGAAGTGTGTCTAGCTGATCGAAAGCTTGATATACATTTGGCTGTTCAAAATATTGGTCAGTTTGTTCACATTCCTGATTTCTTGGGTCATAAGGTTCAGAGTAATCGTTAGGGTAATCATATTGTGATTCTTCTATGTTATGGAGTTCTTCCGACACAAAGTTTCTAGGACCCGTGCTTTGGAAATAATTTTGTCTATTAAAATTTTGTCTTTGATGTTGAACTGTCGGGTTTCTAGTAGAAACCGACATTGGTTCTGGTCTGGTATTAGGTGTCTGTCCCGTAGGTTTAAATGCATTACGGGGTGGACCAAATACTTGTCGATTTGTGAAATAATTTTGTTGACCTAAATTTTGTCTTGGTTGAATATTCATTGGTTGAGATGGAAATTGATTTCTTGGTGGATTATTCGGATTTTGATTGAAATGTTGATTAGAAAAATTTGGCCTTTGAAAGTTAGAGTTTTGGAAATTTGGTCTCGAAAAATTTGGGTTTGGATTAAAAGTTCGATTTTGGTACGAATTTTGGGGTCTAGAAAAATTCACATTATGATTAGGTTGATTAGGTTGTTTCCGAGGAAATGATGGAATTTGTCTCTGATTAAGAATAAAATTTTCCTCTTCTAAAACGTGTGAGATTGCTAACTCTAAGCTGTCAGGGTTTCTCAGTCTAACCATATCTTGAATTCTGCCAGTTAAACCACGAATGAATGTTTTAAGAGCAAGCTCGTCATAGTTTCTCATTTTGAAAGCTCTTTCGTCTGCAGGTAAATTCATTGAAATCAATTTTGATGCAATAGCACTTCGACTTTTTTGAATTCTCTGACCGAAAGTAAAGAATGATTCGTTTCTATGAGGTCTCATAATAATCATTTCTTGAACAAGACAATCTAAATTTCTTTGATCACCAAAACTAAGCCTGAGTAGATTTTTCAAAGCATTCCAATCTCTTATTTCTGGCCTACTACCAACTAAACTCAACGCATTTCCTGATAATTTTCCTATTACAGCCCTGATAAGAAAATCATTGATAGGATCGTTAAGATTGTCATTATTTTTATAAGTTCTTACAAGATAGTCACAATGTTCTAGAAATATTTCCAAGGTACTTTCATCACTACCATTGAAATTTGGTATTGTATCGATGTATAATCTAAGTAATTGATAATTGACTGCCATTTCGTTTCTATCTATTCCTAAATTATTCAATCATTCTATTATTTCCTCAATTTTTAAATCTTATGTACTTACTACTTTGAAAATTGATATGAAATTATTCTAATCTGATTATACTTCTGCCTAACTATGTTCTGAAAATATTATATGCTCTAATTTTTTCTAGAACGCAATTGTATTCATCAATTCACTCCTATACTAAATTTTGTTGTGTTCACCAACAACTAGAAAAACATATGCACTGTTTTACTAGGGATTTCGACTTATTTGCCACAGAAAATAATAAAAATGGGAAAAGGAATGAAAAGGATGGCTCACCTTTGAATGGTACCGTCTGTCTTCTTCCTGGACACTGGGTGTTGATTTCTGAAGTCAGCACCGATTTTTCTGTTCGATTTTCACACCGAATTGTACGATTTTCGCCCGTGAAGAGTTAAACTCAAAACGAATGCGCGATGAGACGTCCCGGGCGTATCCTACCGACTGCGCCAGTTATTTTCGAAAAACCGGCAAAAGACTTTTTAAAAAACGTTTATTATGTTATCTGGACAAGGTATACGGTCAAAATCGTCGGAAAAATGAATTACACATGTATTTATAATGTCGGTTGATCTTGAGAGACGAAATATGAATCTGCTGATCTCGTTGCTTTCCGGGAAACGGCCTGGGAAGTGTTGTACCTAGCTCGGTACCGTGGGACCGCTCGATGTAACTCGCGTCAGGTTCGGATTTAGGAAGAACGGTCAATGCACAATTCGTGGAAGACGAATTTTGTGGAGTATTATATATATTTTCGGGGATGTTGTCTCTATTTCTATTATAATTGTTACTCGTTGAAGCGGCTTGTGAGTTATTATTATTTTCATTGTTCGGAGAACGCGGATGAGGACGAGAGTTGTGTATTAATGAATGGTGGTAGCTTGAATTACAGTGAACACAATTCGAGTTGGATCTACATGATCTGAGAGAATGTAAATCACTTAGGCAGTTATTGCAAAGACGGTTTTGGCGTACATAATTTAGTCGGTCAACAGGTGTTTTATTCAAGAATCCTGGACATTTGTAAATTGAATGATCCATACTTTTACAGAATGCGCACGAGCGGGCATTATTACTATTTCTAGTAGTATTAGCGTAAAAAGAAGAACTGGACCGAGATTGCGTAAAAGAAGATTGAGAGGGGGCGTTGGTTCTTGGTTTAACAGGTTTTGATGTAGATGAAAATGACATATTTTCGAAAGCGGCGCATTGTTTTCGTAAGAAATCAACTACATTATTGAAGGTTGGCATGTCATTTGAAGCATGATGCAATTCAAATCTAGATAAAGTTGTTTGATCACAACGTTTCAACAACATTTGGGTTAACACAAAGTCCCACTGTTTAACTGGATAATGAAGATTGTTTAGGGCTGCGAGATTTTCCACAAAAGTATCTAAGATTTTGGAAAGTAGAGCGGGATTTTCGTTATTCAATCGAGGCGTATTTTCAATTTCATTCCAATGTGATGTGGAGAGCAACCTGGTATTTGTGTATCTTTTCATAAGCGCATTATAAGCAACAGGATAATTTGCAGCAGACAGAGTATGACACATAACCAAATTTTTCGGAGGTCCTTCTAAAGAGGCCAATAAATGCGAGAACTTTTCTACATTAGTAAGTTGGCCATTATTATGTATTAAAGCATTGTAAACATCAGTGAAAGTAGTAAAAGATTTGATGTCTCCGGAAAATTTTGTTAATTTTATTTCAGGCAATTTAGTTTTGGGCATGCTGACTGCCTCTTCGAGAGCTGTAGAATTCAGAAATTTATCTCGTTCAAATAATTCATAATAAATTGATTTTACTGAATAATATTGGTCATCAAAGTTTGCTCGTATAGCTTCCTCTGGTGGAAAATCATGTTCTTCAATAGCACTCACAATAATGTTGTATTGTTTGTAAAATTGTTCGTAACTAATTTCTATTGACTTAAATCTCTGCATAAAAATGGAATGATTATTTTCATCAAGTTGTACGTTGATTGCACTTGCATGTAGTGCGTTCATTTTGTTTATTTCTGTGGCTCGCAATGTTTTAGCCTTTTTGAGCCTTTCTGCGTTGGACATTGTCGAAATGAAATTAAACTTCCCGGCAAATTGTAAATCACGGAAACAAATGCGGAAACGGCGGAGCGCGTGCGGCTCTGTATATACAGAGTTTCAAAAAAACTTGTGTGTCGACCGGTGTGGAGATGTTTCTATGTACGACGTTTTCGAAAGAAAGGCAAAATGTGACCAAGAGAGAGAGAGAGAGAGATAAGATAGTAAAGTGACCGATATTCAAGGGAAATAACGATAGCGTGGCTTATCAGCCTTGCGCACTTGCGCCAATTTTGACCACAAGATATTACAAATTATAATAATTTGAGTTTGAAAAAAATGGCTACTGGAAAGAAATATAAAAGGATCTGGCGTCGAAGGACCAAATGTACACGCCACTAGGATATTCCAGGCGCTGATTCGTTTTTTATTATTTGTAATCGCAAAATCACGTATTACATTTACCTTCTATATTTCTTTGAAGCCGGTGTTTTTTGGATGTGGAACCAAGTACTTTCGATTTCGCAGCCTTCCTTTGGAACTGTCGAGAGGGCCCTCGGTGTTCTTGATAAAATCACTATGAAGGGTTGAGCGGGTTGTACTATGACACTATAAAGCACCCTTTCGTAAGTGCTAGCGCGAAACGTGACTTCCGCGTTATTATTTTTTACTTCTTCGCGGCGTCTCTTCTTTTCAACTGCTCACGCTGGACTGTCATTATGCGGAGCATGCGCAACAGGTATCAGGATCAACGTGATTTGTTTTTTAACGCGGGAATAATTGAATCGAAGAAAGAATAAATGAATACCTTTGATATTTCCATAATACCAGTAACTTAATGATAATTTACAACTACTTATGTTATATGAATATCTCTATACTTAAACTAAATGATGATATACAGGGTATCCTTAAAAGGTCTTTACAAAAAGCTACCACATATTCTTCAGACCAAAACAATTCGATACAAGCAAACTTACCTCAGTAAAAAGTTGCTTAGTTTGGGCGCTAGACGGCTCTGAAGTTGAAATTTTCAAATCGATTTTGCTTCATAACTTTTGAACGGCTCATGAGATTTTTTTCAAATTTTGTACGTTGGCATAGACTCATTGGGCAATGAAACTCATATCATAATCATAATGAATATCATTCCATGGGCGTAGAACTTGATTTTTTCAGGAAATAAACATCTAAAACTTCTACGCCAATGAAAAAAAATCAGTTTCAGTATGACATCTAGATAGCCCAAATCATTCACTACAAAAAAGGTACTCTTGATAAAATTCGATTACTCTGATGGTTTCGACAATATTTAAGTTTTAGTGATTTCGCGCATATTTAAATAATAAAACGATTGATAGATATTGCATGAAAGTTTTCCAAAATGTTCACTATTTTCGCGTGAACAAAGATTTATACGACGCAAAAAGTTGAAATCCTAATCATAATGAATATCATTCCATGGGCGTAGAACTTGCTTTTTTCAGTAAATAAACATCTAAAACTCCTACGCCAATGGAAAAAGTTAGTTTCAATATGAAATCTAGATTGTTCAACTCATTCACTACAAAAAAGGTACTCTTGACAAATGGTCGAATGGTTTCGACAAAATTTTAATTTCAGTGATTAAGAGCATAATCAATAATAAAACGATTAACAGATATTTCATAAAAATTGTTCAAAATGTTCACCATTTTCACGTATACAAAGATTTATACAACGCAAAAAGTTGAGATGTACTTTTTGCATAGGTTATTTCTATTGAAAATAAGTAGCACTGGTTTTTTTTTCTGAAGACTATTATTATCTGCTCGAAAACAGTGATATTCACATTCTTGGTTTCCATAGTTTCATCTGTGTTGATTTGTCGAGTTTTATTGACGTTGATTGTTGATATCGGACTTTTCTGATTTATCATGGCCGTACAATACACCAATGAAGAATACACCGATATGTTATTGGTATTCGGATATTGTCAAGGAAATGGTCGAGAGAGTGTGAGGGTGTATTCGGCAAGGTTTCCAAATCGTCGCGTACCAAGCCACCCAACCTTTGCTGCAGTTGAGAGACGTCTTCGGGAGACCGGTCATTTTGCTCCTAGAACTGGTGATTATGGAAGACAGCGTTATGTAAGGATTCCCGAAGTCGAAGTATAAATTTTAGACCGTATTGAAGAAAATCCAGAATTGAGTACTAGACGGATAAGTAATGAACTAGAAGTTTCTAGGAATGCCGTTCATGAAGTACTAAGAGAACAATTATTATACCCATACCACAAGACGCCAGTTCAAGATTTATTAATCCATGATTCACAAAGTCGTCTGATGTTTTGTAGGTTCATTAATTTGCAAAGAGAAATGAATTTGAACTTTGGGAAGAATATTTTGTTCACTGATGAAGCCTGTTTCACGAGAAGAGGAATAACTAATTTTCATAATGAACACGTTTATGCAATTGAAAATCCTCATTCCATTAAAATAAACCATTTTCAACACGAATTCAAAATCAACGTTTGGGCTGGAATAATAGGAAATTTTATAATTGGTCCTGTCATACTTCCACAAAGATTAACAGGAGACATGTATTTACAACATCTACGAAATACGTTGCCAAATTTGTTGGAAGATTTACCACTCCAACATCGGGTAGATATGTGGTTTATGCACGATGGAGCTCCACCACATTCTTCGGTGGATGTTAGGAATTTTTTAAACCAACAGTACCCAGACAGATGGATAGGTAGAGGTAATGATGCACCCGTGAATTGGCCACCACGTTCTCCAGACTTAACACCGATGGATTATTTTGTATGGGGTTATCTCAAGTCTACGGTTTACAAGACCCCTGTGAATACTGTAGAACAATTATGGCAACGTATCCAACAGGCGACGAATAATCTTACAGGCGATGAAGAAGTTATGCAAAGAGTACATTTCAACTTTTTGCGTCGTATAAATCTTTGTATACGTGAAAATGGTGAACATTTTGAACAATTTTTATGAAATATCTGTTAATCGTTTTATTATTAATTATGCTCTAAATCACTAAAATTAAAATTTTGTCGAAACCATGAGAGGAATCGACTTTTGTCAAGAGTACCTTTTTTGTAGTGAATGAGTTGAATAATTTAGATTTCATATTGAAACTAATTTTTTTCCATTGGCGTAGGAGTTTTAGATGTTTATTTCCTGAAAAAATCAAGTTCTACGCCCATGGAATGATATTCATTATGATTATGATATGAGTTTCATTGCCCGATGAGTCTATGCCAACGTACCAAATTTGAAAAAAATCTCATGAGCCGTTCAAAAGTTATGAAGCAAAATCGATTTGAAAATTTCAACTTCAGAGCCGTCTAGCGCCCAAACTAAGCAACTTTTTACTGAGGTAAGTTTGCTTGTATCGAATTGTTTTGGTCTGAAGAATATGTGGTAGCTTTTTGTAAAGACCTTTTAAGGACACCCTGTATAGTGGGAGCAACTTGAATACTAAACACTTTTGAACCCAAAGTTTTTAAATGAGATACAATAGGTTTTCTTCCATTCCAAACTTCATAAGGAGTGCTGCTGTCATCAAGACTTCGGGAAGGACACCGATTTCTGATATATGCTGCTGTTGATACAACTTCTGCCCAAAAACTTTGTGATAATTTCGATTGTTCCAGCATACATCGAGCCATTTCAACTAAGGTTCGATTCATACGCTCAGCAACGCCATTTTGCTGAGGCGTGTAAGCTGTTGAATATTCTTTTCTCATCCCATTTTCTTTCAAAATTTCATTGAAATCTTTGCCGCAATACTCTAGTCCATTATCGGTCCTCAAAATTTTCATTTTTCTCCCAGTTTCTGTTTCCGTATGATTTTTGAAATTGACGCATGCTTTCTTCACCTCATCTTTCGATTTTAAGAAATATACCTGCACCAGTCTAGATTTGTCATCTATAAATGTAGCAAAATATCGTGCACCTCCTAAAGATTTGTTTTTCATGGGGCCACAAATATCTGAATGTATAAGATCCAATATGCCTCTTGCTCTTGAATGAGATGTAGGAAATGACGATGTTACTTGCTTACTTTTGATGCATATTTCGCAATTATCCAAATTTTCTGAAGTGTTAAATCTCATACCTTCAACCAAATTTTTCGAAACAATAGTTTTCAAATGTTTTTCGTTGAGATGGCCAAAACGAAAATGCCATTTTTGTATGTCACTAAAGATTGGTGATTTTAGTACGGAAACGGATTCGGATTCTCCAATTTGCTGGATATAATATAGTTCTCCTCTTCTTTCAGCTCTCAAGACTATATCTCCATTTTCATTGACAATTTCAGCACGATTTTTCGGAAATTTTGTAATTCTTCCTCTTGACGCTGCCTTCGATATTGAAATCAAATTTGTCTTCAGTTCAGGTACATACAAAGTGTTTTCCAAATTGATTGTCCTTATTCCTGATTGTCTATTATCCACTGTTATCTTGACAGTTCCTTTGCCAAGAATATTTGTCTTTTTATCAATAGCCAAGCAAACTTTCTGATTTTTCAAATCATTAAAACTAGTGATTCTCGATTTGTCGTTGCACATATGTGATGTTGCGCCGCTGTCTAAACACCATTCGTTTTTACTAGTTTGCTCAACCCAATTTGCTTCTGCCATTGTTGTCCTTTCTGAAATCAAGAATGCTTCCTCATTCACCTCTTGAATGCCTTCTACTTTGGATGCTTCGTGTTTTTCATTCCCAGTTTTATATCTGCAATCTGAACCTTTGTCCATATTTATGACAGTTGTTGCATTTGAAAGGAAAAAACTCCTTATTCCGACTTTCTCTATAGTTATTATGTTCAGTCTTCTGATCATATTTGTCCTGATCATGATTTCGATTTTTCCTACTCCAATGTGTATTATTGTACTTAGACCTGGATGCGAATAGAACGTTTTGTGTAATTCCCTGATTATCTGATTCTCGCTTCGCATTAAATTCATCTAAGAGTTTGTTCTTCAACATTTCGGGCTTGGGGAGTTCATCTCTAGCTTCAATTGCGCATCGAAAGTTCTCATATGAATTTGGTATTGAATATAGCATGAGTATGGATAGAATGTCATCTCCAACATTGATTCCTATTTCACCCAGTTGATCGACTACATTGAAAAAAGTTTTCAGATGATCTATCATAATGTCAGCAATGGTTTTGTCAGGGAAATGTATGGAGCAAATGTAAATTATAATCAATAATAAAAATAGCATTCAAATTGTTTACAAAATATAAATATGAGAGCACCTTTCTTTATCCTCTTGCAGAAATGGTTTTGTCAGCGAAATGTATGGAGCAAATGAGTGATTGAATGATTTTACATGCAAATTCTCTCAAATTACTATCATCTGTATAGGAAGATAATCATCCTGAAAAAAATCAGTGCCAGTCAAGTTGTATATTATCAAATCATTCTATTCCATATGAATCGGATGAAATATGCCTTTGTTATCAGTTTGGTGTAATGAAACTTATCATTCAAAGTTCTTTTATAAAAAATATCATAATATTGGTACTTACCTACTCATAAATTTTATGTTAAATGTTACTTTATTATCTAGATTTTTGGTGAATTCGAGGGTAAGGTAATGTTGTATTACCTACCTAATTCATATGAGTAGAGGAAGATTTCCAATTCACATATCCCTGATGAAAATATATACCAGTTCAACAATGGACAACTTCCAAATCATTCTTATAGTCATTTTGAAATCAGTAACTATTAAGAAATGATAGAATACCTTGAAATATACAAGATAATCTGGATCATAAAACTTGAAGAACAAATAATATAATACGAAAATGGAAAACAGAAACACAACTGCTAGTAACTGTACATTTTATTCAAGAAGGAACTTATCACACTATCACAGGAACACCAGGAAAAACTAGAAAAATCACTCGAAAAATATAAATTCACGAATCACGAATATAGGTTATGAATTCATCGAAATCACACAATCAGAAACAGCGTAAAACTTATGATAATTTCGATTATCATCAGTTCTGCCAACTTTGGAGCTGGCGCCCCCTTCAGGTAACTAAGTGACTCTGATTTGGTTGAAACAAAACACTAACTGTGATTACACCATCTTCCCTACCTCGTGACCACAACCAAAGTGAAACAAATGAATTCTATAATGTGTGTTTTTTTTCCTAGATGGATCTTAATGCAATGAATTCAATCTCTCCTATAGAAACTGATAAAGCAGTTTCAAAGCTGACAGATTTGGTTGTGGGTGAACCAAATACAATAAATTCAGCAAAATTAGTGAATAGGGAGACGGTCATACTAGAATTAGAGATGAACATAGTGTTCCTGCCCCAACGAGTTACCCAGGAGTACAAGCCAAATATACAATACTTCACAGCGGCAAAGTATGCTGTAATATTCAGGGGGGCCAAGAACGTTGGGAAACCTCATCCTGCCACATATTTTGAAATAATCGAATTGAAATAAATTTGGAGGTGAGTTACTTTTTTTATAAATAATTAGTGATACATTATGGATGAATTCAGAGGAACACTGTCAAAAATTGATGAAACGCTCGCTCAAGTTGATCAAAAGCAATTCCGCTGAAAGAAGTTCAATCAAAGCAATCAATCAACATATAAAAAAGTGTAATGAAGCTTTGGATAAATTAAAACTCAAAGTCGGGCAGAAAAGTAAAATAATTACAAAAATTGGACAATCGAAACGATTAAAGTGTTTAATTGAGTTGAAAAATAAAAATGGGAGGTCGAGGAAGGAGCGTAAGGTTTATTGGGAGGATGTCAATTCTTGTTTCAATAACAGAGTAAAGACAGGAGTCATCATCAATGTAAAGCATGAAGAAATAAAAGCATTTTTTGCTGATGGATTTAATTTGTTTAAAAAAATCATCAACAAAATTCTAAAGGAAATGTAAATACCTGTTTTTGGGCTGATTTTGTGAAAAAATCAAATGACGAGGTAATGATTAGTCAAAAATATTTCATTTCACCGAATGCAGTGTTAGATCGGGGGACGGATCTCGTTGTGTGGTATCAAGAACATGTTGATGATCACATCCTAAATAAATTGTCTGAGTTTTCTCAAGAAAAGAGCGGTTGGGCATTACAAAAAATTCTATTGTTGGAAGTTGCAATAAACAAATATGAAATTGGTGATGGAACATCTTTTATTCAAATACCATTAGAAATTTCAAGAAAGAAAGCATGTATCAACATTCAGAATGATGATGAAGCATGCTTCTTCTGGAGTATAGTTAGTGCTTTAATCGCTATACAACTTCCTATCCGCATTACAGTCTAGTATTAAATACTGAAGGTTCAGAAATGCTAATGAAACTGAATCATATAAATAAATTTGAGAAATTGAATAATATATCTGTGAACGTTTATGCGTTGGAATTGAATCTTTCCACCAAAGGTTCATCTCATGTGGTAGTACCCGTGAGACTCGCTAAAAGTAAATTAGAACGTCATGTCAATTTGTTATTAATTCAAAACCATTATTTTCCCAAACTGAATGATAATACAGCACCAATGCCAGATGACAATGAAGAAACTGAAATAAAGTTTCACTATTGTTGGATAAAAAATATGTCGCGACTGATATCGATGCAAGTTAGCAAAACGAAACAAAAAATTCGTTTATGTGATCGTTGTTTGAATTATTTCTTTAGTAAGGAAAAATTGAAAACTCATTATGTATTGTGTGAGAAAACGAACGATTGCAGAATATCATTCCCAAAGTATGACTTTGTAGAATTTAGGAATTATGTTTACAAGCAGAAAGTACCTTCTGTAATCTTTGTTGATATTGAATCCATTTTTAGAACCGTGCAATTCAAGATTATCACAAACAACTACGAAATATCAACTACATAAGGCATTTTCGGTAGGTTATTACCTTCAGTGTTGTTATGATGATTCCATTTCTCATTTCAATAGTTATGAGGGTGAAGATTGCATGGAATGGTTCTCAGGTGAGATAAAACGAATTGCGAAGTTCGTAGAGAACAAAATACTAGATATTGTACCCATGATAGAAAAACCGAATAAAAACGAAAATTGCAGAACTTGTCACATTTGTGAAAAAATATTTTAACCGAATGACGTCATCGTGAGAGATCATGATCATTTTACTGGTCAGTTTCGTGGATTTGCGCATCAAAACAGCAATTTAATTTTTAAGAAATTGTTTGTTTTACCAGTTATATGTCATAATATGTCAAATTATCATGCACACTTCATTATTAAAGATATGGCCAAACGAGGCTCTTTGAGTGTGCTTCCATTGAACAAGGAAAAATGTATTTCTTCCACTCTCAATGACAATGATAGTAAGATGAAATTTAGATTTATCGATTCTTTCAGATTCATGGGTGCGAGTCTTGATGAACTCGTATCCACTTTATGCAGGATAATCTTCGAAATTTGAAGCGAGAGTTCAAAGAGTTGGTTGATGAAACATTCAAACTATTGACTAGAAAAGGGGTATTTCCCTATGATTATTTTGATAATGTGAAAAAATTGAAAAATACTCAACTTCCATCCATTGAAAAATTCTATAACAAATTGAGTGATGTAGAATTGTGTGAAGAAGACTACATTCATGCACAAAATGTATGGAATGCATTCAAAATGGAAACTCTTAAGAGATTATAGTGACTTGTGTATGAAAACTGATATTTTGCTACTTGCAGATGTCATGGAAAATTTTAGGGAAACTGCATCGAATACTTATGGTTTAGATCCCGCTTGGTATTATACAGTGCCGGGATATACCTGGGATGCTATGTTAAAATATACAAAATGCAAATGACAAATTTTGAAGGATGTTGATATGATATTGTTTATAGAAAAGGCGATTAGAGGTGGAATTTTGGTTTGTAGCAGTCGATTTCCAGAGGCTAATAACAAATAGGTACATGCCCAACTATGATCCCTCAAAACCTACCAAAACACTTTTGTATATCGATGTGAACAACTTATACGGTTGGGCTATGTTTCAACCATTACCATTTGGGGGCTTCAAATGGGTTGATACAAATATTGATGGAACCATGATTCAGGATGATTCATCGGTGGGGTACATTTTACAAGTTGATTTAGAATATCCCAAAAACTTACATGATTTACACAAATACTCCATTTTGTACAGATCATTCCGTTTCTCCAACATCAAAATTGAAAAAATTGATAGCTGATGTGCATGATAAAGAAGGGTATATTTTGCATTACAGAAATTTGAAACAAGCATTGGCAAACGGTCTGATTCTAACTAGAATACATAAAGTGTTGGAGTTTGAGCAGTCTGAGTGGTTACGGCCATATATAGAACTCAATACTCGTTCAAGGGCTTCGGCTACGACTAACTTTAAAACAAATCAATATAAATTAGCTAATAATGCTGTTTTTGGGAAAACAATGGAGAATATAAGACTACATAGAGTTGTTGAATTGGTAAATTTTTATGAAGGTCGTTATGGAGCTAAAAATTTGATTGCTAGTCCGCGATTCCATAGTAGATCAATTTTTGATGAAGATTTTATGGCAATTGAATTGAGAAAAGCTGAATTAATCTTCAATAAACCTCTTTACATTGGTATGGCTATTTTGGACATTTCTAAACTTTGTATGTACGCTACACTGTTTCACCACTAACCAAACCGATTTTTTAACGCCTCGACACGTGTTTCGCTAACTATGTTAGCATTTCCAGGAAAAGATTAAAACTGATGATGATGTGTGTATGATTTCCATTATAATTTCATGTTACCTACAGTCGGATCAGACAGTTGCAAGTTAATGTACACAGACACAGATAGTTTTTTTACGAATTGACTTGTGCCGATGTTTATAAAGATGTAATTAAGAAAACATATTGATAAATTCGATACCTCTGATTATGAAAAAAATAATGAGTACAATATTCCATCAGTGGATCAAAAAATACCTAGAAAAATGAAAGATGAAACAAACGGGAGAATAATTACACATTTTTCTGGCCTCCGTTCAAAAATGTATACTTTCAAAACACTTGTTACTCAGCAAGAAGGGGATCGTTTGGAAAAGAAGTTGGTAAAAAAGGGTATGAGTAACAAACGAATAGATATTGAAATCAAGAATTTGGGTATTGAGAAAACATCTAAGGGGGTGAAAAAGTATGTAATGAAGAATGAAATAGGAGGATTATGTTGCTTGTCTGAAAGATTTTAAGAACAAAGCAATATCACAACAAAGTATCCGTTCCTATGCTCACAACGTATCCAGTATAGAACAATCAAAGGTTGCTCTTAGTCCACATGATGACAAACGAATTATTATTCCTCAGTCATTCGATACACTTCCATGGGGTCATTATAGTACATAGATTCTTCTTATGTTTCAGGAATTATTCAATATGCAATTGAGAGAACTTTGTATCGAGACTGTTTGTCAAAATATAAGAGAAATAATACTTTTTATCAATAGTCTATTATTACCTTTGCGCTTTACTTTAGAAACTGTTGAAAAATTCAGCTATTATAAATGGATAAAAATTTTAGATTGTTCTAATAACGATAACGCTCACCTTCCTACCAATATGCTATATAGAAGTATGATTTTTTCATCAAATGTGCGAACAGCAGTAATCAGTAATTGTAATTGGGAATCAACATTACTAGAACCTAAATATTGCATATGGGTCAATAGATATAAAATTGAAAATATTAATTTATATTTATGTAAATCATGTTATTACTTTTTCTTAGATATTTTGGAAAGAAATAATATTATTGTGAATTTACATGTTGCAAGAGATCATTTCCATTTATTTTACGATACACGCAACATTCATTCCATATATAAAAAAAATTCTATGTGGTGCCAAAATAGTTTTGTAGAATTATTTTTCAGAATCAAGTTACGCTATGAATGCGACATGGACTTGCATGATGCTAACAGCATATTTAATCGTTTCATTGATTATTGTGACAAGGATGAAGATGATGATGATGATGATGATTAATGTATTTCAATTATTTTTAAAAAATGTGCTCACATTAATGATGTCAGTTGATGTATATTTTTGATGAATAAAAAACAAAAAACCTAATTTTTGTAAATTTTATTTAGAACTGAATTGCAACTATTGTTCAAGAGCAAATTTGCTTAAATGACATCTTGATTGGGATGTTATCGGATCATCTACATGCGATTGCCATTCGGGTCTGTTGTAATGGATGAAACAGGGTATAGTCCAACAAATAGATATAAGAAACATAAAAAATAGGACATAATAACGAGGTGATTTTTATGTCAGGCGGGTATCTTTGATAAACAACACGTGCTCATTCCTCTTTTCTTTTGTAGGGGAGATAGGGAAAATTACTTTGAACCTTATGAAATTTGTTATATTCTCAGTATAGCTTATTAAGAGTGAAAGAGATATAATTTCGAATTTCACTTCCACAATTTCACAAAAGAATATACTAGGTAATAATTATCCTATTTCTCAACTGATCCATGAACGTCTTTCTTTGAATTTAACAAAAAGTTACATCTTCCATCAATTAAGTTTGACAATTCTGCGATTTTTTCACCGGTAGCAGAAGATACCGTTTTTCTGCAACCGAAACGAAATTCGTCAATATTGATTCCAAAATTAGCTCTTGAAGTAGACGTTTCTATTACTGGCACAATAGTTATTTATGTATCATGGGCGTGAATAGGCTTTTATGGACCACAGCGTATTGATACGCCTATGTCCATTGAATCAAGTTATGCCCAAAATACGAAGAACATTTCATGCAGGACCGTTTTATACATTCATTTAACGTCAATATGGAATTGTTCAATGATTTTGAATTTATTTGTTATTATGTATGTTACTGGAGGAGAAACATCGAATGGTAGTCTTCTAGAAATTACTGTGAAAACAGTGGAATTACTTTACCGCCCGTTCACCAACTTTACCACCCGCTGGACAACTTTACCGCCCGCTGTACTCCTTTATCGCCCTAGGACGTTAATTGCCCGCAAATTCGCGCGATAAAGTGCTACTTCACGCCCGGTTGCGCATGGAAATATTTACCTATATTGCTAGGCCACACTTTTAGCTCCTTGGAGCTAAAGTTGAACTCAAACTCCTACGACCTGAAAAAGATGTTTTCTCTGTTGACATAAAGGATGTCAACACAAATTGTAACAAAGTTGAGTAGTCTGAGGCCTTGTTTCTATCTACTTACTCATATTGTTCTAATAATCTGTCGAGTGAGTCACATTGGGTGGTAACTTCACTTATTTATATATATAAATACTATATTGCTAAAGTCAAACGCTCGGGTTCGGCTGTTTCAATGATTCACAAACATTCCATTGAAACTTTAAAATGTACCTAATATCTCCCCAGAGATTATACACTCCCCATCTCCCCAAATCTTTCGTATTGTATTCATACTTTGATTTCGTTTCGTCTTGTATCTTCTACTACCCACATCCTTCATCGTTTTGATTTGGAAAACACCCTTTATATCTTGACACATAAGTTCTAATTGATACTGATACGTGTTCACTATCAATCAACTACCCAGTTTTCACACCACGTGTTTCCAGTATTTTTTCGAAACTCGTTGAATTGTTTGCTCCGTCCACTCATCTCTTGAATCCACGACAGAAAATTTGATTATATGTATAACTTTTTGAAGTAGCTACTCGTGAACTGTGATGAGTATTTGATATTTTGGTTTCAAACCAAAAAGTTGCCCATATCTCTCCTACGCCTAAATATATATATATATCAATCAAGATGGCGGCAAGTGGCGGTTCGTCAGATGAACCAGTCTCTGAAAAGTACTGTAGCTACTGTAGTAGAGGCGTTAAAGGAAATACGAGGTGCATAAAATGTGATAGGAAGTATCATCCTGCCTGTGCTGTGAGAGTTAATGGTTTGAAAATCGTGGGTGTCGACATGTTAACATGTCCTTCTTGCTGTGATGAAGAAATTGAAGATGGAGACTCACAAGTGTCTCCACTACTCTCGGCTCTAAAAGAAAATAATAAGCATCTGACTCATCTGGTACTGCAAATGCAAGAAAATAAAGACCTGATGCAGGAAAAAATTTGGTCCCTAGAAGATAAAATTCGACATTATGAAGACATCTTCCAGAAATCAACAGAAGAAAAAGTAAGTCAACCTACAAAAACATTCGCCGACATAGCAAAAAATTCGGTTACAAATACAAAGTCTCTACCAACATCAACTAATGCTCAAGGTCAGATACGCGAATCTCGGAGTAGAACGAAGTTAGCTGCACAAAAACCTCAGCTCACTGAGATTGACAAGCACCAACAATTAAAGACTGTGCAGGCACAGGCCATAATCCCAAGGAAAGATAGAGAAGAAAAAGAAGAAGAAGCAATTAACACAACTAAGTTTAAAAGTCTTGATGTCAACAAAAAAGACTTTTCTAATCCAAATCCTCTCACCACTCAGCAGCTGCATAGAGGGATCTTACAAGCACAAACCCTAAGCAAAATGGATGAAATTATTCAGCTGGGTCAAGGAAATAGTGATGTGAATAATGTAAATGATTCACAGGCCAGGAACCAACCTTGGCAATCTGTAAAACGTAGACGTAGATTTGTTATTGGGAAAAATGAAGAGAGTAGTATGATACGCTCTGTACCCAAATATACCTCATTGCATGTAACTAGAATATCTCCGGACATTAAACCTGAAGATTTACAAGCCTACCTGGAACCTAACTTACCCTTTGTTCAGTGTGAGGTACATCAATTACTGCGACCTGAATTGTATGCTTCTTTCAAGGTGCAAATAAGACAGGATGATCTGCGAAATGCATGGAAAAGAGAGATCTGGCCAAGTGGAGCAGTTGTGTCCAAGTTTTTCCTGAAGAAGAGGGTGCTACCAAAACAAGTGGACCCTCAAACAGAGAGTCTTCCCAACCAACACAAATAACTTCTTGTAAACCTTTCGATTATCATCTTGCTGGTAAACACTTTGCTAATCATGACAATATATCAAATAAGCTTAATACACCTTATTCTGTGTCAAATGGTAATTTGGATCACAGGAGTTTTGTGAGTATGTTTCACATAAACATTCAGGGTATACCTAACAAAGTTGATAAAATCAATGACTTTTTAAATGACAATGATTATGATGTTCTATGTTTCTCTGAACATTGGCAGACTGAAGAGTGCCTTAAAGAAATAAATATCCATAATCATAAACCCAGATAGCACCAGATATTCATAGAATGTTCTGTCAGTGTTCGATTTGGAAGATATATATCCAGATATTATATAGATGTCCTGAATATATCCAGAATATCTATAGATATTTATATATTATTCCATTTCAAATATTCATCATAGGTTCAGTTTCGTATATCCACAGATTATTCGATTGAGAATATTCTGAACGCATTGTTCTATGGATAATTCATGAATATTTATTCTGGATCAAAATCATTCCGTATCGAATAATCATTGCATGTTCGGTTTTGAATCTCCAAAAGTTATTATATTGAGAACATTTCAAATCTATCTATGATTTTTTGTTTTGGAATCGAAAATAGGTTGGTAATAATTCGTTTTTTTCTTCTGTAGGTTCATCAGTTTCGATATATTCACAGATTAGATTGAGATCATTCTATTTCAAATTTCTAATGTCTACTTTCATTTTATTGAAAATATCGCAAAATTAAAGTATTTCTGGAATAATTGGAAAATGTTACAACATGAAGTCATTTTCAACACTTGCACTTGTCGAACTTCCCGTAAATATTAACCTGTCAATCAATCTAACTCGAGGTACCGTGTACCGAGGCTAGGGTAAGGACCACACGGACCCTCGGAGAGAGGCTAAATGAAAGAGTCAAGATGATGGCGGCGATACGACAACATTAGCGTATACACTATACACACTACACAGTCCTGTTTGTAGTTCAAGAATTTCAAGTAGGTATGAAATTTCAAGCAATAATGATTGATAATGAAGCAATCTATGTGAGGTTCTGTTATCGTAGTCGTAGGTGAGTATAATCATCTCAATTGCAACAATAGTGAAGCTTTCTTTATTGTTATAAGGTATACCTACCTCATTGTGTTGAATTGTAAGCATCTCAGGTGCATCAACAATATAACCGATATCAGCTCTCATTTCAGGAAATTGAGAATTGAAGCTTGAGGGACTGCTATAAACAAGAAGACCTAGAGATAGTAAAAGAGAATATGAGGCACAATGAATCTAATCAGGTCAATACCAATTAGGTAGGTTCATTTTTATACTAAGCTATTATAGCATACCTACCTACTAACTATAACATCTACATATTATTTTTCCAGTGAAACAATATTACTCCAATGCATGATGAGAACATGCCTACCTACCTATTTATGGAATAATTCAGAGATTGGCCAACAATTATTTTGAAGGTAAATTCAATAAAGTCATCCCTGAGGGGTATTTCTAAACTATAATATATACAGAGTGTCTACTTAAGTTGGCTACATATGGGGCACTTTTTTTATTATCAATTTCACGAAAAAAAGTTATTATTCCTCATAAAAAGTTCTGCATGGCCCAAAACGTACAATGCAAATATCAGATATCTGATTTTTCCAGTCGTATACTAGGTATGTCTAAAACAATCAATTTTGTTCAAGAATAAAGTATACCTTTATTTTTGACAATATTGAAAAGTATTATGGAGAGAAGTTTACTGCAATTGGAAACTAGGTTCAAATATCTAATCACATCTACCTATGATGAAAAGCAGGTTTCACTATTTTTTTTTAATTTCTGATCAATTCACATGGAAAACTTTTTGATCTTATCAATTTTGAGGAAAAAAGTATTTCTTCATAAATAGTTCTGCTAGGCTTAAAACCAAGAATTCAAATTGTTTTTTTTTCAGTCTTCTTGACATGCAGAAAAAAAAGGTACTTATTTCCTCTTGAATAGAATAGATGTTTTTTTTGACATACCTCATATAAAACTGAAAAAAAACATATCTTATGATCACATTTTTGGTGTCAGCCCATCCAGCATGTTTTATGAAATATAACTCCATATTATAATAAAAGAGTTTCTCTTTATATGTAGCCAACTCAAGTAGACATAGGTACTTTATATAATTGTCATAGATAAACTGATATGTACATGAAAAACATTTTTGTTCCAGATTCTGTTCTGAAAATGATGTATCTGTAGAGAAGTGATTAGTCTGGATCTATACATACCTACTTGGTGAAATGAGGATATTGATAATGAAACCTTTACTCAGATGTACTTTCATACAAGTGTCCAGTGTAATAAAATCTCATCAGGTGAGTTATTTGAAGTTGCGAAAATTACTTCCTGAATAAATGTTTCCTGTTACATTTTTTCAATTTCTTTTCAGGTTATACTAAATAGCATCTGGGATTATAATATGTTTGATAATTTCAGGGATGGCCAGAAAGTCGTGATGGAAGAACTGAGGCTATAATCACCATACAAATCATAAATTTGTCAGATATTGTTGTATAGACAGACCTTCGAATAATAAAATATTTCCAGAGCAAGAATATTTTCTGAATCAAAATTGAAACCTCAGAATATTCTATGGATACCTACAGAATATTCAATGATTACTATTGGATGATCGATTTGGAATAATCCATAGATAGTAGAAATATTTGATGAAAAGATATTTCAAAGGTATCCCATGAATATTCTGGATTATCCAATGAATATTCTTGTCGGAATATCTATAGAATATTTAAAAAGATTCCCATTTCCATGGTCCATAGAATATTCTGAAAAGAATATAAATATTTAAAGTGAGTCTAGAGAATATTCGAATATCCGAAACGGAATATTCTTAGGATGTCCATAAATTATCTAGTGCTATCTGGGAATTAGTTGGCCTATTTTGCAGGACTAGCAAAAGACATGGTGGCTTAGCCATTTACCTGAATATCAAATACCAATCTAATCTGAAATACAATATTATTGACTTGAAAGAATTCACTATTGAGCAAGATTGTGAGCTTACTGCATAATACTTTACCACTTTGAAAACCGTAGTTGCACTTGTATATAGATCTGGTCTGGGAGATATTGATCTCTTTCTTACGAATTTTGAGAATGCTTTACATCAAATAACAGATAAATATGGAAGAATTGTTATTTTAGGTGATTTCAACATAAATTTCAATGTCAATTCAGTTGCTCTTACTAACTTCACCTGTTTGCTAACTTCTTTTGGTCTCTATCTGACAATTACAGAGGATACTAGAGTGACAGCTACTTCTTCTAGCTGTATTGACAATATCATAACGAATATATCTGAAAATATCATCACTACTGGTGTCTATGAGCCCTGTCTATCAGATCATAGAGGACAGTTTGCTAAATTAAATTTTGAGAATCTCAATTGCAGTGAAATGAAACTACAATATAAAAGACATATATCGGATAAGGGTATGACTAACTTTAAACAATCCCTGTGTGATATAAATTGGCAAATATTTTCCACTGTACATACTGATCCAAACTTCTTAGCCAACTTTCTAGTCAACAATTTCAACAATCTATCAAAAAAATGTTTTCCTCTGAGAAAATGCAAGCAAAATACAAACAATTCACCAGTACAATGGTTTACAGAAGATCTGAAGATGCTAAGGAATAACATGCATTGCATAAAACAATTAGCAGATGCAACGAAAGATCCGAACGACTTGAAAGCATACAAACTAGTCAAAAAAGAATATAATTTTCAATTAACATTGTCAAAGAAAAAGGCATACGATGAATACATCTCTTCTTCTGACAACAAACCAAATGCGTGCTGGAAAATAATAAATTTCGAAAGAAATAAGGTTAAACTGAATTCATCAATTGAAATATCACCTGATAAGGTGAATCATTTTTTCTGTAATATAGCAGGTAATATCATAAACACACTCCCAAATGTCTCTAACGAGGATCTACTAACATTTAAAAAATTTCCTGCTCCATGTAGTTCTTTTTTCTTGCGTCCTGTTCTTGAAGCAGAGGTTCTAGAAGAGATATATTCATTGAAAAACTCAAAATGCTTGGATACCCATGAACTGAATAGCCAAATACTAAAAGAAACTTCACATATCATAGTTCAACCTTTTACTACACTTATCAACTTAATTTTTAATACAGGCATTTTTCCAGACATCCTAAAGTACTCTAAAGTACTACCCATATTTAAAAAAGGTGATGCAACAGTTTTGGATAACTACCGACCGATCAGCATAATTTCAATATTCAGCAAAGTTTTGGAAAAATTAATCAAGAAGCAGTTGTACGCATACTTTGAAAATAACAACTTCTTCAGCGAATCCCAGTATGGCTTCAGAAACTCGCGCTCAACAATTCAAGCAGTGTTCGATGTTGTGACAGGAGTGGTTGAGGAACTGGAGAAAGGAAATCAAATTGCGTTGATGCTTTGTGACCTGACCAAAGCGTTCGACTGCGTTTCACATGAGATCCTGTTGGAGAAATTGAACTATTATGGGATTAGGGGTATTCCGCTTCAATTAATAAGAACTTATCTAACAAATCGTCAGCAAGCAGTAATGTGCAATGGCACTATGTCAAACTTTCAAACAGTCAAACACGGTGTTCCGCAAGGATCCGTTCTGGGACCTCTCTTATTCATCATATACGTTAATGACTTGTGCAATAATATGCTACCGTTCAAATCAGTCCTTTTTGCAGATGACGCTACTTTTATATTACCAAATACCAATAATGATAACTTAAGGCTTACGGTTGACGAGGTTTCGAATAGTGCTAATCAGTGGTTTTTATCAAATAAGCTTAAACTTAACGGCGATAAGACTCAATGCATTCAAATTTCTGCTAACAATCAAACTGTTTCTAACTTTGAGAGTAATCAAGTTAAACTGCTTGGCATTACACTAGATAGTAGACTCAGCTGGTCTGCTCATATTACTGTATTAAAAAAGAAACTTTCAAGTTCTTTATTTGTTCTTCGACAGTTGAAAAAATTCACCAGCACCAGTACACAGAAAACCACATATTTCTCCCTCTTTCACTCTCATATGAGCTATGGTATACAACTATGGGGAAATTCATGTCATGCTATACACATTTTTAGGATGCAAAAAAAGGCTTTGAGAATTCTAGCTAAAATCGGATACAGGGATCACTGCCAAGAATATTTCAAAAAACTTGGAATTATGCCACTGCCAACTTTATATATATACTGTGCTATAGTTGAGATGCACAAAAAGCAGTCATGTATGATAAAACAATCTCATATTCATGAACATAATACAAGAAAATGTCATCAGATCAGACTAAATCGATATCGTCTTCAATTATCCCAAAAAAATACCCTAGATTTTTCTATGTATAATATTTTGCCACAGGATCTCAGAGTGCTCAGTGTGAATTCCTTCAAGAAACAACTTAAAAAGTATCTATTGAGACATTGCTTCTACTCAGTCGATGACTTCAGAGAGCATTTTCGCATTCACAAACAACTCACATCTCCTTAGCTGTCCAAATTTGGTTTGTTTGTTGTCTTTCATTTAGTGTGTTCATTACTTGTGTATTGACTTTTTTCTCTTATGGAACATTTTAATATTGTGATTTTAGATTTTTAAACTTGTAATTTGTTAACTTCCATGTTCTTTTTATTTTTAATATGTGAGCTTAACAATATAACACTACTTGTATCTTGTATCTGACCTGCTACAAACATAGAATTTTTTTGTGTAACGTGGTTAAATAAATGCTATCTATCTATAGACTATAGCTACTGACCACTGACTGGTTAGGTATATACCGGCTCGATCGAGGGCTTGCTTGTCAGGGACGGATTTAGTCGATATCCAGTCTTAGTAGACTCAAGGAAAATATTCCAAACATTGCTCATCGTAAGGGAGAGATCCAATATTTTTTAAATATACCCATGATTTATACTTTGAAGAAAAATACACCAACGCCCAATTATTTGATGTTTTCAATGTTAAAGAGTTCAAGAAAGTATATTTCATGGACGAAATTGCCAGACAAAATCATCATACGGTTCTCAGATTGCAGACATATTTTTGTATTTTCAATCCTATAGAATTTATTTGGAGACAACTAAAGAAAATAATCAGTAGAAAAAATATATTCGTAAATTTCGACTATGGAGTTATATCTGGAATAACCACAGAAGTGGAAAATGTCAGTGCTGCCGATTGGCATGGAAAAGTGAATGAAGTTTTGAAATTCGAAGAATATCAGACATATAAATCTGGGTGAGTCCCACCTGACTGGTTAGAATTGATTTAGTTTATTATCAATTTGGCAGATGATAGTGAAGAGGGCTCTCATGTTAGAGATGAAGAAGATGAAGTTTATCATTTGAATTGACAGCTTCATTTTCGAGATTTTTCCTCCTGAATTTCACAATGTGTCTTCAGGAAAATAGATCACACATATTTGGTATCTCTCAGTTCTTATTGTATTACGAGATAATAATCCTGTCTTATAGAAACAAGATACTATTCACATTTCGAGTTGTTTATATTCTTCATAAATCACTTAGTAGCTTACAAGTAGGCAAGAAAACGAACCATTACCTACACCTATTCAGATGTATTATAATTAAGGTTACTGATATCATCATTATTTCCTGTTGTTTCTGAGTAAACTAATTCAGTCCGGCCCAGGTTCCAAACAATTGCGGTTGAGTGCGGATGACTTCGGAACGTCGGCAAAAAATATCAAAAGGATTGCGCCTTCTTTCTTATATTTCATATAAGTATTTGTCCTACTATACTGATATCATCATTATTTTATGTTGTTTCTGAGTAAACTAATTCAGTCCGGCCCAGGTTCCAAACAATTGCGGTTGAGTGCGGATGACTTCGGAACGTCGGCAAAAAATATCAAAAGGATTGCGCCTTCCTTTTAATGTTTCCTATAAGTATTTTGTAACGTTTTTATTCTCCAACAAGTAAGCTCTATGTAAACGTTACTCGTTTGGTCATTTCTAATAGTATTCAAACACTAAATACTATGGTACACATACTTTTATTTCTTCTACTATCATACAGAGTTCATATAGTCTAAATATTGTGACACCACCTTGTATGCTCGCTGTCTCTCACTGTATTCACCTCTAGCAGTGCATCTCAGGAATCTGTAACAAAATAAAATGTTTATTTTAAACAACTATTCTATAGTGATACATTTGAAAAATACTTTGATATACAATGATAATAAACTTACATGTCAATTATTAGCTGCTAGGATTTTACCATATCTTAGTGGGGATGTCTGAACAATCAGTCAACCATTATATATCATTGTGTTTCATCGCTGATTGATCTTGAAAATCTTGAATGAAATAACATGTATTTTCCAATCCTGCAAGAGATAGAACGACAGCGTTAGATTTCTAAATGAGTGACTATAGTATGATACTGGGTCAATATATTTTCTCAAAAATATGTTGATCTTACCTGTCATGTATATAGTGTCCGTCTCAATACTTGTGGGTATTCATTCAATAAAATAAGTATTTTATTTTCTAAATTTTCGCAAAGTTATCCAATGTATATTAGGCAATCCAAACCACGTGACCCAATATGGCGGCTGTTGGCACACAAACCAGGTAGTGCCATAAGGTTAGCATTGTATGTGTGGACATTGGATAGTTTTTTACTGTTTTTTTTCTGTTTCGGAAGCTTTTTGGGCTGTGTAAAAACTTTATTGAGATGGAGAAAGATTATCTGAAGACATTGTTGTTAAGAGACAGAGACGTTGATCAACGGTATGTTCGAAAATACATCCCTATCATTTGTTTACATTTTTAAGCACTGTGTTTCTTTCAGGTATAAAATGAAATTGAGAATTATCAATGACTTGGATCCTTCCACAATGAAAAATAGTGATTTTAATTGTTCACCAGATGCTGTTCCACCCATTAAGGCCGTGTGACACTAATCATTTCTGATGTCAAATTTGCTGGTAAATTTGATGACAAAAATATTTGCACAAAAAAATATTGATGAAAGAAAAATAGCAGTTTGACACTATCAACATTTTTGTTGATACAATAACATGTCAAATCATATAAGAAAATGCAGCCTAACCTCACTTAAAGCAGTATCTGAAGGATATTTTTTAAAGAAATGAAATAATGAAAACAAACAATTTGAACTCATTATTAATTGGTGATGCAACGGCAGCAACAATTATCGTGCTGAGCATGATGCTGAAAAAAAAAAGAAAAGGAAGATTATGGTGCAGACCTTGGCTTCTCAGAAGAACTAGTGGTAGAGGTATCTTGCATCTATTGAATGATGAATTGAGGGTAGAAGATCCTTCATGTTATAAAAACTATTTACGGATCAATTCAGCACAGTTTGAGAGTTTATTAAATAGTATCACACCTTTGATCAAGAAACAGAATACAAGAATGCGGGACTGCATCCCTGAGAGAAGCAAGTATGTGTACCTACCTGAAGTTTAGTTTTCTTAGTTTTTTGAGTATCCTATAGGTATACCTACCAATGAATGTATTTTCGTTGGCAGGTTGGATATTACACTTAGATTCCTGGCCACTGGTGAATCATATAGGTCTTTGATGTATTCCACAAGAATTCATGAATCTACTATATCCAAATTTGTACCTGAAGTATGTGATGCAATAAGTGTGAAATTTAAGAGATATCTGAAGGTAAGCCCAAATATTTCTATGATATTCATACTTACTATTCATTTCAATAATAATAATTTATTATTCATTTCATTATTCCATATAGACACCATCTACAGCAGAGGAATGGAAAGCAGTAGCTGAAGAGTTTGATGAGTTCTGGCAATTTCCAAATTGCCTTGGAGCTTTAGATGGTAAACATATATCATTTCGACCACCATCTTCTGAAGGCTCCTACTATTACAATTATAAAGGTACAAACAGTATTGTTCTCCTAGCTTTGGCTGATGCTAAGTGCAAATTTATATATGTCAACATTGGTGTCAATGGAAGAATCAGTGATGGAGGAGTGTTCCATCAAAGCAACTTGGGAAAAATGTTAGAAAATGGAGAACTACATTTTCCAAATAAAATACCACTTCCAGGGCAACAGGATTTAACACCATATGTGATAATAGCAGATGATGCATTTCCAATGTGCGACAATCTCATCAAACCTTATCCACAAAAAGGCTTGACTTTGGATAAGAAAATCTTCAACTACAGGCTTTCTAGGGCTAGGAGAGTTGTTGAAAATAGCTTTGGAATTTTGGCTAATAGGTTCAGAGTGCTTTTAACCCCTATAAATTTATCTCCAGATAAGGTAGAATTGATAACATTGTGTTGTGTTATTCTACACAACTATTTAATAGATGATAAGAACTATGGGGATGTAAAAAAAAGTGATATGGAAGAATCTCTGAAGAGAATGTGTAATATAAGCCAACAAGGTGGCAATAGATCAGCTTCATCTTCCAGAGGAGTTAGAGATAATTTCAAAACTTTTTTCAACTCTCAATTAGGGACAGTACCATGGCAAGACAGGCAGGTGGAAAAATACAATTTCTAAAGAATAATTTTTTCATTGATGTAGCTTTTAGTGGATATTGATCTTATAAAATAAATATATGGGGTGAATAGAAACAAGAATCAAGCACTGAACAAAGTGAATTTCTGCATGTTCTCATGGTTTATTGAATATTGTTATGTTAGTGGAGGTCCTTACTTTCTCCTATGTGCTGTAAAAGTATATTTAATTCTGCTAATAGTTTCGAGAACTGTAAATAAAATGCTGATTGAAATACTCTGCTTTTTATTTGAACTTTTTGAATCACTATCAATAATTGCATTATAGCAATGCTTCATAACATAACTTCTATAATTCTAGATGAGATCAATTAGGAACTGATACAAACATATGTATTATTACACACACATGGTTGAAATGAAAAGAATATAAATTGGTAACAAACATTCAAAAATTGAAATATTTCACTAGAGATCACATCATAACTTCAATTTTCAATAAAATGCCTAGATGAACTCAAAATTCATCAAGTCTCCTCTTCCTACAGTCTTTTATTGCTGAGAATAGTTCCATTGTTATTGTTTCTTCCAGCTGTAACCTAATGTCTGGATATTCAATTTTATGGAGTTTTGAAACAATAAAATTTGCCAAGGCTCTATCCTCAGAATAAATATCAGTTTGTTCGTCTTTTGATGCAGATCCTGTTCCCAAATTATTAACTTTCTGAAGAGTTTTGCTGATAGTCTTCAAAGTATTGGAAGCTTCTTCAACTATATAATCATGGTCATTGGATTTCTTCTTTTTATGTTTTGGAGCCTTTGCTGATGCACAACTATACACTGACTTTGGTAGATCTGAAGTGCTTTCAGACTGCTTTTGTTGTGTATCAATGCTATGCACATCATCAGACAAATAACTAACCTCTATATTGGAATCATTTTCAGCTTCTTCTATTCTGTACCCCTCATCTATCACCTCATATTCCACTTCATCTACAGTTGATTCATGAAGATTTACAGAGTCGATGGACTGCCTAACTTCAATATGGTCATTGATAAAATGGAAATGTTTGAAGTACCACAAACTTGGAAAGTATACCTGAAAAAGAGCAATGGTTCATTTGGTGTTGACAATTTTGCTACTGAAAATTGAAGGTTAAATAAGAATAAATATCATCTCATATTTTACTTACATCCCTAATAACACACTTATGTCCCATGGATATCCTTAGGACGTCCTGTCAGGACATTCAGGACGTCCATAGGACGTTCGAATTTGGTACCGTGGACGTCCATTGGACGTCTGTGGGGCGCACAAATGTCCCACTTGAGGACCAACTAGGGACGTCCTTGAGGGACGTCCCTGGGACAACTATCGAATACCTGAATCCTACAGTATTCCTCATCAAGCACTACATAGGACGTCCTTAGGACATCCATGAGACAACCTATCAGCAACGCTGAGGGATATCAATTGGATGTCCATAGGATATCCCAGGGACGTACGAATTATTCTTGAATTTGAATTTGTCTGGATCTCTTCAAGACCAGATCTTGCAAAACTGATTAGGACATCCACTTGAGTTGATGGTCCGTAGAAGGTACCCAAAAAGTGTCCCAAGGATGTCCAATGGACTTACGTGAAGGACATTGACGAGGAGTACTTATAGCCTACGAACAATCATTCGTCGGCGAGATGTAAGTTAACGTCCTCGCAGGGACAACATATTGAAAGTACCGACTAGGACGTCCATAGGACGTTATTTCTAGGACATTGGAAGAGTACAGTTTATGTACCAATTGGGACATCCGACGGACATTCGAAGGACGTCCCTAAGGGACATTTCGATTGTTATACGATCCTGGAAATATTAAGGACGCCTGTGCAGAGATATTTGAAGGAATGTAGCATCAGGGTCATTTCATGATTATCTAGAAGGGACATCATATAAGATCTGGAGTCATGCCAGTATATGTACTACTCGGGACATCCGATGGATGTCCCTAAAGGAACGATTAAAATCATATCCCATCAGGGACACGCCAAGGACGTCCTTGCATAGGCATTCTACAATATGTACCACCTGGGACGTCAAAGGGATGCCATTCCTAGGACATTTGAAATGATGTACCAGCTGGGACATTCCGTGGACGTCCTTGCTCGGACATTGCATGAGATGTACGGGATGGGACGTCCCAAGGACACCTATTTTTGGTTCGGGACATTCGGACGTGACTTGTACCAAATAGGGACGTCCCTAGGACGTTGTGTGCTATTAGGGATCATCAGATCCTTGACCACTTTTCAAACTGTTTACATGTTTCTTATAGCGGTTTCCATTGGCAGAACGAGTACGCACTGAGTGCGAAATTTTAGTTCCATTGGTCAAACGAGTTGATTTTTTCATGTTCCATTGGGGAACTGGTTCGTTAAATATCGCACTCAGTGCAACAATACTCGCACGAGCTCTAGGAGGTCGTGCGACTTCAGTTCAAAACAAACAAAGAGAAGCGAGAAGGATGTGTGAAAAATGACGGAGGAAGAAAATTATAAGAAAGCTATTTTTGTCGAAGTTTTGCTTTCATCGTCAAGTTCCTCCAGTAGTGACGAAGAACAGTTTGTACAGTTTCATCGGAAATCTGTACCAAAAATCAATAATTACATTGAAGATGTTGTCCATAAATTTGATAACCAGCAGGTAGAGTATAATAAACTAGATCCTGTATGATCTAAGATAATAAACTTGAAGACCAAATTTGAAGATGTTTCAAATAAGTACAATCAGCATTTTTTATTCCAGTTCAAATCGAATTTTCGGATGAGGAGGGACACTGCCTACATGCTGATTGAAAAATTCAGCATTTCCAGAGTAGCACCACATAATGAATCACATGGTGGTAGGATTCCACTAAGTGCTGAAGTGCACATATTGTCTTTTTTGTGGTGAGTTGAGATTGTTAACAACTATATTAATATACCTAGGTATAGGTACTATATGAAGAAAATCTCTGATTTTCACATATTTTTAGGTTTTCTGGGAATAAATCATCCTTGAGAGATGTATCTCAAAGATTCAACATGAGTTTGTCCTCATTGTTTCGTGTGATTGATCGCGTTAATGACTTTTTGATAGACATGGGACCATCAGTTATCAAAATGCCTACTTCTGACACTGAAAAAGAAAATGTTGCAGCAGAATTTCAAAAGGTATGTTTTTATATAAATTGGTGGTCTTATAGAAAATTCAGAAATATATATTCTTTGCAGATATCAGGTTTCCCTGGAGTTCTAGGCTGTATAGATGGGACCTCAATTCATATCAGGAAACCAGCACATAAAATAAAATCCACTTACACAAACCGCCATGACATACCATCCATAACATTACAGGCAATTTGTGATTATAACAAAAAGTTTATTGATATATTTACTGGAGTTCCTGGAAAAATTCATGATGCCCGTGTCTTGAAACTTTCAGACATATTTGCAACCCTGCCTACTCTATGTGGCACTAGGTACCATATAATAGGAGATAGTGCTTATTTTATAAGACCATGGTTGCTTACACCATTTAAAGATTTTGGTAACATGCCAGAATCCCAAAATATCTATAATAATTGTTTCAAGAAAACAAGAGTACTGATAGAAAATACTTTTGGTATATTGAAGGGGAGATTCAGGCAATTACTACAGTTGGACATGCAAACCACAGAAAGAAATACCAAATTTATAATAGCTTGCTGCATACTACACAACTTATGTATGGATTCTCATGATATAATTGATGAAAGTGAAATTATTGATGCTTCAAATGCACCTGCAGAACCATGTCAAGAAGTTGAATGGCGCCTACGAAAAAAAGGAGAGGAGAAAAGAGAAACAATCAAAACCATTCTGGAATACAATAATAATTGATTTGAATGTTTCCTCATAGATATTTCATTTGTTTTGTGATATTTTTGAAAACTCATGAAATTCATAAATTCAAATAAAGTATAAATCACTCTTATTTTTTCTTTAATTTTGATTTAAGAGTTTAAGCATACATTATATTCTACCAGGTGACACACAAAAAAAAAACACCATAATTCATTTTATACCTCCTGTGAATTTCGAATTTTTTTATCAAAAACTGAACATAATCATCACCTAACTAGAAGAACAAAACCATATACATTTTTTCACTAGAACAAAAACATAAATTTTTCGAACAAATCAAAATACATCCATGAAACTTAGATCACAAAGGAAAATAACTTATCTAATATAATATTATCTTATGTAGTATAATGCAGGTACATTCAGTAGTTTCAGTCGTTTTTACCACCAAACAATTCTCGAATTAATTCCAATTTTTCCAAGTGCCTTCTCTCTTTAGCTTCTTCTTTTTTCAAAAAAATTTCCATCAATGTATCATGCACAGTCTTAGATTTTCTGAGTTTATCTGTAGCAGTTGAAATGGCAGTAGCTGACCCAGAGGAGGATGTGGCTGAACCTGTGGAGGATGTGGTTAACCCTGTGGATGATGTGGTTGTTGTAAGTTGTTGATTATTATTTCCAATGGATGGTTTCAAAATCCTAACTCCATGTGAAGTTCCAACAATCTCAGGCTCAATACTATCATCCAAGGAACTTATCCTACTTAATTCAGCTTCATAAGGCACTTCGATTCTACTCCTTCCACTTCGTTTATTATTATCCACAGCATCTTTTTTTCTTTTTATTACTGTCTTGTACCTGTTTTCTACCTGGATACCAGTTCTCTCAATGGCAAAGTGTGCATTCAAAATATCTGCAATTTTGTTCCACATGATTTTTTTTTGTTTTAAATGTTTTCATTGGTCCCACTTTTGACATAAACTGTTCATACTTGTCTAACAACATTCTTGTCTCATCTTCAGTCCATTCTATGGAAAATATTGATAGAATTAGTTTGTGCTAGTCTCTTTTAGTATCTAGTTGAAGATATTTACCACAACACTGTTTTGTTACAGATGATACAGGTATAGACTCTTCATTCATATCATTCTCAATATCTTGATTGTTTTCTGCGGAATAGGCAGAATATATGAGAATTTCCCTGCAAAAAAGCTATTGTAGATTGTCGTGGATGAGAGTATAGTCAAGATGTTGACTCACCGTTCTTCCTCTAATCTACATATTCTATATAAGGGATCCTTGAGTGAGATAAATCCATTGTTGATAAGATCATTGATATACTTAACAGTATATCCATCACTATCTGTTAACAAATGATGACTATATTAGGATATCAAAAATTCAGGGATATTTTTCATAATATATAAAGTTCGAAAATACTTTACTTGTTATTTTAAATAAATGCTCCTCTTCCCTTGCATCTATTGTGAGTGTAACGAGTTCATTATTTACTTTGAATTGTAAATTCAGGTTGCAACTTGAGCTACTTTCAGATTCCATTTTATTTCCAGAAGTCGCAGACTTTGATACAGTTGAATGTTGATACTATTTTATAAATAAATATTACATGTTCCATTGGAACTGAACTAGTGCATGAATTCGACAGAACTCGTGGAATGTGAGTGCGGCCTGAGTGCAAAACCAGTTTTACCAATGGAAAGTGCTATTATACTCTGATATGTAAGTAGCCCTCAAACCTGCAAGCTTAACTTTAATCTCCATCACTGTTACTGATGACCTAAGGGATTTCAGTGCTGATTCGATTTTTTCGAACGCCTCTTGTCGGGCATGTTTATTTGAATATAATTTAGACTTGACTGCATATAGGCAGGGGTACTCTCTATATTCGTCAATAAGACAAATCACCTGTTCTTTTGACCACGACATGATAAAAGTTGAACAGAAAAAAAAAGGAAAAATAACAAATATTTGAGGTTATGAAGGTATTTTGACTTGACAGATGGCATACAGAATTGCGTTCATTTTGCGCAGATTTGCGGACATTTTTATGAAAATATAGGACTGGTTCTGAATATTTTGATATTATAAATATTCATAGTGTATGACACATAGAAAATATTTTTGTTATCATTTTTGTTATTATTTTTGTCATTAAATTTAACAGGTGTCATACAGCCTTTACAAATATTAATATTCAACTCTCATGACAGCTATTATTCCAAAGTGCAAATGAAGGCCCCAGTGAAGGCCTAAAGAGTATATATTTTTGCAATCTGGTGGCTTTGTTGTGGATGTGGGAATTAGAATTCAGGATTTCAACTTTTTAGATGTACAGGTAAGGTTCTCTGATACTGTAGTATTATTTATATGCATTTTAGCTACCTACTTTTACTTTGTATCAATTTGTTGTTCATTCATTCATGTTTTCATTTGAATGTAATAGGTAATTATACATTCTTCTACTAAAAGGGATGATACTTGTTTTCAGATGAAACATTCAAAGAAAGCAAATGAGAAACCCTTTGAATTTGAAAGACTTCTGAACGCAAGCATATTATTAGAGATGTGCCACATATATCAGAAAGTGAATTGGTTGACATGCTGGAGAAACTGAATGGGGTCACAGAGCTCCAAATCATGGGAATCAACAATTGTTATGGCCTTGATTTTATATCCAAAAGTTATAATTCTGAGTTAATGAATATCAAATTCATTTTGAATGTAAAGTACTATCATCTCTCTTTACTGTAGATGGAGTTTAGTCTCATTTTGTTTGTCAGAAAATATTAAATTCACATATCCATGGTCTATATTGAAAATGTGATTTAGAATTCAAATTTTGAATAAATTTGTAGGAATAGAAAAATGTTTTCGATATTATTTCAACACCCTCTACTTACAAACCAATGACTTCAAAGATTAATGATCTAGTATATTCAGAGACAAGACAAATATATCTGAAATATATTTTTTTTCATAAAAATTTTATTTCCAGAATATTTGACATTTCTATTAAAAAAAAAACTAACATTTTTCACCTTGCCAATTCAATTTTTTGTGCAATAGGAACATAAAATACCAATACAGTGTTCATACATTCAAGTACAATAATTTTCCAGTTGACTTTACATTTCAATGAAATATGTTGATGCTATTCAATGAAGAATCAGAAAAAAATACAGAAAACTAAAATATTATATACCTAATGTGATTAGTATAAATGTGCAGATTTCCCAACAGAATTTACAATATCAAATCAAATCCTCTGCAATGCTTCCACTTATTTTCATGTTTGTCCATAAGTCCTGTGATACAAAACTTAATTGGTTAAACTTATAGCCAGTTTACTCATAGTCATGATGGTCTGTGATGAAATGCCTGTTTCTTGTCCATGGTTATCTTCATCCATGGTTGATTCCAGTTGTTGTATTTCTTGTCTATGAACAAAAATTCCTTATTTTTCAACATTATAGGCTTCAATTAAACAGGGAATATATCTTTCAACATATATTTGCACATTATTATAAGTTTTTTGTACAAAAAGCATCACACCTCACCTCAGCTAGTTTTAAACTTCTTTTGTCCAACCCATGTGAATCCTCATTGCTTTTGAGAAATATCTGAGATGAATGTCCCATTTTCTGCTACACGGAAAAAAAACTTTATTAAGAGCTAGTGAAATTTGCATACTACCAAGTAAAAATTTGCATACCATATGGGACAAGTACTCGCCTCATCAGCCACAAGAAAAATGATATTTCTGAATCTGATCACTTGTTGTTATTAATGTGATTTCAGGAACACATGTAACCTACTGATATTAAACGCTTTATTAGGGACAGAATATTTGTTTTATTGGCCTAAGTATACATTTTACTTGCAGTTATACAACGAAATCATTGGATAGGTGGTCAGTTCGATAAGTATGGGTGACTTGTTTCACTTGGCCTCATAGAATAACTCACTTGTGGGTAGTGTACTCTTCACTTGGAGTTATGCAACGACATTATTGGCTAGGTGCTTATTTTAATAACTACAATTATCTTGATTCACTTGGCCTCATCTATTATGACTCACTTGTGGGTAGTTCCTCGGGTAGTTCATCATGTCTCACCTTGGATAGCTTTCATCCCATCTTTGTTATCGGGATACACCAGACTCAGTCGAACTTTCTTCCTGTCTTCACTCCTAATTCACTTGGCATCATTCAAACAAGGATCATTTGATTCATTTGTAATGTATCATGCGTTATTTTCTTACAATACATTTTTATCTTACAAATGAACAGTTTTATTTAAGAACTCATCACTATGAATAACGTCATTTCTACACAATGATAAACTTTTAAGTAAATAACAGATCGATAAAAAGTAAAACAGCACTATTGGTTGTCTATAACTCTCGGCCGCCCCCAAAAGGGATTCTGAATGGCACCTTCTATACCTCTCGTGGTGATGAGTCATACTTCCTCATCATAATATAATGAATACAACACCAAAAATTTCGATTTACCACGTGCACCAAATCCTCAAACTGAACATAGTCTCACGAAGTCACGACAAAACTGACGCTAGTGACGCTGATGAATTCTGATCAATTCGGATATACAACACGAGAGGGCGACGATTATTCCCAATTACTGGGCAGGTGAACATGTTGTATTACCGTAGTTATATTGGGTTGTACCGCAGATAAACAATTGTATTGTGCTTGTAACACGAGTTTCTGTAGTTATCATTTCCTTTTCAGAAACTCGAAGTTAAGTCTAAAATACACTTCACCAGGGCTTATAAAATGTTTTCCTGTGGCTATACAAAGTGAATTATCTAAGATGAAAACTATTTGCTATAGGTGGATGAAATTATAGCTTCAAGTTCATGCGTTCAGAATTATCATTTTACTAGAGGCTGAATAAAATTGTTTCTGGAATAGGTATTATTTTTCTTATCCCGATACAAAACAAGTCAGGAAAACATTTTACTTGGACCATTTTTTTCCGTGTAGAGAATCCAGAGTAAGGATCTGTTTCATCTTCTAATGAAGCATCAAGTTAACCTGAAAATAATATAAGTGATGTTCACAAAAATCATAATAGCTATAGAAGTTTAGCAGACACCAATTTGGAATCACAGGTTGAGAGTGGACACATAATCAACATACAATCTTTTTGTGAGAAATAATTGATGTTCTTGTGACTATCAACTTATGATTCCTGCATAAATCTACTTTTAAATCACTCACCTTTCATGAAATGTCTGCTACAGATTCTCTGATGGGTACTGCATCTTTGAATCAGTAAGATCATCTCATTCAATTGCAGATAACCATTTTTCTTTTCTCTTCCTGAATAAGTCTCTTTTACTGGTCAAATACTTGTGATTTAGGATCTTGGGACCCAGTAAAATACCATTTTATCCCTGTCATGGCAAGACCCACATACATCCTACTACAATGCATGTATGAGGCATTTTACCTCATCCATAAACTGTAAACTGTGGCACAAAGTCCAGAACAGACGAGAAACAAGTCTAACAAGTACAGGAAATCACAAAATAAAACAGTTCACCACTATAATATCACTATGATCAACAGATGAACTATCATGAGCTAATAACCTGTATCACTGATATAACGAGTCAAATCTTGAAAACAATGAAAGTTTGAGGCATATATTTCAATTTGAAGCAAAAATGATCGTCTATAATCAGAAAAACAAGTCCAACACACATTGGAAATCACAAGAAAAACAGTTTTATCACTACAGTCACATATGGCAATATCCAATGTGTGCCAACAGCCGCCATATTGCTTTTCGTTTGACAGGTCGCTGGATTGCCTAATAAACTTTCCGTCTTCTTTTTTTCCTCTACTAAAATTAGTTTCTTCTGATCTTTGTGGTTCATTCATGGTTCATTCTCATCTGGTTGTCAGGTAGTATGTATTAGAGTCACTGGATGGTATTAGTTTGATAAGAGTTCGGACACAGAAATGACAGCGGTTAGGGTTTTTGAATGTTTAGATTTATTAAGTTACACACCTTGCATTGTGACAGGAGCACCATAGTCGTCCCGCGCTTTTTAATTCAAAATTGTTTGAATTTGACAATAAATTTTATAAACGTCAGAATTGAAATAAAATTTCATAACTATACTTTTGAGAAAAAAGCAGCTATGGAAATCACTTGCTGTGTAATACATTGTGCCAATTCTGAAAAAAATGGATATCATTCATTCAATTTCCCAACAAATATCAACCATTCGCTTGTGGAAGGAAGATAATTATGAAACGGCCTGGGCGGAAAACCAATTTGAAGACGAGTGAAATTTGTAAGGTACTCATTGAAATTCACTTTTTATAACAGCATCTGATTAGAATGAAACTATATTTTAGGCCCATTTTCAAACAGAAGATTTCAAAATCTGTTTGAGAGAATCTGCTGTTCCATCAATTTACAAAGCAGACGATTTCAAGAACAAAATTCCGTTATTATCATCACACAAAATACAAAACAAAATAATCAAGGGAAAAGAGGAAAGGATCGCAAAATTACATAATGAAATTGAAAATTTGAAAACGAAACTAAGATAAGCAAGTAAACTACAACGTGATATATTATTGAATGGCGTATTTGGTGCCGACCAAATTCAAAATTGAACAGTGAAAAGTGAATAGTTATTTATGTATCAAGGGAATTATTATGAGGGCCTCAATTACGCTGGAGGTTATCGTTTTGGAGATATTTTCTATATCGGTCCATGTTACTAAGCTCCTAGAGGGCGCTAAGTGAAATTGCTGAGAACTTTACAAAACCATAAAACCAAGTATTTGGTAGGTCTCGTCAGAATAAACTACTTTTTTCCTATGAGATATGTTATCGAAAAATGATTTGTTTCCTGTATTTCCACATATCCTGTATCTCCGAAATGAAGCATTTCCGGACACAAGCTTATATAGATTTTATTTCTTAAAATTGTCTCAGGAATACTTCACTTGAACGTACTTATGTTACTTCCTGTAAGTATATTGAGAATACCTACCTTTAATTTAATATTGATAACTTCATGTTTTATAGTCATCACTGGAGTACAGTTTCACATACAATAAGGAATTATAGCTATAAGTTCATTCATATTATGTGTATATTTTCTAATATTAAAATTTTGTTGCATGTATTCTTTTCATTTTTATAACAGTTGTTCTGCTAGAAGTGTATCACTATAAATTGAAGTGGGTGATTGTACCCTATATCCATTGTCCATCTACGGCTATGATTGATTTGACAGAAAATATAACCTCTAAAATCGTATCTGACAATCAGGCGCTACTAGGGAAATCAAAAAGACAAAGAGCAGGATATATGTCTTATTCTTTTATTCACTCAAACCATTGTATTATAGAAAATAGAAAAGGACAAAAGTTCAGCTGTGTCCGAACTCTTATCAAACTAATACCATCTAGGGTCCCTTGATGGAAATTGACGTTAAAAACATCATAACAGGGTACGGACAGATCCTCGTCTCCTCTCACTCTAAAGTGTTTGTGAAACAGTTATATAGTTCCATCCTTATTCAATTCTGGGGATAAACACTAGATTTTTGACATTCGTTGTTTTTCAGGTTATATTGAGGTCACTGGCGTATCATACGTAATTTCTATATGGAATTCCTGATTCAACTATACCAAGATATAGCTGAACAATGCTCGAGTTTTAGAGTTTACTACTCTAGTATAACCTTTGCGATTTAGGGAACATATAAATTGTACTGAAAGCTCAATATATTTCACCAAAAGAGACTGTTCTTAGACTCTATACCAGGGTAATTAACTGAATAAATTCTGATTTCAAGCTGAGCAGTAGTTTACCTATGAGCTGAATGAGCTTAGCCTTATTATGATTGAGAAATGGTGGAAACCTCGATGTGGGTATCTGGACTACTGTACTCATGTCATGTGTGCTAAATGTATTTTCAGAAATCCAACTCGGAGAAGCATTCATGGAGTTACTAATATCACATTATGTAAAAGACTTCGTCTAGGACGAAAAGTAGGCTGATAAAAATTAATATGTAAAATGTGCAGGAAAATATAGATAGTCATTTTCGAATAATTTTTTATTGATGGAAGTAACAAAGAAGTAGGTATACGTTAAGTATACACAGTATAATTTATTGGCACGTTATTTTCACTC
This sequence comes from Phaedon cochleariae, assembly GCA_918026855.4. Classification (NCBI taxonomy): domain Eukaryota; kingdom Metazoa; phylum Arthropoda; class Insecta; order Coleoptera; family Chrysomelidae; genus Phaedon; species Phaedon cochleariae. The sequence goes on from OU896720.1 coordinate 10,635,012, forward strand.
TTGTATTCTACATATTTTCTATTTGTGGAAGAGTAATAACTATATAAACTAATGTCTTTCGCCATATTGGATCCGTCATCTTGAATGTTTCAATTTTTGACGAAACAATCATTATCTCCTACCCCGAAAACCCCCAGATATCAATTTTGAATAGAATCGAATCTTCATTACAAAACTCATCCACCATATTGGATCCGCCATCTTGAATAACCCGATTTTGACGAAATAATTATAACCTGCGACCCCGGAAATCCCCAGATACCAATTTTGATTTTTTGAATAGAATCGGATCATAATCACAAGTTTCGTTCGCCATATTGGATCCGCTATCTTGAATTTCCCAATTTTGGCAAAAAAATCATGAAGTTCGACCCCGAAAACCTTCAGATACCAATCTTGAATAGAATCAGATCATAATTAAAGATTTCGTTTGCTATATATTGGATCCGTCATCTTGAATTTTCCATGTTTGACGAAAAAATCATCATCTCCAACCCCGGAAACCCACAACCCACATACCTTTCAATTTTGAATAGAATCGGATCATGATTACAAAACTCGTTCGCCATATTATGATCTTCCTCAAAAAGTAAATACCCTGTACATAACTATAATTAAAATTTTGAATGATTTTCTGTAGCGCCCATGGATGTGACGTGACAGCAATGTCAGGGATGCCAGTAGACAAAACTAAAATCTCTAGATCATTGAAAAAGAATGCAGCTATGATCTGTCCGTACCCTGTTGAGATGACTTTAACGTCAATTTCCATCAAGGGACCCTAATACCATCCAGTGACTCTAGTATGTATGACGTCAGCCGTCAAACATCGTTTCGCAGCCGCGATTCTGTGATACTGGCGTGATCGCTTCCGCAATTGATGGTAATTTGACATGACAGGAATCTTGACATCTAGTCATCTTGTCAAAGATTTTTCCCGATTTTTTGTTTTCCGGATTCCATCTTCTTTTTGGGCATCAGATCAAGAAGATGCATGCTTCGGTAGAAATCAAAATTTTTCAGTAATTACTCTTAAAGAGTGTGTTTTCTTTGGAAAGATGAGGCTGGCATTCCAGGCATCCCCCACTCAAAAATGTTTTTGTATTTTTCGACCCAAGGCGATTGGACATGTTTTTTGGTTATGAGCCCTCGTGCTCCTCGAGGTGAGTTTTTCACTCCAATTTCTTTTGAAGAAGGTGGTAGAATGATTTTATTGGTAATTTTGCACTTATCATGCGATGGGTTTTTTTTCGAAAATTTTTTTTGGTACTTACGTATTTTTGTCTGAAAAACACGAATTTGATATTGAAAATGTGAACAAACCACTATTTATCGAGATATTTCAAGAAAAAGTTCGAAATTTTGCCTTATTTTCCCCCTTGTGTTGAATGCATTTACAGGTACTTGCTCTTTTTATTTTGTTATTGGACACTTCATATACTCATGATGTACTTCAATGACACATTTTAAGCTAGAAAATTCAACAGGAAATATCATTTTTATGGCGAGTGTTTCCTATTTAGTGAGCAAGCATACCAGATGACCGCCATTTAATCAATGGGTAATCGCTTTGGAATGACATCACACACGCCATTATTTCAAATGATATTCTTCCTTCTTTTCCTAAACATGGATAAATCACAAGAAAATCATATTTCTAGTTGACTCATATGATAAAAAAAATGAGTCCAACATTGTGTGATATACAGGGTGTTAACAAATAAGTGTCACAACGGAAAACTGTAGATTCCTCATAATAAAAGAAACATTTCTTTCCTCTTCAAATTTTTTCTCCGGGCATTCGTTTTCAAGATACAGGGCGTCAAAAAATCAAAAATGTTCTGTTTAATTAAACACACTTTACAACACTTAATAAACTTAACAATTCGAAAACCAGCATCGAGACCAGCATACTCAAGAACCTGAAATTTGATTGAACATATTAGGCAGTTCTGAGGTGTTTATTTCCAGTGGATTTTTAGACAATTTTTGGAGATACAATCAGGCTTTTGTATGTTCTTATTCATAAAGAGCCTTTTTTCTCGGAAACTGTTCACTTTAGAGCATTGAGACAAGAGGACGATTTTTGTGTGAAAGATATTGGCGCTTTAGAATCTACTTTGAAAATTACAATTTCTCCAGTGGCATAAATGTTTGGGGGGTTCAACCCTTACGAGGCGTTGAATTCTCCTCCACTGACATGTCCAAGGAAATTGATCAAGAGCCCTAAAAGTAGTCATTATTGATGATGAAGTGTGTACGAATGCTCAACTCCGTAGCTCAAACGGTTCCTGAGATAGTAGCAAAAAACTGATTTTTTTGTATTTCTTTGACGCCCTGTATCTTGATAACGGAAGCCCGGACAGAAATTTCGAAAGGGAAAAAAATGTTTCTTTTTTCATGAGCAATCTAGAGTTTTCCGTTGTGACACTTATTTGTTAACACCCTGTATATAAATTGTCCAATGATGGAAAAAGAAGGGCAAATTGTTCTAAATGCGCCCCAAAGACAGGCGGAAAAGAAGGTGAAATTTGTAACTTTATAGTGAAATATCTCAATAAATAATGGTTTGTTCACATTTTCATTATCAAATTCGTGTTTTTCAGACAAAAATACGTAAGTACCAAAAAAAAATTTCGAAAAAAAAACCATCGCATGATAAGTGCAAAATTACCATTTTATTCACTCTATTAGGGCTCCTATGTATGTTTTTACTTGGAAGACTATTCCTCACTTTCAATGATGACACTTCGGCCTGCGCTGATGATTTGAAAATGCTGTTTTGGGGCTCATCCTACGCTGGTGTGCTGATGAGTGAGGCTCCCAGTTTTACTGCCAGAGGTTGTGTTGCAGCCATCTGTACCTAGGGCACTGCTGTCTTTGGCCCCCACACTCTGCACCATAGAAAGACTTACCTACCTATGATTGGTCATCTACATTCTTCATCTACTTATTGTAAGAGATTTTATCCTTTTTAACTGAACCATGCCATGGATTCATGGATCAACACTGGATAACTTGCAGACCAGTCATTTTTTTTAAGTTTAGCTTCTCATTGAATCAATTTCCTATAGTCTTCATCATATAATAATAATATATTTGATTATATTGATATTGTCCAAGCCCTACTGATTAATCAATTTCAACACCACATGCACCCAAACAAAATTCATGAATTTTCCCAAGGGTATTTTAACTATTAGACAACTTGTCATCACATTCTGAAAACAATTTTAACTTGCAGTACATTTCAGGTGGGTTTCTTTTTGTTTTTCTTTGCTTCATTAGATGAATGAACTTATAAATATGGACTTTTCACATGAGTAGTGGATATTTGATTCAATCATGTAAATAATCACTGTACATACAAACATGTTATTCATATTACTAATGGGTAATGAAATTCAGATGAAATTAAAATTCCTAGGTAAAACTCCTGCTTTTATTTCATTTGTCAACTTTTCTTTTCAGGTTTCTGATTTTTGCCTAAAGCTAAGAACTGCTTGAAAGAATCAGTGGCGTCCAAATTTTTGCAGACTTGATTCATTCATTTTTTTTAACGTAAAAATAATAATAATTTTTGAAATTGTCCTTGTTACAAAAATTGCCTTCCTTTTAATAGCAATCTACTCACAACCCCTGTGCCTCCGATGTACAGCTGCCGTAAGCACTGGAAACGTTCAAATTTTCATTTATTGTCATGAATAATCATTTCACAAAAAAGTACGTTTCAATTTGTCCTACTATAGTTTCACTTGAAGATCAAAATTGAGACGGTAGTCCCGAGGTAACTTCCAATCTGTCGAGTGAATCCAACATTCCAATTGATGCAGTGATGATTCTTCATCAACCACGCTGCTTGTTCTTTCAAAACGTGTGGTAGATTGTTGAAGGGAAATGGTGGTTTAAACAAAAAATGACTAATACCACGATGACCATCAAAACAGGCTAGCTCTTTCACTATAAATTTATTGTTCCTCAGTTTAAAGCCTTGAAAATCAAATGACTAGCCTCATATTTGGAGATTCTTCAATTTTTGTAAAATCAATTTTTTCTTCTAGAAAATTTCAGCTTTGAGTTGCTGCTGATGGAGGAAATTAACTAACATGTATCTGTATTGAGGTATCATTATTAACTGAGTGACTGACTGACTGGCTGACTGGCTGACTGACTAACTGATTGAGACCTATCGTACCATTTTATCCAATGGATTGTACTAAAATTCTTTTCCATGTAATATTAGGCAATATGCAGACACATCATTTCCTGTAGGCTTTTGACGTTTCAAATTCTATTCGCAAAACGACAGATCCATTTTGAACAATTTCTTTCTGGTGGGAACAGTCTATATCAATAGTTGGAGCTTTGTCTTTGAATTCTTTAGGGCTGAATAGGGGTTGATTGGTTTGGATGTGATGATAACTTTCTTGAAAATTGGCAAACATTTCATATAGCGATGCAAATCGATTTGTATCAGAATCTAAATTGAAATCTTGATACGGAAATCTCTCACTATTTAAAAATACTCATACATTCGTCAGATTACAGTGATTAAATTTACTCATATCTTTTAGAATTTGGCCTTTACAAGCATTTTGAAAAGCGATGATGATATGTCTAGTACTCTCCAATTGAGAGGAAGTTTTTACAGACCAAGTGTGACGTGTTGAATCATTCATTCAGAGTGGGATATTCTATCAATTCCCAACTCCTAAATTCAATGGGTAATTCAACACTACTACGAACTATTTTATTCAAACGTAGTTGTTCGTTAATACTCGGTGTTATTTGAGGTACGTTCCAATACAACTTGGTGATTTGAATTTTTTGTTTTTCCGAATTATCTGTTGCAATAATAGCATCAATGTCAACTTTGTCTCTAATGAGAACTAATTCTTGTCTCATATTCATTATAATCTTCCGATAGTCTTCGAAGAATCCCGACCACAGTTTCAACGGTATGCACACATTGAAATTCCCGTTTTTATCAATCATAAGTTTGTAATCATCTTTTGGAAACCACCCTCCGTTCTTGAATAGTTTACTCTCATTTTCATTTAATGATAAATAATTTTTCAAAGTGGAAACAAGACCGACGTTCCGAATATAATCTATCACAACGCCATTCAATTCATACCTCAGTTCTCTGAATAAATAAGGTGGTTCTGATGAAGAGACAACTGAAATGAAGAAGCGTAAAAGGTCCTAGAGGAGTGAAACTAATGTGAAAAAATGGACCAAATATATGAACTACAAAAAAAGGGAACAAGGACTTGAGTATAGAGGAGAGGGAAGAAGAGGGTAGATAATAGATGGAGATACGATATAGAAAAACCTGCCAAGAAAATGAAGCAGCGTTGTAACTGCAAGTAGAACCAATAGCACCAAAATAAAATGTCACACCATTGGAGAAGAAGTTAGAAAAACTATTCACGAAGACTTCTGGAAACGCACTTGGGCAGAACAAAAAATCATAAATACACTACTGGTTGTGAAGCCAACAGCTACAAAAAGAGGTGAAACAGAAGATTCTAGGAGAACTACCCCAACCGAATTCTATTTGAAACATGGCCATGAGAGAACACGTGTTTGTAAAACTATGTTTTCGAATACATTGAGTATTGGAGAGATAGCTATTAAAAAATGGTCCAAGACAACACCAGTTGGTAGGATCCAAGTACATGGAGAACTGAAAAGCCAAGAGCCCAAGCATCTCAATACTTTTTTTGACGATCTCCCAAAGCTCGAGTCTCATTATTGTCGACAAATTACATCAAAGCAGTACCTAGAAACTACATGGTACTCAAAGGCTCAGTTATATAAAGCATACTGCACCAATTTTTGCAGACAGAACAATATTGATAAAACCATTGTCTCTAGCAACTTTTTCGACAATTTTTGATAAGAAGAATTTGTCGCTGTATCAGCCGTAGAAAGACAGGTGCAATGTATGTGGCCTATGATAAAAAAATATCACAAAAAGAGAATATGACATGCACATTTCACGGAATTCGATGATTAAGTTTCCACGATGAACCTACAGTCGGTGCTCCTCTATCCGAAATTTAATGTTAGCTCCCTTTATTATAAAACTAAACTCATTGTCCATAATTTTACAATTTACGACATAATCCGTCAAAATGGTTTCTACTATATATGGAACGAAACAGAAGGAATAGTAACAGCCAACGAATTCGCTTCGATAATGTCAACTTGATATTTAATAGTGATGGTTGCGCAGCACAAAACAAGAATGCTGTTTTATCAAATGCTCTATTTAACTTTGCAGTAGAACATAATGTGACCACCATCATTCAGAAATTTTTGCAAGAGGGACACACACAGATGGAGGCCGATAGTATGCATTCCAATATTGAGAAAAAAATTCGAAAAATGAACATAAATTTTCCCGCAGATTATGTTTTCATTTGTAAGATGGCGTGTGAAAAAAATCCCAATCATGTTCAATACCTTTCACATTCTTTTTCATGAAACTTTGAAAGCTATAAAGTATACAAACAAAAAATGTTCTACAAATAACGGCATTCTGCTGCTGACTGGGAAGATTTTCCATTCCGATTTCCTTCGAATATAAAATGCATACAATTTGAAAGTTTGCCGCATATGTACGAGAACAGATCCCAATAAAAAATTAGAAGTTCCAGCACCTTCAACAACTCAAGAGATCTCTCGAAAGAGACTATCATGAATTTTATGATCAATTGCCCCATCTTTGATACATTCAATTTCAAAGTGTAACATTACCTCAATTAAGCGCAGCTCAGCGTTAAGGAAGGAAACACTGGCGATTTTATTCGTTTACACGAACTATCGCATAGATTTCGGGAGGATGTAATGCAATGTTCTGCGTGGCATATAGCCAGGAATGTAGTTGTTTTTCTCTCGTTATCTACCATTGTCGTTCATTTTATGAACTAGTATGTGGTAATGACTTTGATTTTTTCTCTCTTTGTGACCATTGCATTCCACTTTGAGTATCTGGCTTTTTCCCTAATTGAAAATACGTCAGTCGGGCAACCAGGCACTTCCATTTCACCTGAGATGGGATTTTGTTTTGGAGTGTTTCTTTCCTTGTCAGGTGGCGTTCGGCGTTCGCGTTTTCATTTCGCAGACTTCGAACGCCTCGTATAGTATGAATGCCGAGATGCGTTTACGTTGGGTCAGGTTCGCACCAGATAGCGGTCAAGAAGCTATCTGGGACAGCCCTGTACTGATGAGAGCCAAGAGCTCGAAACCGGTCTGCAGGTAGTCAACGTTCCTGAACCACTTAAGCGCAGCTCAGCGTTAAGGAATGAAACACATGCGATTTTATTCGTTTACACGAACTATCGCATAGATTTCGGGAGGATGTAATGCAATGTTCTGCGTGGCATATAGCCAGGAAAGTAGTTGTTTTTCTCTCGTTATCTACCATTGTCGTTCATTTTATTAACTAGTATGTGGTAATGACTTCGAGTTTCTCTCTCTTTGTGACCATTGCATTCCACTTTGAGTATTTAGTTGAAAATACGCCAGTCGGGCAACCAGCCACTTCCATTTCACCTGAGATGGGATTTTGTTTTGGAGTGTTTCTTTCCTTGTCAGGTGGCGTTCGGCGTTCGCGTTTTCATTTCGCAAACTTCGAACGCCTCGTATGGTATAATTGCTGAGATGCGTTTACATTGGGTCAGAATCGCACCAGATAGCGGTTAAGAAGCTATCTCGGACATCCCTGTACTGATGAGAGCCAAGAGCTCGAAACCGGTCTGCAGGAAGTCAACGTTCCTGAACCACTTGAGCGCAGCTCAGCGTTAAGGAAGGAAACACTTGCGATTTTATTCGTTTACACGAACTATCGCATAGATTTCGGGAGGATGTAATGCGATGTTCTGCGTGGCATATAGCCAGGAAAGTAGTTGTTTTTCTCTCGTTATCTACCATTGTCGTTCATTTTATGAACTAGTATGTGGTTATGACTTTGAGTTTCTCTCTCTTTGTGACCATTGCATTCCACTTTGAGTATTTGGCTTTTTCCCTAGTTGATAATAATAATCCATGAGTATCAAGTGATCGAGTGTAATGTTTTGGAAACATGATGCAAAGTATTTTTTTCTTTCCGAATTTACCTTGAGAAACAAATTATTGCGAGAGCTAAACATTGCAAAGGCCTCACATGTTTTTTTTTTCATATCAGGACAAAATTGACAAAATAAACACAATTTATTCACTTATTAATTCATTGTTTTTGGTGGATACATTAGATTTATTGCGATATTATCGGCGTCCATATCATCTGGATGGATTAATTTATTAATAGTCGTTTATTAAGAACAGCTGTTTTGGTTGCTCGGTATAAACGTCTCTGTTGAGTAATTTTTTTATTTTGATGCGTTTTAGATGGTAACTTGTCGGAAAATGCCATACTGGTTTTCTCCCTCCTCTTCGCTATAAATGTTGGTTGTACCTACGGGTGCAGTGAATCTTTGAAATGTATGCAATTCATCATGTGACTCTATACTATCAACGAGTTTAATAAGCTCTAGTTTGAATTTTTCTTTTTCGGAATTAAGTAAATTCATTGGTTTCTCTTTTTTCTTTACCAATTGATAATGCTTCCAGAATCTTCTGCTGGCCAGAATCACAATCAAAGCTCTCGTTGATTATTAAATTTCTCTCATCTATAAGGAAGAATAAAAAGGTTGAATATAGAGGTACCTACCTATACTTAATGTTGAAATGTCTGCACATCTAAAAACGCCTACATGAGCATCAGGGCAATAGCCTTTTATATCGAAAATGATCACAGTATATAGCCAAGCAAAATACCTGAAAAAACCTACTCATTCTTTAGGCTTGAAAGTAATTCGATAAAATGTTATTCATGTGCTACGCACATTTTGAAAATATTCTGACATTTTTTTGGACTCAGAATAGATATAATAGCTAACAATAAGTAATGCATACAAGGTGGCCCATCAATAACTAGACATAAGGGTATAATTGATAAAATATAATGATAGTTCTAGCTACTGACGTAAAATGATTGATTATGTTGTAATTGTTGTAACTACGTTGGGTAATTAATAAAGTGCTGATAATACTTTCATACTTTTATTTCACATACCCATTATAAATTGGAAAGCTCTACTTATGGTTGCTCATAGCACGTACCAATCAAGAAGGAAGCTGTCCTAATTGCACTCACCTTATATACTGACTTAAGACTTATGACATATGTATGACAGACTTGACATATGGACATGCATGATATATCAGTGGTGTACATTATGAAACTCATAACCGTAACATTGGGTAAGTATATAACATCTCTTCTCCTCCTAGGAATTCCACATCTAATAAATTTACTACACAAATCAAAATTGGGCAATCACAAATTCAGTCTTACAGGAGGTTTGACAACTCGTTTGGATCTACGAGCACTGGCCTGAGCAGCATCACTTGAACAAGGTACTGGTTGCTCTGCAGCATCAAAGGATGGTAAGTTTGGTTCATTTTCGTGCAAATCAGGTAAGTGTATTTCAGGATTTTTTTCATTATTTATGATTAAACTATCTGATGAAATTGACTTTTTTTCTTCAGGTAGATTCGACTTTGAATTATCATCAAATTTAATCTTTTGGTTATCTCCAGATGTAGTGGTGTTTTCGCAGATATTTGGTACGATTCTCCTATTAATTGTTAAGGGAGTATTTTCACCGATCTCTCTGATTTGGTTGATGTGTCTTTTCCATACTCTCATATCGTCTAGCTCAACGAGATAATGTAGTTTGCCTAACTTCTTCATTACGCGACCAAATTCCCATTTTTCATTGTGAATGTAGTCCCTTACTTCGACTCGCTCTCCCACTTGAATATCGCGCACTTTCTCGGGGTTTTGTTTAACATCTACATCAAATTTCAATGTTGGTTTCAATAAATCTAACCTAGACCCAATTTCTCTACCGAACATTAAATATGAAGGACTTACCCCCGTTACCCAGTGTGGCGTTTTCCTGTATTGTAATAAAAAGTTAGAAAGTTTGCACTCCTTTTCATCCCTGCTACCTTTCATAGATCTGAGAGCTTGTTTAAATGTTTGTACGTATCGTTCAGCTAACCCGTTGGTTGCAGGGTTGTAGGGTGCACTAAGTTTATGTAAAATTCCATTATTCTGCAAAAACTTTTTAAATTCATATCCGACAAAAGTTTGCGCATTATCCGATACTAAACTTCGTGGAATTCCAAAACAACTAAAAATGTTTCTAAGTAAATTAATTGTTCTATGAGAGCTCATATCCTTTACTTGGTGAATTTCGGGCCACCGTGTATACGAATCTACTGAAATAAAATAGTATGAGTTCATGAATGGTCCTGCGAAATCTATATGGACTCTCTCAAATGGTGTTGTTGGTGGTTCCCAGGGGTGTACAGGTACCTTTTCAGGGTTATTTTTGATTTTGTTGCAATCGCTACAATTTTAACAAACGTTTTCAATATCTTTTGATATTCCTGGCCACCAACAATATCCACGAGCAAGTGATTTCATTTTAGAAATACCGAAATGGACTGAATGTAACTCTTGTAATATTTTGTATCTTAAACTCTTTGGAATGACTGCCATCTATTGGCGTAAAATGCAATTATTTTGCAGTGAAAATTCTATTTGTGGAATATTAAACCTGTATTTTGCATCTACTTGATGTCCTTTCTTCAATGCCTCAAGTAAAACTCGAAAACTTGGATCCTTCACTGTTTCAGAATCCAATTCTTTCAATGTAATTGGCAGAGTTTCAATTTGGAAAATTTCTACCTTATCAGAAACATCATAATCACAATTGCTTGTTATCAGTACAGGGAGTCTTGACATTGCATCAGCGTTAGAGTGACATTTTGTATTTTTATATTTGATTTTATAGTTAAATCCCTGCAGAAAAAGTGCATAATGTTGCATCCTAGTTGTTGTCAACATAGGGAGACTCTTTGAGGGTGAAAAAATTTGGACCAAAGGTTGATGATCGACAAATAACGTGAATGGACGACCGAACAAATAATAGTAACATTTTTTAATCCCAAATATGATTCCATAAGCTTCTTTGTCAATTTGTGCATACTTCTGTTGTACTTTTGTTAGGGTTTGAGATGCAAATTGAATGGGTCGTTCAGTTCCATTTTCATATGAATGAGACAAAACGGCCCCAACCGCATATGGACTCGCATCTGTTGCCAAAATAAGAGGGAGACTTGGATCAAAATGAGCCAATACCTTGTCCGACATAATTTCTTTTTTTACCGCAATAAATGCCTTTTGACACTTTGTGTTCCAAATGAAGGGTACTCCGTCTTTCAGAAGTTCATAAATTGGGTGTAATGTCCCACTTAAATTCTGTAAAAATCGACCGTAATAATTTACCAGGCCTGCGAACGCTCTTACTTCGGTTTTGTTTGAAGGAACTTTAGCATTATCAATTGCGTCCATTTTCTGTTTTGTTTTATGAATTCCAAATTTGTCCACAATATATCCACAATATTCGATTTGATTTTCAAAAAATTGACACTTTTCATAATTCACCCTAATATTATGATTAGCTAATCTACTCAAAACTAATTCTAGTCTATTGAAATGTATATCTTCATTCGGCCCTGTGATCTTGATGTCGTCCAGAAATACTGACACTCCTGGAATATCCTTTAGGATATTCTCAATTTCGCGTTGCCAAATTGCTGGTGCACTAGCAATTCCATACATCAATCGTGAACTTTGATAAAGGCCTTTGGGTGTACTCAAGGTTAAATATTTTCGGTCCTCTGGACGAACCTCCATTTGTAAATAGGCTTGTTGCAAATCTAATTTTGAGAATTTATCTCCTCCTGCCATAGATGAAAATAAAGTCTCAATTGTAGGTAGGGGATACTCATCGATAATGAGGTACTTATTTAATGTGCATTTAAAGTCCCCACAAATACGGATATTTCCATTTGCTTTTACAATAGGTACAATGGGCGTTGCGTACTCTGAACTGTTGACTTTTTCAAGGACACCTTCTTTTTCTAAGAAATCCAGTTCTCTCTCTACTTTTGGCAACAATGCAAAAGGTACCTTTCGTGCCTTAATGAAATAAGGTTGAGTTTCAGGTTTAACTTTCAAACATGCTTGTAAGCCAGTAATTTTCCCCATACTTTCATGAAATGAAATAGAAAATTTGTTTAAAAGTTTTTCCAATTTTGAATTTTCTGAAATTTTAGACACATCCACAAAATCCGAGAAACCTATACCCAACTGTCGCATCCACTCTACCCATCAATGGATTTTTTTCTGAATTCACTATATACAGATTCAGAACTAGTGTAATATTATTGTATTCTACCTGAACTGGAGCAAAACCAATTACATTTAAAGATTGTTTGCTATATGTTACTAGTTTTAAAGTAGTCACTTGAATAGTCAAATTAGGAAAAATGTTTTTAAATTGAGATGAACTCATTAAGGTAACTGCTGCACCAGAATCTAGTTCAAAATCTACCCTTACCTGGTTCACTTCTAGAGTCACCATAAATTTTTCTCTAAATTTGGCATGTTCTGTTTCTAAAGAAAGTATTTCCTCTACTTGATCTACCAGATTTATATCAGGTTTTGTCTTTGAATTCATGCATACCTTGTTCACGTGACCCTTTCGTTTACATTTTGTACAATAAAGGTTTTTCTGTGGACATTTATTGGCCAAATGCTTGCTAGACCCACATCTAAAACATAAAAGAGAATGATCATTAGAATTGAAATTATTTTTATGGGCACTGGATCGTTGAACATTAGAACCATTTCCATAAGATTTTCTCTCAAACTGTTTTGCACTACCCACACTGTGTACAGGGGCAGTATTTCCTCTGTGAAGTTGAGCAGCATCCCTCACTGATGTCTCCATTCCTGTAGCAACTTCTATGGCTCTATCAACTGTGAGGTCTTTAACTTCCAGCAATCTGCTTTGTATATTTTGGTTGCCGTAGTCCAAAAACAAATTGGTTTCGAAGAGCTTTCTTCAAATAGTCACCAAACTTGCAAGTTGTAGCCAATCTCTGTAGAGTAGTGGGATATTCCTTGACACTCTCCCCTTCATGTTGTCGTCTTTGTAAAAACCTGAATATCTCTGCAATTTCCAGAGGTTCTGGACTGTAATGTGACTTCATGGTATCCACAAGTTCCTGGAAGGATTTTTCATGTGGCTTTGAAGGTGAAAGTTTGTCACATAAAATGTCGTATGCATCTGGACCCATGTAGTGTAACAAGAACGCAGCTTTCTCATCAGGTGGCACTGAGAACACGTCAAAGGCACTTTCTAGCCTCATCAACCACCTGTCGAATTTCTTTGAGGGGTCATATGTTTCAATTGAAAATACGGTTTGAACCGAATGTATTGTTGGCTGCCTAGAGCTTTCCGGAGGTGCCATTTGTATTTGTAATTTGTTATGTAGGTAATTCTTGCACGTTACACTACATCAAAAAAAACTAACCTTTTTTTACTTTTCTGTGAACTCCCCGCCAAAAAAGTAAGGTTATGTTCCTCGTGCCAGCGTGCCCCAGCGAATTTCGATGAAATTGCGAAGATTCGAACTGCCTCGTCGCCAACTGTTGTAATTGTTGTAACTACGTTGGGTAATTAATAAAGTGCTGATAATACTTTCATACTTTTATTTAACATACCCATTATAAATTGGAAAGCTCTACTTATGGTTGCTCATAGCACGTACCAATCAAGAAGGAAGCTGTCCTAATTGCACTCACCTTATATACTGACTTAAGACTTATGACATATGTATGACAGACTTGACATATGGACATGCATGATATATCAGTGGTGTACATTATGAAACTCATAACCGTAACATTGGGTAAGTATATAACAGATCACAAATAGGGCACCAAGTCATCCTGGATTTCTGGTCAACAAGCAAACAACTCAAAAATATACAATGCCAAAATCCATTCATAGACACAAGTACAAGACAATAATTATTGTAGCGTTATTATTCACCAGTAATAAATTTCATGAAACGCCACTGGCAGGTAAAGTCAGTCCTGTTTTGCATTTCTATCAATTTATCTTATTATTCATTAGATGGTCTAAATCTATGCAACCAACATTACTCTTCTTCTCGTTTTTGGTTAAACTGTGTACATGCCTTGTCGCCGACGTCGGGTGTTGTCGGTCGCGCTCGTAACTATCGTTGCCAATGATTTTTGTAATCAAAGTTTCATAATAATTAGCCTGATAATAAGGAAATTACTTTTTTTGTTATTTTATAAAATATTGATTCCTGAGTACCAATAAGCAAACATCCGTGATTGAGTAAAATTAGAAAATAAAGAAGAAGAAGAATGAGCGACAAGTGGAACATTTCCTTCGGTACAACTCGATACAGCTCGAGATCTCGATTTACTTTTCTGAAGGAGTAGGGATGATTTCCGGAAAAGAAGGTGACATCTTGATCTTTTTGGATGGCTCTTGTTGAAGGCGGTACAATTTTGATGGCCTTTGAATAATTCTATTGAATTTCTTTATGAAATCAGTGAATTTTCATGAGGATTGTGACTCCCCGAAATACAGTGCAATGGTGCAATTGAATGGAAGTGCCTGATAGACTGCTGTGCACGGTTTTCCTGTGGTTTCTGGAGCCAATGCATTCTGGCATTCAGTTGAGACAACGGCCATGCCGGTTAATTTTTTCGTTTATGCTATTGGTGGTTTCGGCTGCCTTTTTTCAAAATAGGAGCCTCCTATATACAGGGGTCAGTCATTCACTTCCATCAGGTAGAAAAGCAGGTCGAGATGAATGCAATTTTATAGGGCTTTCTGGGAAAGTGCGACAAGACCTCCATGCTGCAGGATATCTGCTGCCTCAAATCTTTTCAAGAAGACTATGTCATCAGGCTATTGCATTCCTCAAGGTGCCTCCTGTTGGAGTAACCAGTCTGTGTCTGTAGCTCACTGGTCATCACCTTCACCTTCCATGATGGCATTGGTTGTACAACCAACCAACTAACAATCCTGATCCCCAATCTGTCACCCTGCATAAATTGGTTTAGCAGACGTCAAGACATCTCTACAAGACATAGCAAGCCACTTGTCAGGACGGATTCGTAAGAATTGCAGTCATATGTTATTCTTTTTCTTTATATTTATTTTGTTGACCACCACTACTTTTACATATTCCCCCTAAGAAGCTGAATTCAATGAGAAATTACTAAACATCAATTCATATCAACATTATTATTTGTCCTCCATTTGAATATGTGACAGCAAAAATTCATGAATTTTTCTTGCGGATTTTATATTGAACATCATGATGTGTGACATGTTTTGATTCAGTGATCCATAGTAAATTGAGTTGTACTATTTATATGTTAACATATCAACATTGTTTCTTTGTGGACCTAGTCACATAGTCAAATTGACATTGTTTTCTTTGGTGGTTTGAATCATATGGTGTTGGTTACTTATATTTCAATATTTTATGCATATATTATTTTCATGTACAGTGTCATTCATAGAGGAGATATTAAATTGTAGAATAGAATAGAATAGAATAGAATAGAATTTTATTTATACCAGAGACAAATTTACAATTTGTGTAGTACAAGTCCTAACTACTTATCTAATATGTGAGAATAATATGTGCTTACAACTATAACAATATTACAAAGCAAAAATGGAATTTGCAATTATTTGATTGTCTATCCGATTGTGCGCCGGGGCAACTTACATTGAACGGGGTGGCGCATTTGCTTTTCAAAACTGTAGGAAAACCCGGCAAAACCTACAGCACCATCATGAAATGAATTGCAGATTCCATTGTTACTTATATAAATATATATACCTATGGTCGAGCTACCGTTATAACCGAGGTTATAACTGAACCTAAAACTAAGTCTGGGCAAAGATTCTTTGATTCAAGTCCTCTATTTTATATGGTTCAGAGCAGATCAAGTGTCTAATAACTGTTCGTCTGAAATTGGAAATCTTGTTTCATTTCATTGACTATCTCTCAGCTCACTTGCAGTGAATATCATTCAAATTCTAGCTCAAGTTTTTCTGAAATTTTCTGATTAAATAAAATTCAGTGGCGTCCAATAAATTGACAATAACAGGTGACACATCTTTAGATTTAGATCCATGCCCAAGTGCTCCTGACATAGAGTTGTCGTGCTTTATATAACCTTTTGGGAGAAAATACTGTTATATGGGTTGCGTGCAAGAACTGTCAGATAACCGACGCTGGAGGCAAAACATTGAAATAGAACGTCACTTTTCTTATTTGTTTACAAGTGATCGAAATAGTTTTTCACAATTATTTTGGCATACGAATCGTATTTTTCCGCTATTCATTAATTCGCTCATGCCATCACATTATGCTGTTGTGAAATGCACAAAAACTGCAGCGGAAGGCGAAGTAATCCGGTTGGTACAATATGATTTAAAAGTAAGTATACTTACTATAGTCACTCACATATAGTTTTCATTTTTGAAATTTGGTAATTTCTCTGATTTCTCTCCGAATTCCTTCCATGCTGACGTTCGTGTGTGTTTTAGACATTTTCAATCTATTAGCAGTATTATAGCTTGTATTGCAGAAGTGGCAGAAGGCAGAAGGAATTTTAATAAGGAATGACAACATTTCATATTGATAACTATATGAGATTACTATTTAACTTAAAAATCATATTCTTTAGTCTCTTGCTGCATTTTTTGTGCATTGTACAACAGCACAATGCGAAGGCATGCTCGAATTAATGAATAGCGCAAAAAACACGATTCCTATGCCAAAATATTGTGAAAAACTATTTCAATCCTATGATTCCTCTGTAACCAAATAAAAAAGTGAGGTTGTATTTCAATAATTCAGTGAAGAATGAGGTTGTGTTTCAATATTTTGCCTCCAGGGTCGGTCATCGTGCACGCGACCTATTATTATCCTCACTGTACATAACCACAAATAATAAGAAGTAGCTGGGTGAAAATCAAACACGCGACACGCGTGAAAGGCAGCTGCGAATGATCCGAAAATGATCCGAAGGTGATCGGACATCGTCGGATTCAGAGAGCTTTTGGTGTTTGTAGACGCTTGTCTACTGAACTACTGTCAGTGGCAAGAACCAGAGGTAGTTTGGGGTTGAAATGTGTCAAAATTGTGTCGGAACCCATTTTTTCTTTGATATAATTAAATGATTTTTCACACTGCTCATTCCAATCCCATTGAATATCATTATGTAATAATCTATTTAAAGGAAAAGTTACAGAACTTAAATTTTTGAAAAATCTACCATAATGGTTTACTGAACCCAGGAATACACGCAATTCATCTTGATTTTTGGGTCTTGGCATGCTTTGTATACTTTCAATCTTCTCCTGAGCTTTTTGTACACCTATTAATTTAGTAATAACGTAACCACAATATTCAATTTTATCGGTCATAAACGAACTTTTTTCGAAATTAATTCTGACATTATGTTCGAGAAATCTATAAAAAATTTGACGTTATCTTTCTAAATGTACGTTATCATTGGGAGCTGTCATTTTTACATCATCGAAAAATACTGCCACTCCCTCTATGTCCTGTAAAATGGTTTCTATTGTTTTCTGCTAAATGGCAGGTGCAGATGCAACCCCATACATCAAACGAGTTGGCTTTAACAATTCTTTGATAGTATTTGATGTAAGTAGTTCCCTATCATCAGGATGTATTTCTAGATGTAGATAAGCCTGTGTAATATCAATTTTAGAAAATTTTTGCCCACCAGCCATATTAGAAAAAAGTTCATCAAAAAATGGTAATGGATAGTCATCAACAATCAAATTTGGATTCAGGGTGGGTTTGTAATCCCCACATATACGAGTTCTCTCATTTGATTTAATGACTGGAACTACAGCACTTGCCCACTGGCTAGTATTGACAGGTTCTAAAGTACCTTGTTCTATCAATTAATTTAGCTCATCTAACACCCTATCTTGTAATGCAAAAGGAACTCTGTAGCTTCGAAAGCCCTAAGGTAAATGTCCACTGGTCCGTCATCCGACGATACGATTGTACGAACGTAATGTGATTGGTGGAAATATTATAGCGGGAAACATTTGTTCCGTTGTCGGAGAAAAGTTGAAATTATTTCAACTTTGGTCCGTCATCTAAATATTTGACAATTTGTTTACAAGTAATTCAAGAATGTCTAGTGATAAACTACTAAAAGTGAACAATTTGTTGATTATTTCGATTATTCTGCTGAAAAGAAAGAAAAGAAAGAGAAATCCACCAAGATATTGGGTGAAAGATATTTTAAAAAAAAGGACGACTCAAGGAATGTTCAATAATTTAGTATAAGAAATGCGATTGTCTGATAGTGATCAGTACTTCATCTTTTTGAGAATGAGCAGTCGCACATTCAATAAACTATTACATATTGTTGGACCAACGCTCACAAAAATTTACCATGTACGAGAACCCATCTCTCCAGCTGAGAGACTTGCTTTAACTGTAAGGTACAAAGGTTTTTTCAATAATTTATTATAGGATGATTATATAGGTACCTACATAATATACAGGGTATATCTTCATAATTTTTCTCTCTATATAGGTACTTTGTTTGAAGGTACCTTGCAAGCAGAGATAGTCAAATTTCAATATCATATGCTTTTCGTATTGAAACTAGCACTGTGTCTAAAATAATTAAGGAAACTTGTAATGTCTTATGGGACTGTTTGAATGATAAGGTTCTATTAAATCCCTCCGAACAAGCATGGTTGGAAATAGCTAATGGTTTTTCAGAAAAATGGCATCTCCCAAATTGTGTAGGTGCTATTGATGGGAAACATGTGGCAATTGAGGTAATGTAATATCAGAAAGTAGAATCAACTTTGCTCTTTAATAAAACGTGACAGTGACAGTTTATCAGTATTATAGAAATTAGTGATCAGAATAGTCAACGAAATGGCAATGTTGGTTTATTTGTCTTTGCACCATCCTAATTATACAGGGTGTCAATTTGAAAACTTCCCACCCTCAATATCTCCCTCCAAGTCGATAATATGGAAAAACGAAAAGACAGGTCGATTTTATTTTCGAGGGGGACATGGTTCTAAAATATTTTCAGCCCCGCGGCGTTGCCGCTTCTAACGAAAAGAAGCAACAACTTTGTTATTTCAAATGGAACACCCTGTATTTTATTGCATTTTTAGATTCTCACTGAAAAGCTGATTTCATCAATGCATCACACTTGGGGTCTAGCAGGAATGATTACAGAGATTTAGGGTGTTCAAAATCGAGATTTTACAACTTTAGGATTTTTTTGAGTCGAAACTATTTATTATTGGTCAAAACGGCTTTTATGTCCCTATCTCAACTTTTGATTTACTATCTACTGACATTTATTTGAAACAAATACAGGGTGATCAAAAGTCTGAATCTTGAACCACCCTGTATTTGTTTCAAATAAATGTCAGTAGATAGTAAATCAAAAGTTGAGATAGGGACATAAAAGCCGTTTTGACCAATAATGAATAGTTTCGACTCAAAAAAATCCTAAAGTTGTAAAATCTCGATTTTGAACACCCTATATCTCTGTAATCATTCCTGCTAGACCCCAAGTGTGATACATTGATGAAATCAGCTTTTCAGTGAGAATCTAAAAATGCAATAAAATACAGGGTGTTCCATTTGAAATAACAAAGTTGTTGCTTCTTTTCGTTAGAAGCGGCAACGCCGCGGGGCTGAAAATATTTTAGAACCATGTCCCCCTCGAAAATAAAATCGACCTGTCTTTCCGTTTTTCCATATTATCGACTTGGAGGGAGATATTGAGGGTGGGAAGTTTTCAAATTGACACCCTGTATATTAATTTCCTTCTAGGCCCCTCCAAAGTCAGGATCAACATATTTCAATTACAAAGGTCAGCATAGTATAGTTCTCTTAGCACTGTGTGATGCTAGCTATAGATTCACCTTAGTAGGAGCAGAAGGACGTCACAGTGATGGTGGTATATTCAGAAACAGTGATATGGGAAAGTTAATTTTGAATGGTAATATTGGCTTTCCACCTCCTTTGCACATTGAATTTGAAGGTGATCCACTCAATTACTATATTGTTGCTGACGAGGCATTTCCTTTAACTCCTCACATAATGCGTCCTTATCCAGGTCGTTTCTTGCCTCAAAGTAAAAGGATTTTTAATTACAGATATTTTTTTTAAGTAACTGCTAGTACACCAAGTTTGAGTTATTTTAGTAGAAAAATTATATTTTTAGGCTGAGCAGAGGACGTAGAATAATTGAGAACGTTTTTGGAATAATGTCAGCGAAATGGAGAATTTATAGGAAACGAATTGTAGCAAGTGTAGAAACTGTGTGTAGTATAGTCAAAGCCACAGTATGTTTGCATAACTTACTTATGAATCTTGAATCAGAAGCTACTGCTAAGAATAGATATTGCCCTAATTCCCTGATCGATAGAGAAGACAGTACTGGTAATATTATCAATGGTGAATGGAGGAAAGATACTGCACAAAATTTTCTACAAGTCAATCGAGTTGGGAGCAATATGTATGGAAAAAATACTGAAAGAATGAGAAATCAATTAGCTCCTCACTTTTAATTTGAAGGTGCAGTTCCTTTTCAATGGGATAAAGTTTAACTTTCGTAGGCATGTATCTTCATTCTCTGAATAAATATTTTAATTTGTATGGCTTTTCATAACATATTTCCACTGTTGGAAGGATTTCTCTAGAAAAAATCAACATTTAAATAACAGAAAAAGGTGCTTGAATATATTTATTTTCTCAAGAAAAAATAACAAATATAATTATTATTATAGAAAATCTTTCGCCCCATCAAATGCTTTCTGTAAAAGCAGAATTTCTAATATTTTTCTTTCTCTAAATGGCATTTTTGATAAAATCTCTGAAATTGTAATACATACTGGGTTGTTATTTGGCGAGGAAGATTGTGGTGGTGGTAGAGGTGGTACTGGAACTGGAGCATTGACTCTGTTTAGTGCCTCCACTATTGCCAAATCAATATTCTTTGAATCTTTTCTGTTAAGTCTAGCACCATTTTTTGTTGTATCAGAAGATCTAGTGGAGTTACTGTTGGAGGCACTATTAACATTGTTAGAACCATCAGCTGCTTCAATTTGTGTATCATTTTCATTGCAGCTTACATTTGATTTTAAGTTACTGACTGTTCTGGAATTGAAAAAAACAAATGCACATAAATAATTATAAGTACCTATCTATAATGACTGCATTTTATGATTGTTATGAGAAAATATTATTCCTTATTTGTACTAACGGCCGATATTTAATGGTGTCACTCAGAAATGACATGAGATCATAATATTCCCACTTTCTCTTTTTCTTTTTACCTGCCGCACTGCCACTGGGTACATAGCTTTTTGTTTCTCCTTTTACACGTACATAAGTATCTCTGAGATTCCTCCACTTTTTTATAAGTACTGATACTGACAAATGTTCTTGTTCTGGAATATTACATGGTAATAACATGTAGCAAAAATTACAGTAGCTTTTGTACCCCCAAAAGCTTTATAAACTTCGAGCCAAAGATTATCCCTAATTGTTTTGCTCCTATCCTTCAAAGGTAACCGCGAGTCCCATAATGGGGGCCTGGCCATGACTAAATTAATTAAGAATTCTTCCACTGAGATTTCTTCTGTTTCCTCATGCTGCAAAGTTTCCTCATGCTGCAAATGAAACGTTATGAGTCTTCATGAGAACGATGAATTTTATTGCTTACCTGCAAGTCCTGAGCATCCTGAGATTGTTCGTCTCCATACTCTTCATTGTCCAAATAATAATCATCCATTTCATCATCCACGAATCGGGAATTCATTTAAGTAATAATTTATGATTTGATTCCAAACAGTAACGTAATACCACCGAAAATCGAATCAGTTTTGGTTTCGTTTAGTTAGAGATAAGTTAGGTTAAGCCGGTTGAGTTGAGATTGATCTGAGAGTTGAGATCAGTTGAGATGTCAGTAGATGACACTTGACATAAAAGTTACTGAAATTTTACTATTTTTGTCACTAGATCGTACGACGGGAGTTTTGAGATTTCGGATGAGTGGAAATTGTTAATTTTGTCCATCTGAAACATTTATCACGATATGCGAATCGGACATCGGATGACGGACCAGTGGACATTTACCTTTACACTTAAGAATATTTCAAAACTTCGTTTCCACTTTTTCCACTTGATTCCAAGGCAAGCATTATCTTCATTGCAGGCAAATGGCGCGTAAAACATTAAATCCATATTGTTTTGTTTAACTGTTTTGGTTTGCTCCAAATTTAACAGAGTTCTATCATCCTCGTCGCCACTGTTGTAATTGTACGTAGATTGTATGTAAATGTGTAGCAAATGTAGGTATCGTAATGAAAGCAAAGTAATTATATATTACATAATTTTTTATTATTTTCTAGCTGAGGAAGCACACCTTCCGCCTTCAGCTCAGCGTCTCTAGTCAAAGTGAGGTTAAGTTCACAGAACACAAAACATAAAAGTGCTAAATATGAGTTAAGCTCAGTTCACATCACAACACAGAGCAATGAATGATGACAAATTGAACTTTCCTCCTGACCAAACACTACCAGGTCGCAATATTCCTGCCTGATAGTGTAGGCTGTGCAATAATATTATTGTATCTGTTTACTACTCATAGGTGAATAAAGTTCTATTCTATTCTATTCTATTCTATTCCTATACCATTGTTGGAGATGATGCTTTTCCACTATCAAGAAGGTTGATGAAACCATTCCCATTCAGAAATGTCTCAATGGAGCAGCGCATTCTCAATTACAGACTATTCCTGCCTCGTAGAGTAGTGGAGAATGCATTTGGGATTTTAAGTAATAGATTTAGAATACTTTTAACAACTATCACTTCAAATTCAAATAGAGTTGAAACAATCACACTCACTTGTTGCTGTTTGCATTATTACCTGATGAAAACATCTTATACTATTTATAATGAGGATATTATTTTTGAGGATGGTTTAAAGAGGATGAAGGGTCTACAGAAACACCAAGGAGGGAATCGATCTACCCAGCTGGCTCAACAAATGAGGGAAGAGTTCATGGCTTATTTTAGCACAGCAGAGGCAGTGATGCCTTGGCAGAATGATGCAATGAGTAAATATAATTATTAAGTTGGGGCAACAGTAGAAAAACATTTTTTTTACATATTAATTATTTGTAGTTACTTAAAGATTATTCAATAAAGCTACATCATCCAAAATTGTGTTTTATTCATATTCCTCTACAGCACAAAATCAGTCATAACAGTGAATAGAAACATTCTACACAAACAAAACAAAATTACTATACAAACAACATATTCAACAGACCTAGGAAACAAACTTTGATTCCTGAACTTTGAATAATGTAAGTGTACTTTATTCCTCCAAAATATTAAATACAGCAGTAAATGAATCATTCATCAATTATAAATTGATATAAAATGGTATCAATTTCTTGTTGTGCCCTCAATCTTTTTCTATTATCAGTTATATAAGTTGTCCATACAGATTTTCAGTGGAATGAGTTTCATCTGGTGCAGTCTTTAGTGTTAGGAATTGTGGAATATTGTGAATTTATCTCAGTGTTTCGCCGTTCCATGATGAGTTGATACTTTGTCTAATGTTAATGTTCTGTGAGATATACAAACCTTGGTGTTGAAACATGAAAATGTAATATGTCAATAATTAGACAGTTAGGTTAAAAAATATTAATGCAGACAAGTTTTTGATGGCGTCTTTTCAGAAATAGATAATAAAGTGATTATTCCTTGCAATTACTCAGCAGCTACTGTGTTTTTATCAAGATAAAATCCCTAACTTCAATAGGTTATGGGCTCAGTTTGATATTGAAGGAAAAATAAAAATTGCAAACAGTTTTACAATCCCTAAAGAAACCTAAGGATAGGTGCACATTTGCATGAGGCTACGAACGACAGAGCGAGATGAATAGCTTTACTGTGCCGGTTTTAGAAGCCAATAATTTCAATAATTGGTTATTCAGGATTACAACACTGTTCAAGAAAGAAGGTTGGATGGCAGCACTAGATGAAGAAGAACCAAGTGCAAGTGCTCCAGTAACAGAAAGAGATACCTGGAAAAAGGCAGACGCAAAAGCTCAGGCTATAGTAGTGGCAGGAATATCTGATAAACACCTAGATATAATCAAAGACAGTCCTTCTGCGAAGAAACAAATTGAGGCACTGAGGGCAGTGTTCATTAGATCAAGTACTTTTGTAATGAAGTGTTTTTGACCAGCTTCATTACTAGACTGGCTTTGATCAAAATCTAAGTACCTGAGCCTGATTCTAGTTGAATTTCACCTGTTCGAAAGCTCGAAACCTGAAAACCTGAGAGAGCTGGGTAATGCGTTGATTCCTGACTTCACAAAGCTTCTCCTGATAGTAAACTCTCATGAACATCATTACAACCCTAAAGACTTCCACATTTTCCAACCCTTTGCTTATGATATGAAATTTGTTTGAATTATCCATCTGTTGAAATGCTTTAAGTTTGACTGCTCATAACTTTGTTGTTATTGAATATTTTCCAGCCAAATTCATTCAGTAGCATAAGCAAAGGTAGTAGATCCTGTTCCTGTGCCCATTCAGGGTGTAATATTATTTTTTTCGCGTTTTGTGTTGGAGGTGCACATGTGATGTTTTTCAAGGACATATTTAGTGGCCATGGCCATGAGCCATGACAAGGTGGGAGTTTTGACCAATGAGATTCCAGATTTACTTGTCCTTCTGTCAAGGCCAAAGTAGTGCATAAATACTGAAGACAGCCAAGGATTACGGACTCTCTAAGCTCTTCTTGACAAGTCTACACTACCTGATCTCCGTTGCTCTTCAAGCTCCTGATTCTCAAGCTGATCTTTTAGTGCTCTCATAGTTCATTCAAAACCAGTGTAAAATAGTATTGTATAGTGATTTCCTGTTACACATGTAAGTTTGTATATTTTTCACCAGTGTTATTCATCCTGTTTATAGCCTCATTTCATTCCTGTTGTTTTTCACACCGATACTCACCTGACCTGTGTAAAGAATCCAGAACTCTGAATTGAATAAACGGACTTTGTGATTGCATATTTCATATTTCCTTCTCTGTTGTCATTGTTTTCAGTTCCAAATAGTTCAATAATTTATTTAGTGATTTTCAATATTTTCATTTGTCAAAATTGCAGAATATTATTATTGACTGACGACTGACACTGACAATCCAGTTAACAACTCTTCTTCTTCTTTTCCTTGAGAAATCCAGTCCGGTGCACCAGTGTCTCTGTGCTTTGTATCCCGTCAGGCGGTGTTCTATGTTTCACGAACTATTGACATTAATGGAAAAATAGAATTAATTAACCTCACTAAAAATCCGATATTAGAAAATTAGAAAAATCGAAGGAAAGGAAAAGATAAATAGAAATTGAATCTGTTTAATTCGTTTAGAACTGTGTTTCCGATTCTCCAGGTAGAAATAATGAAATAGTTGAATAAATAATTTTCCAGACCTAACCTTAAAATATCAAAGACATGAGAGATATTTTGCTTTGATTCCGGTAATTATCCAGACCAGAAATAGCAACCAGTATTCCAGGCTAGACCCAGGGTTTGTAATTAAAGCCTACACTCCCTTGGCTACTTATTGATTCCAGGTCGATTCAATACCATTGACCCCTGGATTATACTGTGGGTACCGAGGTAGGTATACCTCCTGTACCTTTCTCCACTGTTGCTACTGTGGGCCTCCTTCCCGACCAAGTTGGGAGGAGCAGGTGAAGTAAATCACCTTTATCAAAAATCTGGCGCTCGAGAATCCCCCCTGTCAAATACCAGAGTAGTCTCCTGTCCTGAACAGAGCGTCAAAGTAAGGGCCGCAGAATAAAGACCCTTACAAATGGCGCCCGAGCAGGGACTTCTTGGTTATTGAATCAGAAAATAGTCCAGTCCTGTTCAACAGAAAAGTTGCTTGATACAAGTCCAGTACATTTTTTTTTCCTGAACCAGTATTTCATTGTTTGGAATCAGAATCATAGCATTTTTCCAGAAAGTACCTGTATAGTTTGTTTTTTGAGAGTTGATTATAAATTTGAACCTGATTTTTGTAGAGAACAGTTCCAGTCAACTTGAGCTATAAATTAAATCAAAATCCAGAAATTATTTGTTGAGTCCAGATATATGTTTTTTTTTTGTTATGAGAGTCATGGAATTTTGAGACAGCAAGAGAGCCGAATCCGTTAATTTCCGAATACAGTTCATCCTGATAATCATCCTGACATTCCAGCTCATTTAACCAGTTGAATAAAATGTTAGGCCCTGATATAGTTGATGATATATGTAAAGGTTGTGATAACCTCCAAAAATCGAGGAATCCAGGTCCAGAGAGCTACCGAGAGCACATATCAGGTTTGAACCCAAGAGTGAGTTGGGTATATGACCTGAACGAATCCGAATTGATAAGAGAATTAGAGATGTATGGTCTAAAAACTGAAGGTCCTGTGGAGATGCTACAAAACCGATTGATGTGGTTCCTGAGGGTGGAAGGTCCTGAAATATTAGCCCTTAGGCCTGAGAATCTTGTGAGGAAACCGCCTCCAGATTTACCAGATATTCCTGAACCACATGAGCCTCCAGATAGTCCTGAACCAACTCCAGGTAGTCCAGAAACACATCCGGATGATCCTGAAACAACTCTAGAGAGTCCTGACATACCTCCTGATAGTCCTGAAATTCCTGTCCTGTGTTATTCTAGTGTATTGAACACCTATCACTGGAATTTGCAATTTGATGGAACAACAGATCCTGTAGATTTCCTGGAAAGACTAGAAGAGATTGGAAACATGCAGAAAGTAGAACCAGACCAGCTCCTGGATGTATTACCTGACTTGTTAAAAGGAAGAGTTCTGTTATGGTACAGATGTAACAAAGTGTATTGGAATTCCTGGCCAGCTTTCAAGGAATGTTTCCAGTTAGCATACTTTCCGTTTCGATATCATGAACAGCTCCAGATTGATATCATCCAGAGGAAACAGACAGTGGAAGAACCAGCTAGAGATTATGTGATAGACATGCAGACACTAATCCGAAGACAAGGCACTCTTGATAAAGCACAAGAATTGACTTGGTTATACCGGAATTTGCTGCCAGACTACCGCCTGTATATCAGGAAGACTGATTTCCAGGATGTACCATCACTAATCTCAAGAATTCTAGAATATGAGAGCCTGAGAAGTGAGATATATCAAACCTACCAGGGTTATCACTACCTGCCACCACCCTCACCTGTGTCATTTTGTCCAGAACCGATTAGGTATGAAGAACCTAGTTCCAGGACATATACCCAGAGGAGAAGACAAAATATAGGACTTCGAAACAGTGAGACTGTTTGTTGGAGATGTGGACTGCGAGGTCACATGAGAAGTGCCTGCAGACACCAATCAAAAATATTTTGTTCCAGATGTGGCCAGAGGGATATTTTATCCCGTGATTGTGTATGTCTCCCTCCAGAAAAATCCAAGAATCCAGTACTCAGTGAGGTTCCCGAATATTCAGACAGTCCTGAAAATTCAAGTTATCCAGAACATCTAGGGTATCCAGAGCATCCAGAAATTCCTGAAAATAGGGATCCGGGATATTCAGCACATCCAGTGGGTGTAGAGAATCTAGATTATCCAGAACCATCATTTAATCCGTATATTCCAGAAATTCCAGATTTACATCATTTTTCAGAGAACCTCTATGTTACCGAAGATCATGATGAACCAGCAGATGGGTGTAGAGCACGTATTCCAGATGTTCCATATTTTCCAGAAAATCCAGATTTTCCAGATTATCCAGTCAAGTCAAGAAGTCCCGTTAATTTAGACAATCCGGGAAGTCCAGGAGATACAGATTGGATAGAAAATTCAGATTCTCCGGAAGATCCAGAATATCCAGATTTTTCCAGGAATCCGAATTTTCTCCGTTCACCAGACTATTCTGTTGGTACAGAAGGTACAGCCAGTCCAGATTTTCCAGAAAGGCCAGATTTTCCAGAAAATCTAGATTTTCCAGAAATTCCAGAAATTCCAGTCCAGCTGGAATTTAGGTTCTGTAATGATGTCCAGACTGTCAATGGAGTGACAGAAATCATTACAGAGACCGGTACTAATGTAGGTTTAATGCGAAAGTGTTCCAGGAACAGAAATAGGAAATTAGGTCCGGACAATTTCCTATCGTCCCGTTATCCAGCTTGGAAACAGAAAAAGGCATCCGCAACGATGAATTCCGACGAGTCCTGTTTCCGGAATTCTAGTTTTGAAGCAGTCCGACCCGCCTCTGCTTCAAACTTGCCTAGTTCTGTCTCCCATTCTTCCTACTTTGCAGAAGTAAGGATCTGTTGGAAATGTGGAAATCCTGGCCATCAAAGGAAAAATTGCAAGTGGAAAGCAAATATTTTTCCAGAACACTTTGGTCCAGAGACGTCTGGATTCAGTCCAGTCCAGAAATCCAGACGTTTATGTAAATTGTAAGTATAGATTTAAATAATAATTTTTTTTTGACTGTTTCAGATCCTGTTGTAAATAATCTGAACAGTGAGAAAAGATTCCAGATAGTGTATATAGATATGGTTTACAGTTAGGTCCTGCTATAGATATCCTGAGTGGATGTAAGGTGATTTCCAGATATTGTTTAGATATATGGATTGTATATATAGTATTCCAGTTCATAGTTGGTAATGTATATAGTGTATATTTTGGTGATGAATGAGTTAAAAAAAAAAAAATAGAAGCTAGAGCTTCCATTTTTTTTTCCGCAAGTACGAGGGGTGTGTAATGAAGTGTTTTTGACCAGCTTCATTACTAGACTGGCTTTGATCAAAATCTAAGTACCTGAGCCTGATTCTAGTTGAATTTCACCTGTTCGAAAGCTCGAAACCTGAAAACCTGAGAGAGCTGGGTAATGCGTTGATTCCTGACTTCACAAAGCTTCTCCTGATAGTAAACTCTCATGAACATCATTACAACCCTAAAGACTTCCATATTTTCCAACCCTTTGCTTATGATATGAAATTTGTTTGAATTATCCATCTGTTGAAATGCTTTAAGTTTGACTGCTCATAACTTTGTTGTTATTGAATATTTTCCAGCCAAATTCATTCAGTAGCATAAGCAAAGGTAGTAGATCCTGTTCCTGTGCAAAACTGGCATGCTGGCGAAAACTATTGACCTTAAAAGAAGAGGATACAGAGAAATTAGAAGATTTATATTTAAAATTCGACACAATTATAAGAGAGTTGAAAGAGCATGGGACAGAACTGAATGATAGTGATAAAGTCTGTCACCTATTACTGTCTTTACCAAGTAAATATGATAATGTTGTCACAGCACTAGAAACAATTGATCAAGTCGAATTGGATTTTCACAAAGCACGATTACTAGATGAAGAATTGAAACTGAAAGCTAAACATGAAACGGAAACAAGCTTCAAAGCATCCACTGGGTGTTTCAAGTGCAATAGCCCCCACCATTGGCAGACAAACTTTCCACTACTTAGAGGTGGTAGTAGTAGAGGTAGAACTGGGTATAGGAGAGCAAATACAAGAGGCCGAGCAAGAGGTAGGCAGTATTTCAGAGGCAACCCTCAACAACAACTAAATCAGAATCAACAAGCTCATAATGTTGAACAACAAGAGGAAGAGATACAATTATATGCAGCGAATTTGTGTACTGAGAGAGAAGATGGAAAAATTTCATTTGTGATTGATTCAGGGGCAAGCAATCATTTTGTTAAAGAAGATCTAGAGAAATACATGATAGATATTATAAGCTTAGAACACTCTGTAATCATTCATATTGCTAATGGTGAACAATTAGTAGCCAAGAAAAGAAGTATTTTGAAAACAAGAATGCAAGGACAAATTCTCAGCATTGAAGCATTATTGATTGTACCAAAAATGAAGCACAATTTATTATCAGTTTCCAAGTTAACTTCAAGAGGTCATAGAATCATTATAGAAAAAGAGAAAATGCTCATGAATATGAAAAATATCCCCTTGATAAGCGAAAATAGAAATGGGCTCTACATACTGGTGGTGGATAGTATTATGAATAAAGAAAAGAGAGAAAGTTGCAATTTGGCACTAGATAGAAATTCATGGCATAGAAGACTTGGCCATGTTGGCACAGATTCCCTGATGCAGTTAAATTTAGAAATACCCAATGGTGTGTGCTCAACATGTGCAGAAGGAAAAGGAGCTAGATTATACCATTCCATAAGTCGGAGAGAGAAACAAAAGCCATTGGAGAACTAGTACATAGTGATGTGTGTGGCCCAATAAATCCATGCACATTAAATGGTGAAAGATATTTCCAAACCATTGAAAAGCCCCTTATCTATTATTGGGAATATGAGAATGAGACTCTGTGGATTCACAAACAATTCTATTTAGCATAAGCTAATTAACTATAACTAAAATCCGCTAAAATCCCTATACGATATCCCCTTAAAACTACCGCGAATGTCCTTTGTTATAAAAGTTTTTCATGTCATGCCACACATCAAACGAAAGAATAATTGTTCAACACTTACAGCTGTACCGGTGTTTGCTTACAGTTTGTTTGCCACTTTGTTGGGTTATGGTAATTTCAACAGCCAGGTTAATCAATCTCTTGCTTTGGCTCACACTAATTAACCTCTTCGAAATATACCTCAGGAACGATAATATTATTTCCAATAGTTATTCACTTTAGAATTGACTCGTACTTTACTGCATAGCCAATTACATAATCTGCACTTTGTGCATGAACGGGTCGGTGGTTAGTTCCTAACCTCACCCCGGTCATCTCTTCTTAGCCTTCACCCCTTCTTCCTTTGTCACGACTGTCTCACTCCCGGCTTGTTGATCCTTTTTCTCTCTCGCCTCGCGTCTACCATCAACACAGGTTCATACCCAGTGGCGTAACATTACCATAGTTGAGTCACTTCACTACCCCCCAATTAAATTTACTTGTCTTAGACAATACATTTAATTTAGTCACAAATAATACTTAACTTAACCCTTAACCTGAAACTACTATCCAAACATCTCGATCAGACAACAACGAAACGAACAAACAGTTAGGTACTAATACTAATGATTCTTCACATAGGGTTTCAAATTAACAATGTTGTGCTTTCCCAACGAAACACCATTTTGATCCATAATTAAATAACTTTTTGGTCCAACAACTTCTTTCACTATAAAAGGCCCATCATATAATAAAAAGAATTCCTTAATGGATGAAGTTTCTGACGATGATAAAGGATGAGTTTTAACAAGAACCCACTCACCAACTTGAAACGTTTTCGACGACTGAGTGTGCTTCTGATGGTTTTTACGTTCACTTTTACTAAGCATCTTTTCATACGTCAATTCCCATATTTGATCCATATTAGTAGGTTGAACATCACTTTCAGGATACTTCAATAATTTATGGATAACATTCTTTTCAACAGTACCAAAGAGTAAAAATTGTGGAGTGAAACCAGTAACTGAATGAGTAATATTATTGATACAATTCTCAACATCTTTGATTTTAGTAGCCCAGGCGGTATGTTTCTCGTGACAAAATGCCCTAAGCAAACGGCCTATTTCTCGATTAGCCCTTTCTGTAACATTTCCTTGTGGAAAATAAACTGACGTATATTTTAATTTTATTCCCAAAGCTTGCAATTTTTCAACATAATGTTTTGAATGGAATTGAGTTCCATTATCACTCAATATGGCTTTTGGTTTATGAACATTCACAAAATAATCTGCCAATAACCGATTTACAATAGTGGTTGCTGTGGCTCGCTTCAAAGCGTACAACTTAACGAATCTTGTAAAACTGTCAATTATGACTAATAATTGAACCGCTCCAAATCTCGATTGTGGCAATGGCCCCATTAGATCTAAGCAAACAAGTTCACCAGGTTTACTTGCTATGATTGTATTGGTTGTTCCAATCAGTTTCTTCGAAATTTTACTTTTTTGACACAAGTCACACGACCTGACAATTTGAATGATCTGTTTTTTCATTTTTGGCCAATAAAAATCGCGTTTAATATGAATAAAAGATTTCAACCCCCCAAAATGTCCTACATCAGTGTGTTGCTGTATAACAACCACAGTTATTAAAGGTGAAGGTACACATAGTTTGTATCCAGGATTAAAATTATCACCTCTTTTGAATAGTAACCCATCATACACCACAAACCAACGCATTTGTTTAATCTCTTTTTCGGATAGCTTTGAATGGTTACCACCAGGTTGATTGATTAAATCTTTGATTTCCTTAATCCAAGACTCATTATTCTGATCTTCTTCCAAAGAATTCAAGTAATCTCGCAATTTAGTAAATTCTATAGTACCCTGCAACATATTTGATTCTAAGTACCTTTCAACACATGGATATTTTCCATCCGCGTTGCTATGATTGGGATTCCTTGACAAGTAGTAATCCGCAATCACATTATCACTACCTCTACAATATGATATCACAAACTGATACTCCTGTAAGAACAGCGTCCATCTGGCAAGCCTCGACGATCCTAACTTGCATTGCATCAAGAACGACAATGCCTTGTGATCCGTCACAACTACTACTTCACGACCTAAAAGCAACGTGCGCCACTGACGAAAAGCGAAAACAATAGCTAACGCCTCTTTTTCTGTCACGTTATAATTTAACTCGGCACCTTTCAAAGTCCGACTCGCATAACTAATTATTTTTTTCCATTTTCGGAATCTAGCTGATAAATAAAAGCCCCAAGACCATATCCCGAACTATCGGCTTGTACAAAAAACATACTTTCTAAATCAGGATGATATACCATAGTCACATCAACAAAAGCCCGTTTAATCGAATCGAAGGCTTGCTGTTCTGGTTCCATCCATCTCCACTTCACTTCCTTACGTAATAACGGTAATAAAGGTGCTGTCAAATCAGCAAATCGATCACAAAAACGCCTTTCATAGTTTATAAACCCTAAGAAACTTCTTAACTCCCGCACGTTTTTTGGTCGCGCGAAATTAAAAATTGTTGATTTCCGTTTTGGATCTACTTCTATCCCTTCTGGAGTTACGACATGCCCTAAAAATTCCACTTGATGTCGTGCAAATGCCGATTTCCTCAATTTTATTGTCAAGTTACATTCACGAAACTTATTCAAAATACTTTTCAAATGAACAAGATGTTCTTCCGCATTTTCTGAAAAGACCAAAAGGTCATCTACATAGATAAGTATGAAATCTTCAAACTGATCTCCCAGCACATTATTTAAACATTTCACGAAACTGGCCACCGAAGTGCTCAGCCCGAATGGTAGAACTTTAAAACAATATGTAATATTATCAAAACTGAAACCCGTGTATTTTTGATCGTCTTTATGTATTGGCACTTGCCAATATCCGGCAGTCAAGTCCATTGTACTTAGGACCTGCCCTCTTTTAAATTTCGCTAACAACTCTTCAGGATGAGGTGGTGTCACATGATCCTTTGCCATCTTTGTGTTTAAATATCTAGCATCTAGACAAAGACGTATTGATTTATCCTTTTCAATAACATTGACCAATGGTGATACATAATCAGTTTGACATTCTCTTATTATGTCTGAATCTAACATACTCTGGATCTGTGATCGAACTTCATTCTTATATGCAAAAGGTATGGGATATGACCTTTTAACAAATGGTGTTATATCATTCATTATTATGCGATGCTCATATACATTAGTCCGTCCCGGAGTTTCTGAAAAAACATCACTATATTCACACAAAAGTTGATATAATTTGTTTTTATCATCAGCATCAAAACATTCAGCCCCATTCGCTGCTTGTTGTAGGTCATAATCAGTATACTGGTGCTTTTCTCTAACCATAAATGGAAATATACTTCTTATTTCCGTCACTTCCATGGCTCACTGAAGAATTATTGCCTAGGTTATTTCCTTGGGAAACCACATTGTTCATAGTAATTTGATTTTCTCTAACACTAACTGCTAGCTGTGAAATACTACTCTGCATTTCGAGCATACCTCTCGACAAAGCTTCAATCAAAGAATCGACATTCGGATCTTGCCCTGACCTACTCATTTCTGATGAACTATAACGATTATCGTTATTGTTTGGCATTTTTTTTTATCTTTTCAATCTTATTCTTTCACTTTTTCTAACATCACTATCGGCATCGCTCATTACTCAAAGTAAAACTGAACAATTCCATACCATGTTATTGTACATGAAAATTTACTACATGCAATCATTTATCAAGACAAATGCTAAATAAATTGTTGTGTCTCGAGTTGTGCGCCAAATGAAAAGCCCCTTATCTGTTATTGGGAATATGAGAATGAGACTCTGTGGATTCACAAACAATTTCATTTAGCATAAGCTAATTAACTATAACTGTAACGTATTAATAGTTACATAATTAATGCCCGGTAATTTCTGTTCCAATGAAACACACTAATCGTGGTACACTATACGGATTTTATTATTACTAATATCACAGACATCTGATCATGTTGCTTGCTTGGTGGACCCGACAGAAGAGAGCTCATTTTCCTATTCATGTTACTGTCGTGACCTATCTTATGTTCTGCGCATGTGCGCCCTAAACCTCAACGTCACACCCCTACACTTAAAATTTTAGTTATCCTTTCCAAGAGCCTTATAATCTTGTGATTTGTTTGTACCTAATAATTGTTGAATCTTATGCGTGACGCTTTACAATTTTCCTTTCCTACTCTCTATATATATATACATATATATCTATCACATTTTGTATGAATTAAAACCTAATACCTGTCGGATCCCTTCAATTTAAAATTTTCCAAAAAGATGACAAAACAATAACACAATAAAATATCACAATTTACAATATTTTTGTTTTTGTTCGACTTTCGTGTATACAATATTATTTGACTTTACAGTCCCTATTCAGACTCGCTGTCTGTGATGTAGTCTTCCAAATGCTTTGGTTTCTTTCTTCTTCTTTTCGGCCTGTTGGTTCCACTTGTAGAAGATTCCTGGGGGTTGCCTTCTTCCTTTATTGATTCTCTAGTAGATCCACTGAGATGTTCTGCTGTAGAACTCTCCCCTTCTTGAATGCTTCCTCTCCTTCCTTCTTGAATGCTTCCTCTCCTTCCTTCTTGCTCTTCTGTCGGGTCCCTGTTGGAAAGAGAATTTTTGTTAGTTTCGCAGCTACTATACTCGTCATCAGACGAGTTGTCAGATTTGTTATGTCTAGTTATGTCCGTTTTTGTTTCACTAACGTCGTCATTGTCTGTCTCTTTTGCAAGATTATTGTCCTCACAGTCTGTAAAACCTTTACAGTTTTCAACACTCTTGTCAATGTTAATATAGTTTCTAACACTACTAGCCCTATCACTATTAATTTTGATAGCTTGTCTTACTCTGTTCTCTTCTACCGGTGGTTGAACAATAGGAATGTATGGTATTGGCTGGATGTTTCTAGAAACCCTGGATGGTGTTTTCTCTGTGGTGTTTCTGCCCCTGCCAAGACCTGAATTTTCCTCTGTTCCTGCTGACCTCCTGATTATTTGGTTTGCATGCCTCTTCCAAATTTTGTCATTTTCTCGTAACCTACATAGGTATGTTGTGCTTCCTATTTTTCTTTGGATACTGGCTGCTGTCCATCTAACTTCATTTCCCCATCGATAATCCCGAATCATCACTTCTTCTTCCATGGTAAATCTTCGTTGATTCCCACTTCTATAATATTTGGCTTGTTTTTCTTGACTTTCCTTGATGTTTCTGTATGCTTCAGTTTCAATTTGGTTCCCATTTATGCTAGATGCTTTCAACAGATCAAATCTAGTTCTCAATTTTCGTCCTAAAAGCAATTCTGCTGGTGCTTTCTTTGTTGTTTCGTGATCAGCATTTCGATAAGCCATTAGAAATCTAGAAACTAACGTTGACAATGGTTTACCTCTATTTCCTGGGTCACTCAGAGCTGTTTTTAGTTTATTCTTGAAGGTCTTCACATAATTTTCAGCCTGACCATTACTCTGAGGATTTGCCACTGGCGAAGTGATGTGTCTGATTCCGTTTTGCTGAAAAAACATTTGAATCTGTTTGGAAACTAATGAACTTCCATTATCTGAAACAAATATAGAGGGAATTCCAAACCTCGAAAAACAGTCTCTTAACTTTTCTTCTAACTCCCCTGCACTCATGGTTTTCATCTGGTATACTTCTGGAAATTTAGTAAAAGCATCAATAATTATTAAAAATGTTTTTCCTTGAACTGGGCCTAAATAATCAGCATGAACTCTGTGCCAAGGTTGAGATTCAGCTTCCCATGGTGTTAGTGGATTTTTAGGTGGGCTTTGTCTCTGACTGAGGCAAGGCTCACAACTGTTTATCATTCGTTCAATATCTTTATCTATGTTAGGCCAAAACATGTATGTTCTTGCTAGTGATTTTGTTTTTCCTATGCCCAAATGCGCTGAGTGAATTTCTTCCAGCAACCTAGATCGAAATCTATGTGGAATAACTACTCTGTGTCCCCACATCAGTAGTCCATCAATTATATGCAGTTCTTCACGTCTTCTATAGTATGGTTTCAATGTTTCTTCAATTTCTCTGGGCCAGTTATTTGATTTAAGGAACATACATACTTTTTTTAGCTCTTTGTCACTCCTGATTTCATTTTTAATTTCTTCACTATTGATTGGCCAGTCCTCTGAATTTTTGATGAAATTCACATATTCCCCTTTTCCTTCATACTCTGGGTCTATTGTATTTACTTTCAACGGAGCCCGAGATAGATAATCACTCATTTGATTGTTTTCTCCTTTTATATACTGAATTTCATAGTGGAAACCTGCTAAATACAAAGCCCATCTTTGTAACCTACTAGTGTGCATCACTGGTAGCTGTTTATGCTCACCAAAAATTGTTGTTAATGGTTTGTGATCTGTTTTGAGAATGAATTTCCTACCTGCTAGGTATTTTTCAAATTTACGTACTCCAAAAATTATTGCTCCACTTTCCTTTTCTAAGGTAGACCATGCTTCTTCATTTTTCATCAATGTTCTTGACACACAAGCAATTGGCTTTTCTGCTCCATTTGGTAGAATGTGACTTAGTGTGGCGGCCATACCATAATTAGATGCATCTGAGGTAAGTACCAGGGGCAAATTCGGATTGAAGTGAGCTAACACTATATCTTCAGCAATTTTGTGTTTTATTCTGGTAAAAGCTTCTTCACATTTGTCTGTCCAGCTGAAATTTGCGTTTTTCTTCAATAAATTATAAATAGGCTTCAATAAGGATGACAGATTTTCAATAAATTTGCTATAGTAATTTACTAGACCTATGAAAGATCTAACTTCTTGTACTGTACTTGGTCTTCTTGCTTGAATTATTGCTTTTACCTTGTCTTCTGATTTACGGATTCCTTCTTTTCCAATTACATGGCCCAAATATTCGATTTGTTCCTGAAAAAAACTACATTTTTCCTTCTTAATTGTTAGCCCTGCTTCCTGCAGTTTTTTAAAAACTGCCTCGATGACCTGAAAATGCTCCTCATCGTCTTTTCCAGTTATCAAAATATCATCGAGAAAGTTACTAACATTCTCCATGCCCTGAAAAAGCTGTTCCAAGTTCCTTTGACAAATAGCTGTGCCAGGACTAATCCCATAAGGCATTCGTACGATTTTAAATAATCCTTTGTGAGTAGACCATACTAACATTTCTTGGGATTTTTCATCTAATGGAAATTGAGCATAACACTGCGACAGATCAATTTTAGAAAATTTCTCACCTTTATAAAGTTTTGCAAATATATCTTCACACAATGGCAATGGATATTTTATTTCCTCCAGATACTTATTTATGGTTGCCTTATAATCTCCACAGATCCTAATCTTTCCATCATTCTTCGGTACAACTACCAATGGTGTTCCCCATTCACTATTTTGGACAGGAACTATGATGCCATCACGTTCTAATCTCTGGAGTTCTTCCTCTACCATTGGTCGGTATGCAAATGGAACATTCCGAGGCTTCAGGAAAACAGGCTTGGCAGTAGGCTTCAACTGTAAAGACACAAGGCTATGTTTATATAAACCCAATTCGTTTCGAAAAATATCACTATATTTGTTCATCAATTTTTCTATTTCCTCATTTGGAGTTATGACATTCAAAACATTCAGGGTTACGTTGAATTTTGATAAAAAGTCCCGTCCCACAAGCATGGGACCTCCATCAGGCACTACATAAAATTTGATCAAGTTAGTTTTATTGTTGAATGTTACTTCAATGCTGAAATAACCCACATTCCGAAAATGTTCGCCATTATAACCTTTTAATATTGAATAGTCTTGTTTTAGTCTGTATTTCGCGAAGTAGTTATTATACATAAGTTCACTACATGCACTTATGCTTGCACCACTGTCTACTTGAACATTATGCACTTTGTTGTCCATTACTAGATTGATTTTAAAATTATTGTGATTTTGATGGCGCTGGTTGATTGCGAAAATTTGTTCATGATCACTAACTTGTTCAGATTCCATCCAATCTTCTTCAATAAAATTGGTAAAATGTCTATTTGCTCTGCAAACTTTGGCAAGATGGCCCTTTTTGTTGCATTTATCACAAAAATAGTTCGTGTACTTACATTTTCCCAGATGTTTCTTACCACACACCATACATTCTCTATTGTTTTGAAACTTTCCATTTCCATTTAGATTTGATCCATTTCGATGACTGTCAGTTTCCGCCATTTTACTTATGACATTTGATGTCCCGGCCCCCTGTCGGTGTCGATTCTGCGTCGCCCCTCTTCCAGTGTTGGTTTCTGACCTTGCCCACTGGTGGCGCTGCTGCTGTTGGCTCCTCCTTCTTGGCGGGAATTTTGAAAAATGTTGGAGATTTTCTTCTTTCATACCGGATTCTTTCTTGGAAGCTAGCTTCACCATTTCATCCAACGGCTTCTCCACTCCTTCCTCGCAGAGACGGTCCAACAACTTCCCTTTTTGCAAGCCAGAGACAAATTTGTCTTTTAATACGGTCTCCAATGCCGCTCCGAACTGGCAATTTACTGACAAGTTTTTTATTCTCGCGAACCACTCACTAATTGATTCCGAGCTTTGCTGCCTCGAGTCGTAGAATTTTATCCGTTCTCTCCATTCTGATGTCTGCGGGCTGAACTGTTTTTCCAACATTTCACACAGTTCTTCGTATGTTTTTTCCTTGGGTAGTCTCGGATGGCACAAGTCTCTTAACAACTTATACGTGGAATCACCTACTAAACTGATTAAAGTCGCGAGTTTAACTTTAACGTCTTCTATTTTGTTCGCGCAGAAATACTGTTCCAAACGCTCACTATAGATGATCCAATCGTCCGATATTCCATTAAATTCATGGACACTACCAATTATACCGGCGGCCATTTTCTTATCTCTTTCACGACCGCGTGCCACGTGTTTCACGAATTATCCGAATTTTCACTCGTCGCCAAATTGTAACGTATTAATAGTTACATAATTAATGCCCGGTAATTTCTGTTCCAATGAAACACACTAATCGTGGTACACTATACGGATTTTATTATTACTAATATCACAGACATCTGATCATGTTGCTTGCTTGGTGGACCCGACAGAAGTGAGCTCATTTTCCTATTCATGTTACTGTCGTGACCTATCTTATGTTCTGCGCATGTGCGCCCTAAACCTCAACGTCACAATAACTAAAATCCGCTAAAATCCCTATACGATATCCCCTTAAAACTACCGCGAATGTCCTTTGTTATAAAAGTTTTTCATGTCATGCCACACATCAAACGAAAGAATAATTGTTCAACACTTACAGCTGTACCGGTGTTTGCTTACAGTTTGTTTGCCACTTTGTTGGGTTATGGTAATTTCAACAGCCAGGTTAATCAATCTCTTGCTTTGGCTCACACTAATTAACCTCTTCGAAATATACCTCAGGAACGATAATATTATTTCCAATAGTTATTCACTTTAGAATTGACTCGTACTTTACTGCATAGCCAATTACATAATCTGCACTTTGTGCATGAACGGGTCGGTGGTTAGTTCCTAACCTCACCCCGGTCATCTCTTCTTAGCCTTCACCCCTTCTTCCTTTGTCACGACTGTCTCACTCCCGGCTTGTTGATCCTTTTTCTCTCTCGCCTCGCGTCTACCATCAACACAGGTTCATACCCAGTGGCGTAACATTACCATAGTTGAGTCACTTCACCATATTGGATGATTATTCACATTTTACTGTGATAAAGTTACTGAAGACCAAAGGTGAAGCAGGTGAAAATTTGAAAGAATATGTGATGGAAGTAGAAAGACAATATGAAGTTGAAGTGAAGGCTTTCAGATTGGACAATGGAGGAGAATTTTTTTCACAAATGTTCAAAAACTTCTGCAAACAGAAAGGTATTTTATTGAAATACACATCGCCACATACTCCACAATATAATGGCAAGGCAGAGAGGTTGAACCGAACCTTGTTGAACAAAGTAAGGACAAAAATTATAGACTCTGGGATACCTAAAGAATTGTGGGGTGAAGCTCTAAAATGTTCAGTTTATGAATTGAACCGTACACCCACCTCAGCTCTACCAAAAGGAGAAACCCCTTCCTCAGTAAGACATGGCAAAAATGGTTTAAGAAAACTAAGAATTTTTGGATGCCGAGCATGGTATACCATCCTACCAAAAGGTGGTAACAAATTAGATCCCAAAGCAGAAAAATCCGTCATGGTAGGATATACAGGAGGTGGATGAAGGCTATGGTCACCAAAAGAACAAAAAGTTGTCAGGTCCAGAGATGTTCGATTTGATGAATCAATAATGGAATTTAAAGTACCAAAACAAGAAAACGTGATCATGGAACCACAAAAAATCGAAACTGAAACGTTTTCAGAAGAAATTGAAGATCAAACGGTGACTATGGATCTAAATGATACAGAAGAACCAAATATACAGAATGAATTAGAAGGTCCTGTAGACCCAATGGAAGCAGTGACAACCAGATCAGGAAGAACAGTGAACAAACCAACAAATTTCAACGATTATGAAATGTATGTTGCTTTTTGTTTTCTATCCTCAACCAAAGAAGAACCACAAACATTCAAAGAAGCCTTTTAGAATGAAGATTGGAGGGAAACGATAAATAAAGAGCTGAAATCGCATGAAAACCTCCAAACGTGGATTCCTACAGACTTACCCATGAATACAAAAGCTATAGAGACAAGGTGGATTTTCAAAATCAAAGAAGATGGGACTAGAAAGGCCAGACTAGTAGCAAAGGGTTTCCAAGTACCCTATGATGAAGAGGAATTTGACTATGCACCAGTATGCAGAATAACAACAATAAGACTTCTGTTGTCTATCACAGTACAGAAAAATTGGACAATCAAACAAATTGATGTACCTACAGCCTTCCTAAATGGCACATTAGATACTGAAGTATATATCAAGAAGCCGGAAGGCCTGGATAGTAAAAATATATATTTTAAATTAAATAGAGCCTTGTATGGACTGAGAAATTCACCGAAATGCTGGAACATGAAGTTCAATGAAATAATGTACAAATTGAACTTCAGACGATCTGACTATGACTACTGTCTATATTTCAAAGAAAATGTCTATCTGGTGTTGTACGTAGATGATGGACTTATAGTGGGTACCGAAGATCAGGTGGATTCATTGATTAATAGTCTCTACAATGAATTCAAGGTAAAAAGTATACAAGAAGTGAAGTCTTTCCTTGGAATGGAAATTGAAAACACAAATGAAGCTTTAAAGGTACACCAAACGCGAATGATTGACAAATTGTTAAAAGAATTCAATATGGAGAACACAAAATCAATCACCACACCCATGGAAGTTGGTTTCAGCGTTCAGGAAGATGAAGAAATTTTGTTGAATATTCCTTACCGAAGATTAGTTTGTACCTTGATGTACAGGGTATCCCACATAACATGGGCCACCCCCTTATCTGGTAAACTATTATATATACAGAAAAAAGTTCAGAATAAAAGTTGTATTACTTCTTATGAAATTTATTTTTTAGATACTTTCATTTATACAGGATGGTCCATTTGTCTGTGACTTATCACACATACGTTTTCTCAAATAGAATAACCTATATTTTATCATATTTTTAGATGGTACTTGAGAAGACGAGTTCAATGATATATAATAACATGGGTCTGAGATCACCCGTTTCGGATTTATACACGATCTTCTTCAATAAATTACCAAATTTCGAAGCCCTATAGAAACGTTGCGAATGAAGTTTTCGATTCGCAGTTTCCGGTATAAATTAACAAAGTCTGTATATTATTCTGTTCTATGGTGAAAATTTAGGAATTTTCAATTTGCCAAAAGTGATGACGTATTTTGAAAACCAATAAATATCTCGAGATTTTCAAATGGAACACCCTATATTCCATTCCAAATTTGCATAGAGCTCAGGAAGACAAGTTCAATGATGTATCATAACATTTGTCTGATATCACCCGTTTCGGACTTATACACGATCTTCTTCAATAAATTGCCCAATGTCAAAGCCCTATAGAAACGTTGTGAATGAAGTTTTCGATTCGCAGTTCCCGCTATAAGTTAACAAATTTTGTATGTTTTCTTGATCCATGGTAAAAGTTTATGAATTTCGCATTGGCCAAAAGTGATGATGTATTTTGAAAAACGATAATTTTTTACAAATTTTCGAATGGAACACCACCCTATTTCATTCCATCTTTGGATGAAGCTCAGAATGACGAGTTCAATGATATATTATAATATGGTTCTGAGATCACCCGTTTCGGACTTATTCACGATCTTCTTGAAAAAATAATCAAATTTCAATGGCAAAATTCTGACTGCTATTATATTAGATAAAAATTTTGTAATTTCTGTGAAACAATTCGTAATAAAGAGTTTTGAAATAAACGAATATTATCGAAATTTTTATGTAATGTTATACTATTATTTCACTGGAAAACATTTTGGAAATGATTGAGCACAGGTTATTACAATTAAATTTCACCTACATTTCACTCTATACGAGACCAATGCGGGAATATTCAGTTAATAAAATGTATTTGAAAATTTTTTTTGATTGTCTGCCTTATCAATTCGGATGCATTCATTGCAATAAATGTCATTTCCTCATAAAAATCGTATATCTTTCATACTGTTCAACATTTTTCATTGAATTCTCAATGAATAAACACTGGACATAAGTAAATGATCGAAGAGAAAACCAAAACTCAAAGTGGAATGACATGCCAAAGCGAGCTGAGTAGGCTGTGCACTCATAGATGGGATTTTTGCGAGGATTTTTGTTTATGTCATATCAATAACTGTCAAACCCGATTATTTATTGTTGAATTGGTGCAGAGAAACTCTTTCAAAATGCATATTTATTCTAAAGAAGAGAGATTTGATCTTTATGAGTGCTATTTATTGAAAAACAGAAATACTGTGCTGGCTTTGAGAGAATATCGTGACCGTTTTCCACAAAGAGTCGTACCAAACAAAAAAATATTTCAGAGAATAGAGAACGATATCCGAACAAAAGGTATTCTCAAACCGAATAAGAGAACTAGAGGAAATGTAGTTTTGACCGAAGATCGTGTATAAGTCCGAAACGGGTGATCTCAGACCCATGTTATTATAGATCATTGAACTCGTCTTTCTGAGTTCTATGCAAATATGGAATAAAATATAGGGTGTTCCATTTGAAAATCTCGAGATAATTATTGGTTTTCAAAATACGTCATCACTTTTGGCAAATTCAAAATTCCTAAATTTTCACCACAGAACATGATAATATACAGACTTTTTTAATTTATAGCAAAAGTTGCGAATCGAAAACTTCATTCACAACGTTTCTATAGGGCTTTGAAATTAGACAATTTATTGAAGAAGATCGTGTATAAATCCGAAACGGGTCATCTCAGACCCATGTTATTATACATCATTGAACTCGTCTTCTGAAGGACTATCTGAAAATATGATAAAATATAGGGTGTTCTATTTAAAAAAACGTATTTGTGATATGTCACAGACATATGAATCATCCTGTATAAATGACAGTATCTAAAAATTAAATTTCATGAGAAGTTATACAATTTTTATTCTGAACTTTTTTCTGTATATATAATAGTTTACCAGATAAGGGGGTGGCCCAAGTTATGTGGGATACCCTGTACATATCCATTATGACAAGACCTGATATTGCTCAAAGTGTGACAGTTTTGAGTAGATATCTAGACAAACCTACTGCAAGCACTTGGAATGCAGCAAAAAGAATATTGCGTTATCTCAACATGACTAAAGACTATGTCCTGACTTTTAATCGAGGAGACACTGGACTTATTGCTATGTGTGATGCTGACTGGGCTGGGGATAAACAGACCAGAAAAAGCATGAGTGGATTCATAGCTTTTCATAACAACAATCCGATTGCCTGGTTTTCCACGAAAGCAAACCTGTGTTGCCCTCAGCTCAATGGAAGCTGAATATGTTGCAGCAGCACAAGCAGCACAAGAGCTTGTCAATCTCAAGGGACTTCTAGGCGAGTTTGGTGAAAACCAACAAATATTGTTAAGAATTGATAATTTGAGTGCTATTGCCACCATTAAAAATTTTCAAAATTCAAAGAGATGCAAACATATAGAAATTAAATATCACTACA
This sequence comes from Phaedon cochleariae, assembly GCA_918026855.4. Classification (NCBI taxonomy): domain Eukaryota; kingdom Metazoa; phylum Arthropoda; class Insecta; order Coleoptera; family Chrysomelidae; genus Phaedon; species Phaedon cochleariae. The sequence goes on from OU896720.1 coordinate 10,679,778, forward strand.
TCAAAGATCTGTGCTTGAAGAAGGTATTTATGATTCAATACATTTGCTCTTCTGAAAATTGTGCAGATATGTTTACTAAATCTTTGCCAAAAGATAAATTTGTTGAATTTAGGAATAGTATATTATTGAATAATCAATAGGTAATAGTAGGAGTTGAGATTAAAAAAAAAACAGTTTTTGTTAGATAGGTATCTTTATTTAGCAAATAAAATGTACTATATATTTTGAAATTGTTGAAAGTATGTATAGTAATTTTTATTTGAGGGGGAGTGTTAGGAATTGTGGAATATTGTGAATTTATCTCAGTGTTTCGCCGTTCCATGATGAGTTGATACTTTGTCTAATGTTAATGTTCTGTGAGATATACAAACCTTGGTGTTGAAACATGAAAATGTAATATGTCAATAATTAGACAGTTAGGTTAAAAAATATTAATGCAGACAAGTTTTTGATGGCGTCGTTTCAGAAATAGATAATAAAGTGATTATTCCTTGCAATTACTCAGCAGCCACTGTGTTTTTATCAAGATAAAATCCCTAACTTCAATAATTAGACCATTTGTTATGTCTTGCAGTGCTTTACTTGCATCTTTCATTACACTATTTTCCAAATCTCTGTTTGTTTTTTGACATATTTTCCGTTTTTATTTTGTGGTGTCCTTTTTGTTTGAGAATTGGCAAGGTGACGATTCCGATACGGCACCTGGTGGGCAAATTTGAACCAGTTTAGGACGTAATTCAAGGTCATGTTTGTTATTGTGTTTAGTGGGTTTCATATTTTATGAATACCGTTCAACAAATTACGTTAATTTTCTCTCCTTGCTTCTCTTGAGTTCAAGACATGAAGTTAATATCAATTGCCTAATCAATTCTATATTATTTTATAAATTAGTATCAACAAATTTCTGATAATACGTGAAATCAACTGTGTTTGGTTGCTGGTTGAACTAGTAGAAGGTTCCAATGGATAAATGTAGGACCTATAATATGTCCTCTAATATGAATTTCCTGCACTCAAGAAGTCTTTTCTGATAATGAAAAATCAGTTCAGTTGAATGGAAAAAATAGATAAACGTTGAGAATCCAATATGAGTTTGAAAACTGGATGTATGCAGCTCCAACAAAAACTTCCTACCTTTCTTCAATTCATTGGTCCAATAATGATAACAATGAGGTAAATTTGTGATTCATTGATATATTTATCACTGATGAATAACTCTTATTTGCAGTGCCTATCTGAGAGAGAACATGATTGAAATGATCAACGGATTTTGTTTATGGGGGAATGTCTCCAGGACTTGGAAAAATAAGTATGGTTGTTTTTTTCAAATATTTTTATAAGAAAAATAAAGAAGCAAATTCAATGCCTTTGACTTTTGAACTGCAATACTGCTGGGCAAGAAAAAATACATTATGAACATGTGCAGGAGTGCAGGTGGGTAATTTATGGTTTTATTTGTAATGCTTGACTCATATAATATGTCTTGTTCATGACATCCTGTCTAGGCCTCCATAGATTCCTATTTTGTAGTATCATCTTTGTAGTAAAATAGCCAATGCACATTGCATGTACTTCCAAAATGATAAAGTTAAAATACAGATCCCAATTACATTCATATGAGCAAAAACAGTAGCATATTTTATAGATATATAATAACCCTGGTACAAGCAGGTCATTGTAGGTAGCTTACTTCATAGCTTGAATTGAATCTTTGAACATACATTGAAGTGACACAATCTATTTCTATTTGAATATTTAGATGGTGTAATAGCTAATAGATATGGTTTGTTTATAGTAGGTACTAACATTTCTTCAATTTTTCAGCAGGGGAGGAGTTGCCATCCAGGGTATCTTGCAATTGAGTGCAAATAGTTACACAAATTGAAACCAAAACCCAGATTCCTTGAAGTTGAATTCAAGTTTTTGAGAAGATATCACTGATTATTTGGGTAGGTACTTGAACATATCCATGACATTTCAAATTGTATCTTGGAAAAATGTATCCATAATTTTACTGCTTGTATGTTATTATTGAACTGTATTTATTCATGAGTAAAAGTTCTAATTTTTTTTCTGTGTTGTAATGTTTTATTGTAGGTTTTCAAAATTCATATTTCAATTCCACAACTACCTCAATCAACACCTCATTCTTTTTTGATGCAATTTCATAGTTTCACTCTATAATCTTTACTGATTCCTTTTAAAATAGGTACCTACCTGGTAGATACTTAATTTTGCTCATTGTTAATTTATTTCTACATATATGAAAGTCCTTGATTTCAAATTCATTTATAAGTGTAAATTTTTATGAAGTTATCTTGTGAAATAATTCAGGGGAAAACAGTATACATGAGCACTAAGGGAAGGAGTATACTGGAAGATCCTTCTATTTCTAGGTACTTCTTTCTTGACTTCTTTGGAGTGGCATAAGTACAGTAAAACACATGTTATGTCAATGTACTTTCATTTTTCGAAAATTATTATTAATTCAGTCCTGAAATATACAAAACATAATGAACAATACAGATTGATAAGATAGATATTATCAATTAGATGAATTTAGGATTACAAAATGATATCAAATCACAAAATTTATGATAATATACTGTGTAAATACATTAACTGAAATCCTAGGTCATTTGATCAATGTTTTATGTGGTGGAATTACAAATTATTCAATGATTTCATCAATATGGTAAAAAAAACTAGCTTAACAAGATATTAAATGAATTCCAAAAAGAAAACTCAGTCTAGGATGCCACCTACCTCAACTCTAAGTATTTTAGGAATATTCACATTATGAAAAGTGTGTTATATGGATACAATTCACACACATGGTACATAGGATCATGACAATTTGCTGTTATTGCAGTGGAGCACCATAATATATGAGGTATGGGATAGTTGCACTGTAAACAATCCTCAAAGCCTGGAAGTAATATTGTTGAAGATATGCCATTGATGGTTGTATCTACTATTAAATCCACAGTAATATCAGGATGCCTTAGGTGTTGAATTATTTCTTGGTTTAGACTCATTAAAGATGGTTGCTGCTGATTTCTATTGTATGGATCAATTGCACATGATTATTCTGATGGCTATAATATTTAGCACAAAATAGTGGAATAGGTTAACACATTGTTTAGGGATGGTTTTCAATATGTTCACAGAAGGCTGTTCACTGTTGAAAAACTCCACTCCTGGTATCACCATTTGTGGTCTGTAGGATCCTTTTGCTTGAAGAGTGGAGTTATAGAGGTATATATCAGCTTCTGATGATAGTGGATATGCTTGTGATTTTTGATATCCCATAAAGCTGCCCCACAGAAATGCACTGGTTTGAAGAAAGCTCAGACTATTTGGTCCACGATTCAGTCAGTAGGTAACAGTTATTTTCCTCACATCACGATGAAACAGTATGATCCAACAAAAAATATTATGATTTCAGTAAAAAGTTCAACAATAAACACAAATAACACGATGAAATATCAAGAAGAAAATGTGTGCAAATCTCAAGAAATTTTGTAAACAAACAACACACTCTTTGCCGCCATCTTGTTTCGAAACAGCGCCCCCAACGGTCGATCACCTTGCCAATTAACAATCTGAGCATCATTCTGGGATCCATCGGCAACCTCCTAGAAGTTGAAATACTATTTTGTTTATACATGTATGACTTGATTTTTGATATTGTCCATGAGTTGTGGCAAAGAGGTAGGTAGGTAGGTATGTAGGTAGGTAGGGACAAGTAGATACACTACTTAATCCAAAGTTCACTATTTTTCAGCAATGTGCTGTGAATAAAAGTGCATTATGTACAAATACTTATATCAATTGTAACCTCAGCCTCAATAATGATTTCCTCATATTGATCATGATCCTGTATTTCATATGATGAGCTCTGTGTTAGATTAGTCTCATCAATATCCTCAAGTAGAGTAATCACGAGATTACGAAATCAAAAAGGCTCTATGCTCTTTCTAACTCAAACGGCCATCAAGTTCTTCCATGTGCAGCTGAAGACGTTGCAGACCTTCTGGTAGGTAAACTGAAGAACCCTGACGTCACGCATACCTCGGAATGTTTTTCAGTGTACCTGGTCCTCAGATTTTTGGTAATTTGGGCTGATATTATTTTGAGTTAGAAATCACCCTGTTTACGTTTCCTATGCCATGATCTCATCAGTGTAATGAATTCAATAATAATTTTCTAGGTGTGTTTGTTTATCACGCTCGATCATGGATTAACATAATACCATGGCCACTATGCAGAGAACAATAACAAATTATCCGTCGTTGAGTGATAGTACTTTTCCCAACTCGTAATTGTAGCTCTAGTTTGGAAAATTTTCCATCGAAAACAAATTATTATTCAAGATGATGCTCAACTCCTTCTTCCCAGATTTTTCATTCAAATTGTTTATAAAAAAGCACGGAGCGAGTTTGAATCTCAGTTCAACGATAACTTCTTGAATTAAAAAAACAAAAAGCATGATTGGAGCAAATGGTGAGTATTTTTTTTTTTCTGAAATCTCGTGAATGATAATAATTGGCAATGTTTTTTAGAAGCTATGTCAGAGCAAGGAGTGAGGGGGCTGTTGCCAGAAAATTTGAGAGTTAGTATACGAAGTGATCTAATTATATGATTTTTTAATGTTCAATATGTTTCAGAACATGGAAATTATAATGATTGTGGGGGAAGATGTTAGAGACTTTATGCCAGCGGATGCCGTAGAGTTTGGAGTTATTGGGGAATACAGATTGTTTTATAAATATGTTATAGATATCCTGTTGGTATTTGCTGTGAATTAGGTGAAAAACTTTTGGAAATATCTTTGATTTGCTTACTAATTATTTTCTTCGTTACAGATTCCATGTAGATGAGAGTAGATGAGAATAAAACATTGTTAGTTGGTAAGGTATTTTCATTATTTTTTCTCTACAATTACCATTCATTCTGTGAAGAAAATGTTTAAAGTGTGTCTGTGAACGTGGTTGTCTGAGGCAACTGGATGAAATGGGGTGAGTTTATTTGTATTTTTTGTGGTTGGTACATTGAAATTGGGTATTTTGAATACCATTCCACCAATTAGGCTTCTGAAAAATAACTAAGAATGTATCTGGGGTGCTTGGTAACATTTTTCGTTGCCAGTCTTTGCTCCAGAAATCACCCTGTTTACGTTTCCTATGCCATTATCTCATCAGTGTAATGAATTCAATAATAATTTGCTAGGTGTGTTTGTTTATCACGCTCGATCATCGATTAACATAATACCATTGCCACTATGCAGTTCAATAACAAGTGCTCCACACGTATTACGTATGTAATTATTCCAAATCGTGATTTAATGAGGTGAAAGTGTTTGTCTATGATCGCACGTAGTTCATTCTGTTCAGCAAGTTAGTGTTATCAAGTAGTGTTCTGCTAAGTGGTCGTCTGAGGCAACTGGATAAAATGGGATGAGTTCTGAGGTGAAAGTGTTTGTCTATGATCGCACGTAGTTCATTCTGTTCAGCAAGTTAGTGTTATCAAGTAGTGTTCTGCTAAGTGGTCGTCTGAGGCAACTGGATAAAATGGGGTGAGTTTATTTGTATTTTTGTGATAACTACTTAAAATTGGGTATTGTGAATACCATTTCACCAATAGGACGTCTGAAAAAAATGAAACAAAAAAGGTCGTAAAAGGCTTGCGAGATACAGGGTGGTTGTTTTCATTGCTAGATAATTTGTGATATCCTGGTGAGCTGATTGAATTATTATTTAGTGGATCTGACTCTTACCGGGATACGTGATTTTTTCATAAAAAAAAAACATGGGTGGTTATGAAACTTTTCGATACAGGGTTAAGAAAAAATATTCGCAACTTTAAGGTAAATCTTTTACGACCTTTGTTCATGGGAACTTTTTTCCTTGAGACATCAAGTGCGTCCCACATATCATGAAACATTCTAGTGTTTATTAACTGTAAAAATTCGAGGAATTATTCCTTGGAATATTTTTGAAAATCCGTGCAGGAGAGAAAGAACATTTTATTACCAAAATTACTCGTTACTGTTAAACATTACTAGCTAGGGGTGTGGTACTTTCATTTAGCAATTTTCAAAATATCAAAAATAGTTTTCTCGATAATGTTGTCCACTCTCGGAACAAAAAGGGTATTTAAAATGAGGTATTAGTCAAAGAAACAACCCTTTTGCCGCATATTTAATCAATAATCTGTATACCGTGCTGACCTATATCAGACGATAAAAAACAACCCTCTGAATTTTTTGTCGCATGTTTAATCAACACTGTGTATACCGTGGAAGAAATGTGTTTTTAAGGGTGCTGAGGGTCATATAGTGAAGATTATCTCAACTATAGGCTGTAACATATTGAATGGTAGCTTTCAACACCAATGTCCCAAAGGCCATATAGTGAATATTATGCCAACTATAGCTTGTAATATATTAATTAAGAGGTATCTGCTTCAATTTTACGAAAATTAATTTTTGAAGGTTCCCAAAGGCCATATAGTGAATATTATGCCAACTATAGGTTGTTACCTATCAAATGAAAGGTCTCTGCATGAATTTCACGAATATTGATTTTTGAAGGGTCCCAAAGGCCATATAGTGAATATTATGCCAACTATAGGTTGTTACCTATCAAATGGAAGGTCTCCACTTGAATTTCACGAAAATTAATTTTTGAAGGTTCCCAAAGGCCATATAGTGAATATTATGCCAACTATAGGTTGTTACCTATCAAATGGAAGGTCTCCACTTGAATTTCACGAAAATCAAGGGTCCCAAAGGCCATATAGTGAATATTATGCCAACTATAGGTTGTTACCTATCAAATGGAAGGTCTCCACTTGAATTTCACGAAAATTAATTTTTGAAGGTTCCCAAAGGCCATATAGTGAATATTATGCCAACTATAGGTTGTTACCTATCAAATGGAAGGTCTCCACTTGAATTTCACGAAAATCAATTTTTGAAGGGTCCCGAAGGCCATATAGTGAATATTATGCCAACTATAGGTTGTTACCTATCAAATGAAAGGTCTCTGCATGAATTTCACGAATATTAATTTTTGAAGGGTCCCAAAGGCCATATAGTGAATATTATGCCAACTATAGGTTGTTACCTATCAAATGGAAGGTCTCCACTTGAATTTCACGAAAATTAATTTTTGAAGGTTCCCAAAGGCCATATAGTGAATATTATGCCAACTATAGGTTGTTACCTATCAAATGGAAGGTCTCCACTTGAATTTCACGAAAATCAAGGGTCCCAAAGGCCATATAGTGAATATTATGCCAACTATAGGTTGTTACCTATCAAATGAAAGGTCTCTGCATGAATTTCACGAAAATCAAGGGTCCCAAAGGCCATATAGTGAATATTATGCCAACTATGGGTTGTTGTATATCAAATGAAAGGTCTCTGCTTTAATTTTACGAAAATTAATTTTTGAAGGGTCCCAAAGGCCATATAGTGAATATTATGCCAACTATAGGTTGTTACCTATCAAATGAAAGGTCTCTGCATGAATTTCACGAAAATTAATTTTTGAAGGGTCACAAAGGCCATATAGTGAATATTATGCCAACTATGGGTTGTTGTATATCAAATGGAAGGTCTCCACTTGAATTTCACGAAAACTAATTTTTGAAGGTTCCCAAAGGCCATATAGTGAATATTATGCCAACTATAGGTTGTTACCTATCAAATGGAAGGTCTCCACTTGAATTTCACGAAAATCAATTTTTGAAGGGTCCCAAAGGCCATATAGTGAATATTATTCCAACTATAGGTTGTTACCTATCAAATGGAAGGTCTCCACTTGAATTTCACGAAAATTAATTTTTGAAGGTTCCCAAAGGCCATATAGTGAATATTATGCCAACTATAGGTTGTTACCTATCAAATGGAAGGTCTCCACTTGAATTTCACGAAAATCAATTTTTGAAGGGTCCCAAAGGCCATATAGTGAATATTATGCCAACTATAGGTTGTTACCTATCAAATGAAAGGTCTCTGCATGAATTTCACGAATATTAATTTTTGAAGGGTCCCAAAGGCCATATAGTGAAAATCAACTTTTAAAGGATCAAAAGGGTCAAATAGTGGGGATTTATAGGTATCACATGAAAGGTCTCACAAGTCACAAATTTATTCCAATTCTAATACAGAATGTGTGTGTTTTTTTCCATAATATAAGTAGAGGAAAGTACCTATTATCGCTATTGTGAATAACAGATTCATCAATATAATACTGCTTATTTCAAAGTAGAAATCTGGTGATATAGATTTTTCACAATTATGAAGATTCTGCCACTTTCTTGAATCTCCCACACTTTGGTCTTGAAAAATAATTCTCAATTTATATACACTTGCATTTTCTGGTACGTCTGCCATCGAAGTGAATAGATGTCCATTGTTCATTATTGTTGGTGACATTTCAGTCCATTCTGAAGGCCAGCTATCATTTTTCACACCATTTTTATCGAAGCAGATAAAAATATTTTTAGCATTATATGGCTGATTTATATACATTATATCATGTATAATGGTAAAGAGAACCAGAAAATTTGAACTCAACACTGCCATTGCTAATGAAGTACTGTGATATTTTCTCAAAGATTATATTGATGTACTCGGTGAATAAAACAACTTATTCATTCAAAAAAACATTTATTCAAGAATAGATTATAATTTGAGGTTATTCAGTTGTACTACGATCGCTTCACTGAAGCCTGCCCTTGGATCGGTCCGTTGTGCTGTCGGGATGAGGTGTTTGTCAACATGGAGATTTTTTATTCCTGTTGTACATTCGTAAATGTGGATTTGTTCTTTAAGAATTTTCAATTTCTGAATATATTCGTTGATCAAATTGGCAATCATATTGACTAGCAATATACAAATGAGAATTTTATTGTGGTAGAAGATTATTTATCCAATTGTGCAAGTCTTTACAGTTTCTGAAACTGCACATGTGCGGATCATTGTTCTCGTGATGCATACAAAGAGGAATGTCGGCCTTGAAAGTCACTGTGTGCATGAATGTATCAAAATTTTCGATGTTGATAATTTTGGGTCTACTAGTTGGTAAACACAATGAAGTGAGGAATTGAAACTTTTGGTGTCCTCTCACGTATACAAGGTCGACATCTCTGAGATGATCTTGCAATATTTCATTCATTTTCTCGTAATCTATGAACCCTGAGCTGTATTTGAGTCCATGGTGGTTACGTTCCAACCACCTCACTTGTTTCTTATCCGCTTCCTGGAGTGCACCAAAGGGGATAGCTGGTTTGAATAAGTAGTGACTCAATTGAAAGCCATTTGAAATTGATATTTCCTTGGGGTAGAATTCGTTGGATATCTGGTACCCTTGAATATCGATACTCAACAGCTTCATCTTGCAATGTTCAAGTAATAACTGACAATTTAGCAAAGTGGTTCCTCTTAAATAATTATTTTTGTAGTGGGGGTTTTTCACAACTGTTTGACAATTTTGGTGAGAGGACTATAATTGAACAACTTATCATGCAATATGAGACAATATGCTGTTGTATTATCTGGCACTGCTTCAGATGTTTCAAACTCTATTCTCATCACAACAGACCCACTTTGGGTGGACTCTTTTTGATGTGAACAGTCTATGTGTGACATTGGTATGATTTCAGCAAATTCTCTCGGTGAAAATATTGGCTCTTTTCCAGATCCGTAATAAGATGGTCTGAAATTTGTAAACATCGAGTATAGCTGTGAAGTTTTGTTGTCATTGAAACTCAAATATAAGTCATTGTATGGATATCGATCACTGTTCAGGAAGACTCGAATATTGGTTAAGTTACAATGATCAAATTTGCTCATGTCAGACTTCACTTTGCCCCTCTTGTCAGTTTGGAAAACAACAATGACATGGCGTGGAGTTTCCAATTGATTTGTGGTTTTCACTGGCCATGTGTGTCTGGTAGTAGTTAATAATTTTGGGAATTCGATGAGTTCCCAGCTACGGAATGGCATGAGTATTTCCTGGTTTTTCTGAACCATTTTGGTGTATATGAGCTGTTGTGGAATATTTACCAAAACGTGTGGTACCCTCCAGAATAATTTATCTATCTGTATTTTTGGGGTTTCCTTTTCATCAGAACTGTACACTGAATCTGTATCATCGTTATTACGAATTATTACTAATTCTTGTTTCATATTCACGATGACCTTCTGATAGTCTTCGAAGAATCCCATAATAAAAGACAGAGGTATGCAAACGCTGAAGTTGCCTTTACCATCTACTAGTATCTTCTCATCTTTGAGCTTGAAATTTAATTTGGGAAACCAACCTGCGTTTTGCAACTCGATACTCTCGTTTGTGTTGTATGACAGGTAACCTTTAATTGTTGATATCATTCCGACATTCCGAACTGAATCTATAGTAACGCCATTTAGTTCATACCTCACTTCTCTGAAGAGGAAGTTTATAGCATTATTGATGAATCTCAATTTGTCGGTTGCAGTTCCATCGGATTTCGTCAAACGACCTTCGATGTAAAGGTAACTTTGACAGGGCAGCGTATACGTATCCAACTCTTGTATTGATATCCTAATTTCATCATTATATTCGAATTTCTGTAGAAACGGCTGATAAGAATGATACTCTTTTTCTTGAATGGTTTGATCGACCAAAGGTTTCTGATGAATATTGAGGATGTCCATTATACCAGAACTTTCAGACCAAGAGACTGCAGAAATAGACGATTTGCACGTGTGATTCTCTTGGTATTCTTCTTCACACTGATGAATCTTCTTGTAGTCTTGGCCTCCTTATACCAATTCGGATAAGATATCCTATTGTATCTAACAACCATGTTAGATTTTTTTCAAGTGGAGGCTAACAGTTATTGTTTCTCCTCGAAAATTAACCAGTTTTCCTGCTTGGTCTAGGATTTTGATCGTTATGTTATCAATAGTCCTCACACTGATTTTGAAATAAATGATATTTTCAACTCTCAAGACGATCTTGTATCCAGGGGCAACGACTGGGAAAAACGAGAGCAGTGAGTGAGCTTCTTTTCCATTATGATAGCTCCCAGTAGCAATATTGCAATATATACTGATTGCATTCACACTAAGAATGTTGACTTTGGTATCTGATGTATGTCGTTCATTTGCTTCCAAGATACGGCTATGGAATCCGAGTAAATCTCGCACTGTTCGATCGCTTTTGAAATTAATTCTTCTATTCGTGTCAATTGTCACTTTTAATGTGTTGAAATTAGGAGTTATGTTGATTCTTGCATCTTTATCAATATCTCTCACTCGTGAAGAGATGATTTCATCAAGATCCCCAATTTCATAAGAGCCTACAGGGATTGTCACTGAGGAATTGTTGTCTCCAAAAACGAATTGATTATTATAATCATCAACGTTAGGAATCACATTGAAAGTTTCGAATCCAGTTAAACCGATTCCATAGTCGGTATCTTCTTCCAAGTGTATTGGAGGATTGAAATCGGAACTTAGAACCGATGAATTTCCAGTGAGTGAGAATGCCAATGACATTTTGAACTAAACTGAATGAGATTCATGTATAGTTCTCATTATATAAGAATTTGAGACAAAGATGACCACAATTGTAGGAATTGGTTGATTGAAAATTATCATGATTATACTTAATAATTTTAGAGCTACCATCACTGTAGAAATATTTGATGAGTTCAAGAGGGGGTCTCAGGCTACCATAGCTATCAAAATATTTGATACTTCGTTGGGATTTGTTATAACAAACCCAATGGGTACCATCCCCACTCTTATCATCTAAATTAATTATACCACTTTCATACTTTCTTATTTTCCTGGGTATCTCATCTAACATAAACACTCCTCGAAAGAACGGTATCCTTAATTCTTCAGTGTAGTTCAATAAATCTACATTTGTTAATGGACGGTGTGGTAGCTTGATGTTCAGTTTTTTGAATACGGTTTCAGGAATAATCCATATCCACGTTTGTAAGGTTTCAAAAATAGACCTTTTCCCAAAGCTGATTGTTCCATTTTCATGTTATGTCTCTTTTGTTCATCCAGTTGCTCCCTGGCTGCCTTAGCCTTGTTTATGGCTTGGGCAATCCCAGCTGCCCCTCCTCCAAGACTACCAAGAGCACCGAGAGCTGCAAAGAGGGGAATCAGTGGAATGAACCCTCCAGATTTGGGGATGGGTATAATTCTCTTTTTTGGTTTCGAAACCTTTTTTCCACCAATAGAAGAGAGAGCTAGATTCGCAGCCTGAAGTATGTCCATATTTTGACCTTTTATACCTTTCCTTGCTTTGCGCATTGCTTGAGTGAAACTTATTGCACCACCCCTTTTCCGACCAGCTTGTCGTCTTTTCAATCCCATGCCTAATTTACTTTTACTCTTCATTATTCCTGCAATTCCAAGTGCTGCGATTTTTTCCCCGATTCTCGTGTCTCTTTCCTTGAAACGGTTCCACGCTCGCTCTGACAGAATGCGGTCCGCTACGTTTCTGTTCTGTGAATCAGTGTATTTCGAATAGGCTATATCGTGATCTCTACAAGCTTCGTCCAATGTGTTGATTCCTCTATCCCCACGTGCAAGTCGTTCAGATAATTTGGTTCCGGGACCACAAAAATTATAACCTGGCAAATGCAATTCGACGGGTAATCTATTTATGAGAGTGTTCAATAATCCTCTCCCTTTTATATCATTTCGAGTACCGTACACGAGCATACCAAGAGTTCAAAAGTTCAGTACCGAATGTTATAAATGTGAAAATAAGTCAAATATATATACCAGTGTTGAATCGGAATCTGAACATGAAAGTTGAGAAACATAAAGTGAAACTATCTGTTACTGATCATGATAGTTTCATTAGCTCACACCAATTCAAGAAACATGGAGATTTATTTGAAGGTGGCTCCAAACGAGCCCTGGTAGTAGGCTCTTCGGGATGTGGAAAGACAAACTGTATGATAAGTTTACTCGATGATCCAAATGGTTTGAGATTCGAAAATCTGTATTTGTACTCCAAGTCGCTTTATCAACCGAAATATGAGTATTTGAGGACATTGTTCAGACCAATGAAGGAAATTGGATATTTCGAGTACGATGACGGCGATGAAGTTATCTCTCCGAATGAAGTAGCTCCAAATTCAGTCATCATATTCGACGATGTTGCCACATGTAACCAAAATATCATCAGAGATTTTTTTTGTTTTGGGCGACATAAAAATACCGATGTGTTCTACTTATGTCAGACTTACAGCTCAATCCCGAAAAGACTGATAAGAGACAATGCCAACCTAATAATTATTTTTAAGCAAGATGTAACTAATTTGAAACATATTTATGATAATCATGTCAACGTTGATATGTCATTCCAACAGTTTATGGATATTTGTTCATTCTGTTGGAATACAAATCATGGATTTGTTGTCATCGATAAGGATGCGGGATTGAGGAAAGGTAGATATAGAAAAGGATTCGATGAAGTTTTGAAAATTTGATATAAGATGAGACACATCGTATATCTTATTCAGTACAATGAATAGACAGCTTGCAGAACAGTTGGTGAAAGCCAGAAAATCTGTTAAACAAAAATATCAGAGCCTCAAAACTGATATTGCGAAATCAAAGAGTTCGTTGGAGAAAAGTTATGAACCAATAACCAACCCTCTGAAAGAATTGATTGCATCGATTCATCAGACAGCCGTTCCTAAAGTGGAAAAGACAGAACCTGATTCATTTTCAACTCCACAACACGATAAGTATTATAGATTGCTAGCTAAAGATCCATCAATACTACAAGATGAAGAAACATTCGTACACGATCCTGAAATAAGCTATTTTGATCAGAGTTTGGGTCAATTACAAAGTCAAGTTGAAAATCTACAAGCTCTACAGAAAGCCAGAGATCCTGAATTAGAAAAATATTTGGAAAAATATGAAAAACCTCTTCCTAGATCGTATATCGAAGACATACTCAAGGGTGATCCAGAGGATTTCGATCACAAATTTGGTATCAGATTCGAAGTATCAACAGATAACTGGATGATAGGAGATAGTGTTGTGGAATTTCTTGGTCCGCATTTTTCAATAAATGAAATAACTTATAGTGGTACACCGGGGCTATATGAACTGATGTTCAAAAAACATCCAATAGGTTACAAAGTCAATGATATTGACAACTATATTGATATTGTTACCGCAACAAATGCCATTTATACTGATTATAATCGTAAAAATGGATTATCCACGTCTAATGCTGAGAAATTTGTGAAAATTATAAAACCAAGGGTAACATCATTACATTCTATGGCTAAGGCAGTAGGAAAGAGATTACTCAAACAAAAAGTTTCCTCATCCATCCCAACCTCCAAAGGACCGAGGGTTTTCACTAGGTCACAATCGACATCCTCTGCTAAATTAGGACAAGGAATCGGTCCGATGATGCTTTACAACAATAAGAAGATAGAATACAAATATTTTGATAACTATAATGAAATCATAGACAGACTGAAGTTACTGATTGCAGAATAACAAGCTGGTCATACCGGACATAATAATGAGATAATTTCCGTGTTAGAGGAACTCAGGGAAGCTAAAATAATTGAATAAAATAACATGTATCACAGCTTTGGTGTTATTCATTCCTGATCATTGGAATAGGCATCATGCCAGTTGATAAATTCGGTAGACATATGTTACAACATCAAAGACTAGATCAATATCAAACTACTCAACAACAACCAGTGAATATATATCAGTTATACAGTGAAAGTATATTAACAATTACCGGCAGTATAACCAAAGTAATAAAGAGGCTTCCACTGCCCTGGTTATACAAGCTACAAAATAATTCAGATGAATACACATTTCCATTGAGGGAAGGTTTCATAGTTGGAATTGACTGTTATCCTAAAGACGTTTCAGTAACGGTCGGTAATAATACGATTGAAATTAGCGAACTGATTGGACAGAAATTAAGTAAAGGTTCAACATTGAAATTCCAATCAAAATATAGAGTATCAGATGAAAATCTCAATATCCAGTTGGTGATTCATACCCCTATCATCAAGTATGTCTAACACCAAGAAAGAAGTAGTTGAGGAGCTACATAAACCAGCAAGGAGGCGATTCCGGAGGAGGAGAGTAGTTATCAAAGGATTGAATGATTTGTGGGAAGCTGATCTTGTTGAAATGCAACCATATGCTAAATTCAACAAAGGATACAAGTACATTTTGGTTGTAATAAATGCTTTTTCGAAATTTGTGTGGTGTGAACCTGTGAAAAGCAAATCGGCTGACAATGTCACAGTTGCGATGAGAAAAATTCTATCCTCAGTGAAATCTCCACCGAAAAATCTTCATACTGATAGAGGCCGCGAGTTCTATAATAAATTGTTCTCTGAACTGATGATAAAATATAAAATTAACCATTATAGCACTTTTTCAAGTATGAAGGCTAGCATTGTAGAACGTGTGAACAGAACTTTGAAAACCATAATGTGGAAAGAATTCAGTCTACAGGGTAATTACAAATGGATTGACATACTAAAAGATGTAGTTTCTACATATAATAATACCAAACATTCTACGACGGGATTGAAACCAATAGAAGTGAGAAAGAAAAATTGCTCCTTGATACTGTTTATAGTCACTTGAAAATAACGAATCCCAATCCTAAGTTTGGAGTGAATGATCACGTACGAATAAGTAAATTTCGAGAAGCTTTTTCCAAAGGCTATACACCGAATTGGTCGAATGAGATTTTTAAAATCAGAAAAATTCGTACAACTGATCCAACAACATACCTGTTGGAAGATGCCATGGGGAATCCGATTCAAGGTGTTTTTTATGAACAAGAATTACAAAAAGTCAAGTATCCTGATGTATATTTGGTAGAGAAAGTTCTGAGAACGAAAGGGAATAAAATTTACGTAAAATGGCTTGGGCTCGATAAATCCCACAACTCTTGGATCGCAAAAAATAGTCTTGTTTAGAGAACCACTTCCCCCTCTCTGAAAAAACCCCTCCACTTCGGTCTTGGATATGTATTCGCTTGCAGGTGTGAGTCTCCAGTCAGTTGAGAAAATGAATCCGATGTCAGATGAGTCGAGTGGTTATGGTAGTGATTGTTGGAGTGATATGGACGAGCTATACCGCAAGAACATCGAGAACGAGGGACCCTACATTGCTGAATCTACCTTCAACATCCAGGACAGCCCATTTTCAGTCTGTTGCGGCCTGAGCGTTGCGAGATGTTTCGAACCTGCAGTTAAGTTGAAGAACAATACCAGTAAATCGGAAATCTCCTTCAACGTGATAGAATGGGCAAATTTGACTCACATTTTACGAAATTTGCTGACTGAATATTTCGAAAAGAGTG
Source organism: Phaedon cochleariae (assembly GCA_918026855.4). Taxonomy (NCBI): domain Eukaryota; kingdom Metazoa; phylum Arthropoda; class Insecta; order Coleoptera; family Chrysomelidae; genus Phaedon; species Phaedon cochleariae. The sequence continues at coordinate 10,696,175 of OU896720.1, forward strand.
ATGAAAATGTTGTTGTTCCACAAATGTGTAGTGATGAGGAAGTGAAAATAAGCACCGCACAATTTATGGGCATCAAAATATCGAAACTTGAAACTACAAACTCTGCCATATATCTGAAAGAAGATGTTATTCGGAAAGTTCTTGAACTTGACTCTATCATCATCGATCACAAAATCAACATGCTCACGAATTTGTCATTTTCGAATTTTTATTACAATGTTATTGAAATTACCAGGAAATTTATATTGCAAGTAAACTCTGAAATGCAGAATGAATTGATAATAATTGCATTTTGTGATATTCTGAACAATAGTTTCGAGAGTTATTGTATGCGAGAGTGCTTATTGTATTATAGAGATATAATCATGGAGGATATAAATAAAAAATAATTGAATATAAGTGGTTTTTATTTAATTTCCATCTACACTGTATGTTTAACAATATCAAGTGAATATAATACTATAGTTTCCCCAAGGTGAAGTATCAGTATTTTTTATTTGATAAACCTAAGGTGAAGTATCAGTATTTTTTATTTGATAAATTTTCATCTACACTTTAAGTTTGACAATATCAATCTATAATAATACTATAGTGTCCCCAAGGTAAAGTATCATGGGAATTCCTATGTAAATATCTTTTGTCGTCATGTGGACTCAGGGCAATTTTGTTTTGTTCTATTGAAAAAACTTGATGGGCACGTGATTGTATACACCTCTGAGTCTCGTATTTCTCTATATTTTGTATTAAACATTCCAAATAATCTTCAAATTCAATTTTATGCTTGACTACGTAATATTTAATACCTTTGGATTTCTTAACACATTTTTTACCTTTTTCAGTATTATTAAGGGTGGGTTTCTTATTGTCAACCAAATAGGTGTATTGTTTTGATCGAAGGCCTACAAAATCTGTCATTATGGATCCTTTATTCTCATCTTTTAACAAACCAATTACTTTTTTATTAACTAATGGGATGTTGTACTGATTATCTGGAGGATAATCACTAGTATCGAATTTGTCAATATCCGCTCTTATAATCTCTTCGTAAACATCGTCACAATACAGTTCATAAATGAGAGAATCTGTATCGGTATAGAGTAATTTACATTTCGATGGATCAAACTTTTTCAACATGTAATCATAATGGAAATCATAAACACAAGTTTTCGAGATATCTAAAATTGCCATACCAATGTATAATGGTTTATTGAATACCAGTTTGGTTTTCTTCATTTCAATTGCCATCAAATTTTCATCAAATATAGTTCTATTATGGAAATTTGGACTAGATATTAAATTTTTCGCGCCATGCCTGCCTTCCCAACTCCTAACAAGTTTTACAATCCTGTATTTTCTAATGTTCTCCATTGTTTTACCGAAAACAGCATTGATCATTAATTTGAAGATTTGTATGCCGAACTCGTTCTTGGAATTTGCTCGCAACGTGGTATTCAGATCAATGTATGGCTTCAACCACCTGGACTGTTCGAATTTCAATATTCTATGAATTTTATCGATAATGAGTCCATTAGCCAGATATTGTTTCAGATTTCTATAATGCAATATATACTTTTCCTTGTGATACAATGTTGTCATTAGTTTGGGTAATTTTGATTTTGGGGGTATTTGATGTTCAGGGGCGAGGGGTAAATCTTTATGAAGGTCATGAAGGGATTCTGGATATTTGAGATCAACCTCCAAAATGTATCCAAGAGAGGATTCATCAGAAATGGAATTAACATCGAAATTCTCAGTATCTTTCAACCATTCAAATCCAGTATAAGGAAGAGGCTGAGACATAGCCCAACCATAGAGATTATTCACGTCGAGATACAAGAGGTACTTAGATGGTTCATCACTATTGAAATTAGTCATGTATTTATTGTTCGCTGTTGAGTACCTATTCGAACACTGACTCATTCCACCACGAATTCCCTTTTCTATGAACATTAATATTTCAACATCTTGAACTGTATCTAATCGGCAGTTTGTATATTTTAACATACAGTCCCATGTATATCCAGGTAAAGTATAGTAATGAGCAGGATCTAATCCGTATGTTGTATGGCACATGTCTCGAAAATTTTCAAAAATGTCAACCAATAACATTATATCTGTTTTCAAGTAAAGGTCGGAGTATTCGCCTAATGTTTTCAACTGGAATGTTTCCCATACTTTCTGTGCGTGCTCATAATCAGAATCCTTGATATGCTCATCGTTCAATTTACTGTAAAATGATTCCTTACTCGGTAGTTCAGTGTCTTGGAGTTTTTTCAAATTATCTAAATAATCATAACAAAAAATGCCTTTTCTACAAAGCAAATCAAACTTCTCTTCTTCTAGATCACTGAACTCTTTTCTGAGGTTGATAAATTGTGTTTTTTCCAGAAACGATGCCAAATGATCTAATTTGAATGCCATGAAACGATAGGAATCGACGAATCTGAATTTTATGTTAGATCTAGAATTATGTTGTGTGAAACTAATATATCTTTCCTTATTTATTGGGAGTAGAGTAACTCGAGAGTGTTTTGCCAAATCTTTTATAATGAAGTGGCTATCATATCCCGATAGGTTGTGAAAGAAAATGGGAACGGTATGGGAATTTGTATATTCGAGGTTACATTTCGAATGACTAAATCCGCGGAATCGCCCTGTATAGTGGTCATGGTCGCGAACGATGATGTCTGATTCGATAAACGTTCTTTCACAAATGTGACATGTAGTTTTATCAAAAATTTGTCCAGCATCTTTGCTCATTGGTATGTTCATACGCAATTTTGTCTCAATAAAAAGTGCTAAGTCATCTAACTCTTTCACGAACCACTCGATGCAGTCGATACCACGGTAACTTTTGTAGAACGATAAACTCTCATCAAAAGTACACTTCACATAATAACCCACACTGAACGTTTCATGTTTTTGATATCGAGATGTTTTTATGATTTTTCTTCTGCATTGTTCATCTTGTAGTGGAATGAGTAGTGATTCAAAATCACTGTAAACGACGAAAGGAACTTTTTCTTTGTGACGAAAATTTTTGAACTCCAAAAACTTTTCCTCGGGAAATTCTATTTTTGATTTATTTATTTTTGAACAATATATATCATGAGCTTTCAATTTTTCTTGGGAACTGAAGTAATTCAAACATGTATCGCAAATGATTTTTTTACCATTTCTCTTCCCAATTTGCTTAGAAACTAATCGTGATAGGTTCTTTATCCAACAAAAATGATACTCAACAGAATCCTCATCTTCGTTGATATGATCAAGTAATGACATTTCCATGTCACCTTCTGAATCCCCATCATTGAAATATTCTTTTTGAATCATCAGAAGGTTGACATGCCTATTCGAAATCTTATTCTTAGTGGTTCTCACAGGTACAGTTGAAAAATTTCCAAATCGATCGGTTTCTAAAATGAATACATTGATTGATAGATTGTTGAGAATTTCAAATTTATTGATCTTATTCAGTCTCATTGGCATGTTTATTCCAGTCATATCCAGAACCTCACTAAAATGAGGGTATGAATAAGTTCTTTCAGCATTTCTTTCTGCGGGATATAAACAAGACGTCACTGCCCAAGCGAAGCAAGCTTCATCTGAATTTTTGATGTTAATACAAGCACGTTTGCGAATTATTTGGTCAGGAAGTTTGATATAAGAAGAACCTCCATACCCCATTTCTACCTTATTGAAATTAACTTCCAAATTGATTATTTTATGCAGAGTCCATCCACTGTCTCGCTCTTGGAACTCATCCAATTTATTCAAAATGACATCAGTTACATTTTCTTCATACCATCGCTTCAAATCTACTTCAGCATCAATGATAAAGTTCTTAGTGTTCAGATATTTGAAATCGAATATAATTTCGTCATTTTTATTATTTTTCAAGAATTCTCCACAAAAACATGTGTTTATTTTCATGAAATGAAATTTTTTCAGCATTCTTTGTATTCTCGATTTGAATAGTGAGAATGAATCATCCAAAAATTGTCTAACATCGATATGTTTCAAATTTATGATAACTCCAGACCGTATTCGTCTATTGAAAGCCGACTGAATATCTTCCCATCTGATTCTCTCATTTCGTCTACGATTATTTGTGACACCACGACCGACAAATATCAATTTTTTGAATCGTTTCAAATGTCCAATGTTGGTTTGTAGTTTCCTCAAAGAAGATACATTCATGTCACCATCTCGAACAGCTTTATTGAATAGTCTCAAATTTTTATTGTATAGTTTGATCCATCTTTCTCTGATAGGTATGCTAGTACTATCCGAAATTTCCTTAAGAGCTCTGAGGAATAATTTGATAATCTCATCGCTATGCTTCGCAATATCACAATGTTCCATGATACTTCACCTTTCGACAATACACTAACAATGATAATAAAAAGGGCCGATATTGTCTTAAATATATCTTTCACAAATTTGATTTTTAACTTTTTTTTTCTTGGGCTCTGGACTATCTTGCAATGTTTCTCTACAATACAAATCTTTACTACTACCAATCCTATCATAAGGATTATTTTTGGATGGCTCAGACACAGTTGTGTGAAAGTTATGTAATTGTATCGATTTCTTACAAAAACAAAAATACTTCTTACAGTCTAGGCAGAATTGGGTATTCATATTAAAACTCACTCAATGTTTTTCACCAACTCGAAACTATAGGCGTCCTTCGATTTCCCAACGTCCTTCTGGCCTTTATACACCAGAGCGTATTTCTTTGGTGTGAATTCTTCCTCTTTTCCTTCCACCAAGTCGGTCACTCTTTGCGGAAGAAAGACTACAAAATCTTCCAGTTCCGCCAGGATACACTTCCCAAATCGTGTTTTCACAACCTTAATACTAATTATCGGTATCTTCTTATCAACTGGAAGATCAGACAGCTTCACGGTCTCCTTCCTTACCAAAGAAGCCTCTTTGTTTATAGCTGTAAGATCCATCTAAAATTATGATTCATTCTTCGACTTTCTCAATCAAAAACCCAAAATATCTATCAACTCACTTTTGTTTAGGATGTTTCACTTTTCACAATATATAAGTTTCGACACGAGAATATTTCACAATGCTCATCTACCCAACGCTATTCTTTTTATATCAATCTTCCCACTTCAAACTGTATCCCCACCTTGGAATAAAACTCACTTGTTTACCCAACATGAATAATGGTAGGATGATATCATCAGATTTATTTTCATTGAATTATATGTGACATCACTTGTTTACTATGAGTGGTGATGCATCAGCTATTGATGATGACAAATACATTATTTCATTTCGCATTTCATCATAACACAGGCAATCAAACAATTTCGGATGACCAAACACCTAAAACATTTTTAAAATTGTAGGAATTTTTAAATTCACATGTTCTATATTCTATACAATCTTTTTTGCATTTGAAACAATGAATATGTGCAAATGCATGAATATGTTTATTATTACAGAACAATGATGCTGAGTATTTTTTCATTTCCGAAACCAAATCTGTACGGGAATAACAAGACGGGCACAAGATGAAATGTTTTCCATTAACTGGATTGAACAAATGATAATACTTGTTGCAGCTCGCATATTTAGTATGACACATATTCTCGTTGATGAAATTATCCAACGGATAATTCTTCTCAGGAATCTGGTAGGGTTCTCCACGTGAAGGAAAACTCAGCTTTATCTCAACATCTTTTCCACCATCGAACTCTTCATCATTCATAATTTCTCCATTACGCGTAATTGGGATCACGCAATGATATTCATCCACAAAGTCATATGACTGACCTGACATACTACTGATGGCACTATCTTCAAATTCAGACATAATGATACGTAACTGAAGAGGATTACAACAGAACTGATGAAAAAATACATTTTTTCATGATTTTTATACATTTTTGGAAACCATTACTGTCCACCCTATAATCGAAATTTGCACCGGTAGATTGTGCATGTATTATCGATGAGATCATTAGTGCTCGATAAACAAACTTATTGTTGTTGTTGCGATGAGATCATTGAGGCGTGGAAACGACGGATAATTTGTTATTGTTCTCTGCATAGTGGCCATGGTATTATGTTAATCGATGATCGAGCGTGATAAACAAACACACCTAGCAAATTATTATTGAATTCATTACACTGATGAGATAATGGCATAGGAAACGTAAACAGGGTGATTTCTGGAGCAAAGACTGGCAACGAAAAATGTTACCAAGCACCCCAGATACATTCTTAGTTATTTTTCAGAAGCCTAATTGGTGGAATGGTATTCAAAATACCCAATTTCAATGTACCAACCACAAAAAATACAAATAAACTCACCCCATTTCATCCAGTTGCCTCAGACAACCACGTTCACAGACACACTTTAAACATTTTCTTCACAGAATGAATGGTAATTGTAGAGAAAAAATAATGAAAATACCTTACCAACTAACAATGTTTTATTCTCATCTACTCTCATCTACATGGAATCTGTAACGAAGAAAATAATTAGTAAGCAAATCAAAGATATTTCCAAAAGTTTTTCACCTAATTCACAGCAAATACCAACAGGATATCTATAACATATTTATAAAACAATCTGTATTCCCCAATAACTCCAAACTCTACGGCATCCGCTGGCATAAAGTCTCTAACATCTTCCCCCACAATCATTATAATTTCCATGTTCTGAAACATATTGAACATTAAAAAATCATATAATTAGATCACTTCGTATACTAACTCTCAAATTTTCTGGCAACAGCCCCCTCACTCCTTGCTCTGACATAGCTTCTAAAAAACATTGCCAATTATTATCATTCACGAGATTTCAGAAAAAAAAAAATACTCACCATTTGCTCCAATCATGCTTTTTGTTTTTTTAATTCAAGAAGTTATCGTTGAACTGAGATTCAAACTCGCTCCGTGCTTTTTTATAAACAATTTGAATGAAAAATCTGGGAAGAAGGAGTTGAGCATCATCTTGAATAATAATTTGTTTTCGATGGAAAATTTTCCAAACTAGAGCTACAATTACGAGTTGGGAAAAGTACTATCACTCAACGACGGATAATTTGTTATTGTTCTCTGCATAGTGGCCATGGTATTATGTTAATCCATGATCGAGCGTGATAAACAAACACACCTAGAAAATTATTATTGAATTCATTACACTGATGAGATCATGGCATAGGAAACGTAAACAGGGTGATTTCTAACTCAAAATAATATCAGCCCAAATTACCAAAAATCTGAGGACCAGGTACACTGAAAAACATTCCGAGGTATGCGTGACGTCAGGGTTCTTCAGTTTACCTACCAGAAGGTCTGCAACGTCTTCAGCTGCACATGGAAGAACTTGATGGCCGTTTGAGTAAGAAAGAGCATAGAGCCTTTTTGATTTCGTAATCTCGTGACTACTCTACTTCCTCATATTCCTCCTCCTCTGTATTTGGTATGGCATTCTTTATTTTTTTCCGACTTTCACCTATTACTTGGGACATGAGGCTTTGTGATTCCTGCTCATCACACGTATCCAGATTTGAAGTTGATGCTCTAGGTTTTATATGTTCATTCAAATAACTTATTTTCTCAAAATACCATGATGATGGCATGTATACCTAAAATATCATATTGTTAGACTCAAAATCATTAGTAAACTGAAGGGTGTCAAAGAATAATAGTGTATGTCTAGTAGTACTGGCACTGTATTCTGTATTTTGATACTCGCAAAATTTACACCAGCTCCACTTCTGATTGCCTTATCCATCTTGCGTTTCTCAACTTGATAAGTGGTTCTCAGACTGGAAAATTTGACTTTGATCTCGTCAGGTGTTGTTGCGGGCCTCAGTTCACGTAATACTCCACAAATCTTGGTCAAAGCGTTTACTCGAGCATTTCTGTTGTGATACAATGGGTGTTTGATTCCATAAAAACATGGATACTTTTGGAATTCTTCAATTAAAATACCAACATGCTCCGACGACCAAACCATTATACCTACTCAAAACAGATCTTATCTATTAACAGAAAAGCAATCAGTAGACATCTATCATTAATAGTTTATATTTATTATATTATGTTAAAAAATTAAAATACCATAACCTTGAGAAAATTTGTCACTATTGTCACTTCAAAACAAAACGAATTCCATTCAGACTCTGTTTCTGTAATACACGGTGCAGTCAATTCTGAATACAAATTCTCATTAAGAAAATAGAAGAAAAACTGGCCCGTGTCATACGGAATTGAGTCTTTTGTACCTGAACAAGCCAATGTGAGTAGAAAAAGTTGTGATGTATCTTAATTCCTCATCCAATGTTAGTTGGTGATGCTCTTCCTTCAGATCAATCTTGCTGAATATTGTTGATCTATTAAGTTGAGTCATCACTTCATCAACAGTTGGAGTTATATGACGTTCACGTACTATTGCTTTATTTGTATTTCTCATGTCGACACATATTCTTATTTCATCTGGGTTATTCTGTTTTGGGACAATGACGATTGGTGATACCCAAGGTGTTGGTCCTGTTGTTCTCTCAATGATGTCTTGTTTTTCTAGACGTAATAGTTCTGATTCAACTTTGTTTCTTAGATGGAAAGGAATTCTCCTATGTTTGTTAGGTACTGGTTGTATGTTTGGATTGATATGTAGTTCAATTGTGATATTAACCAGCTTTCATATGCCTTCTGTTAACTTTGGATTATGTTTCTCAAGGAAGTTTTTGTCTATTGGATTTGAATTGAGTTTGTGAATGAAACAGTGTTCAGATCTTTAAAGGCTTGGTAGCATAGTAATGATTCAGAATTTCCTTTTATCACAATTATTTCTGTAGGTATATATGCTTCTGTTTTTGATGTGAGTTAATGTAACTGGTAGTTTTCCAGTAACCTCCAATTTTGTTGAGTGGTCATATGGAAAAATTTTACTGTCATCTGGAGTTAAACGTTGACCAAAATTTGTGAATATGTTTCTTCAGAAATGAGAATTACTGATGTGCCAGTATCAATAATGAACTTGATGGGTTTATGGTTGACTTCTAAAGTGATATGTGCAAGAAGACCACTGTTTGTTGATAGATTGAAGGAATAGTCAGAATCAATGTTATCATCTTGCTTAGTATAGTTGACCTTGTTTCTAGAAACTATATCTTTATGTTGTTGCTGAGAGGTAGACTGATTTGAGGTGCTTGCCTGTGTTAATTGGTTTTCGTTTTGTGGACTGTATTGCTTAGCCATGCACACCTGCGCAAAATGACCTATTTTTGAACAGAAATGGCAGGTTACTTTGAGAACAAGACATGTATTTCTTTCTCCGATATGTCACATATTACCACAGTTTTTACAAACTTTATTGTTGTTGTAATTTTTGTTGTGTTTGTTGCTAGTAAATGACCTTATCTTTTTGAAATTGTCATTTGTTTCTTTGTAGTTCATTTTTAATCTGTTAACACTAATTTCACCTCTTTCCATTTCGAATACTTGTTTTTCAGTTATTTCATATACTTCAGCTTGAGTTATTGTTTGCTGGAGTGATGGGTTATCTGTCATGACATACCTTCTTAATATAGATGAGGTAGTGCCCTGTATAATCTGAGACTTTCTCTATCTCTATCTGCAAAACCACAGTTTGTACTAAGTTTTAGTAGCTTAGCATAATATTCATCAATTGTTTCTGTGCTCTCTTGTTTAGACTGTCGAAAACTCAAGATTCTGGTAAGGAACTGAAGATATCAAATGCCTCATCACCTATGCAATGAAGTAACATCGCCTCTTTTCTCTCATCGCTTGTTATGCCTGATGCAATCAGAAAATTATCGAATCGCTTCACCCATTTTTGCCATCTCACTCCTACGTTTGCTGCATGTACATTGAAGGTTTCAACAGATCCTACTGTGTTCTCCATGTTGTGGTTCTAATTCTCGCCGCCAAAATGTGATATTTATGGATGACTGTTATTTCTAATGTTCAAATTGAATCGAAACTTCAACAACGTGTTCCTCTTTATTGTTTTAACATCCCCAAACTGTCACCTGTCATCACACTTTCTCACTATGGTACCAACCTAAATACCAAAACAAATCTAGTTGAATAATACAACATTCAACATTGATTGTAGACTATTCAGTATTCAACAGTTAACACTAACACTGACACACTAACAGGATTCACTAGCACGGACATCACACAGCACACTTGGTTGTCATAGTCTGAGGTTCACTAGCAATACTTATAAAAATCATTTAGGTATGCTGATTTTCTTCTTATTCTTTTCTGTTTCTTTTCTTCCCCCTGTGGTGAAGAGCTTCTTGGCTGCTGCTCAGTTGTCACTTCCGTTGGTCTCAGTAGATGTCTATTTCTCCTCAGGACTTGGCCACTTTCCGTTTGCACTTTGTAAGATCTTGGTTCTTAAGGGGCTGCAGTACTTTCTCAAGGGTCCATTGTCTGGTTTTCTCTTGGAATGCAACTGGTTGGCCTTCATTGAGTGGGATTTGTGGTTTGCTTGTTTTTTGAGCCATTTGCCATTTTTTGGTGTGGTGTTGTGTTCCAATATGCTTATAGTGGCGTCGCCGCCTGTGTTGGCTGCTTTCACTAAACAATGCTTTTACTGTTTGTACAGTGCTTTCGATGAGACCATTGGATCTTGGGTGGTGTGGGCTTGAGGTAACAGTTCCAAAGTCCCAGGTTTTAGCAAAATTGTACCAGTTCTCCGAGTTGAATGGATAGGCCCATTGTCACTCATAATTTTTTGAGGAATACCATGATGGGCAAATATTTCCTTGAGTATGTTGATTACTGCTGACGCTGTCTTGCTTTTCATGTGTTTCACTGTTACGAATTCCGAGTGGTAATCCAGTGTGACTATGTAGTCTATATTATGTGGGCAAAATTGATGGCGATTTTTGCCCCTGAGAGTGGTTCAATATGGTGTGGATGGAGTTAGTTCTGCTCTATTTGCTGTGAAGTATTTTATACAAGTGGGGCACTTTTCTATGAGTTAAGATATCTGGTGGTACATACCTGGCCAAAAATAGGCTGGCCTTGCTTTGAATATGGAAGAATTGATGGCTTGATGGGCTTTTTGTGCAAAGCCTATAAATTATTTCCTCATTGACTTTGGGATCATCGAGCAGTTACACTTATATAATAGTCCCTCTTGGAGAACGATTTCCTCCTTGATGTCCCAATAGGGCTTTGCCCATTCGGAGCAAGTCTTTTTTGATGATGGCCAACCATTGGTTACATATTGTTTGACAATCTGTAGGGCTTCGTCATTAGCTCTCTCATTTCACCTTCTGAAGTTGTAATGATTGAATGAACTTTTACTGCTTCATTTTCTAGGTACTTGGTGCTCACTTGCATGTTTTGGGGACTTCTGGATAGGAGGTCTGCAATGAATAAAATTCACTCTGATATATTCCAGATGCGGATTGAAACGGAGCTGGCGCAATGCCAAAGCTTGCAGTCTGACTTCCACTGACAGTACTATTGGCTTTCTTGGGTTGAAAAGTGCCAGTGTGGGAGCGGTAGCTATCAGTGTTTTCAAATAATTGAATGCTTCTTGATGTACAGCATCCCGAAGGTACTCTGACACATTTGGAATGAACTTCCCAAGGTATTTCATTATGCCTAAAAACCGTTGCAATTCTGTGATGTTATTGGTGTTTTCATGTTGTTGATAGCCTCCACCTTTGCTTCTTGTATTGAGAGGCCTTCTGGGCTAATTTTGTGTCCAACAACTTTGATTTTGTTAACAGCCAGTTGAGTTTTGTTTTTATTAAATTTTAGGTTATGTCTTCTTGCTCGTTCCAAGACACTTTAGAGTCTATTATCATGTTCCATGATGGTTGAACCTGTGATGAGGACATCGTCAAGGTATATGTGGACATCCTGTATTCCTTCCAATACCTGATTGATTGCTCGTTGCCAAACTTCCGGGCTGCTAGATATTCCATAGGGTAATCTTTGATAGCAGTATCTACCATATGGTGTGGCAATTGTGCACAATTTAGTGCTTTCAACATCCATTGGTATTTGATGGAAGGCATTGGATGCATCTAGGACAGAGAATATTTTAGAGGTGCCAATCTCAGCCAAGATATCTTCTGCAACTGGGAGTTGGTAGTGTTCACGTTTGATGAATGTATTGAGTTTCCTTGGGTCCATGCAAATTCTGATTCTTCCATCACTTTTTCTTGCTATCACTATGGGGTAGACCCAGTCAGTTGGTTCGTCTATAGGTTTCAGGACTCCCTCCTTCGTCATTTTCTCCAGTTCAAACTTTACCAATGGCTTCAAGGCGAGAGATATTTTCCTGACACAACTCATACTAGGGATAGCATTATCAAGGAGCCTTATCTTGTATTCCATGTTGAGATTCCCTAGTCCCTGGAATACATCTTGGAACATATTCATGATGTCTATTGCTTTCGAATGGGAAACTGCCACATGTTGGATTTTTTTTATCAAATGAATCCATTGCTTTGAATGACAGAAAGAGAGTTCGGTTTTCCTGAGTGATAAAATATTTTAACTAAAATTATTTACCTCCCAGGCTGGTATGTAATTTCACAGTCCCAAATATGGGTATTGTGTTGTTTGTTTAACTGCAGAGTCTTTCCTTGGATGGTCTGATTTTTGATTGGTTTTTCAATTTATTGAAAAAGTTGAGATTGAATCAGCTTGAGACCCACTTCCCATTTTAAACTTCAAAGTGGTATTATTCATTTCCACTAATTCATGCCAATCGTTGTTGACCTCCTCCCCAACTCACCCTACATAGTATTCATTCTCTTCATTCATGTCTTCTTCCTGGTTGCCCCTTCTTCTATTTCATCCACCTGATTGGATCTACAGGCTAGTGCAAAGTGATTTCTTCCATTGCATTTGCTGCATGTCTTTCCACAGGCAGAGCAGTTCATTGGTTTGTGGCTGGACAGACATCTTCGACACTTTCTTATTCTTGGGGATTGCTGGTTGTTTCGTTTCCGTCTAAATCTGAACCTGTTAACGGTTTCCTGCTGGGTACCTCCTTGGAAATTCATTCCTGAGATGTGCTTGCTGCAAGTCTCTTCAGCCCTACAAATGTCTATGGCATTTGTTAGATTCAAATTCGGTATCTTGAAAAGTTTGCTTTTCATTCGCTCGTCTTTGCAAGGTCATTGGAAAGGTCTACCAGTTGACAGTCCTTACCTATACTTCGTAAACAGGTTACAAATTCATCTATTGTTTGGCCTTCTTCTTGAGGGTTCGTAGTGATCACTAATTAAGTCCAATATTATTTTGATAGTCAACTGGTCATTCGACAATTCTTCATTTGCCTCGTTCACATAGCGGAATGTGCTAAACAGTTCCAGGCTCACTGGTCCTATGACGTAGAGCAGTGTGGATCGTTGTTGAGCAACAGGCTTCACTTATAGTTGTTCGGCTTCTATGAAGAGTTCAAAGGATTGTCGCCACTTTCTCCAGCTGTGAAAAGTATTTTCTACTGGGACGAACTGGGACTTCATTAACTTGCTTGCCTCGTGATAGTCGTGAGCAGTCTCGCCTAACCTCAACTCACTTTCCCCTTCTTTACCAATCTATTTGATCATTCACAATAGAAACATTTTAAATTTTTTCGATAGCCCGTTCAACATGCACTCTTGCCCTAGCAATGTCTGCAGTTAATCTAGCATCCTCCTAAGTCAACTGCTTCTTCTTCCTGAGGAATGGTGGCCTTATCAATTTGATAAAATTTCCCTAGCATTCGGTATCAATAAGAAGGAGAGGAGGAGGAACCCCCTTATCCACCATAATCCCATTGCCTTGTCTAATAGTACACTAGTATTTTTAAATTCATTGAAACATTTTGGGAGGTTCTCTGAAGTTTCTCCTCTGGTTGGCCAATAAATAACTGGTTTGATACTTACTGCCAGGAGGTTAACAGTTGGGTAGGATATTCTTGTGCACATGGAATTGCTTGTGCCAAAAACGAGAGCGAGACAAGCAAATGAAAAATTGGTTTTCAATTAACATAAAACAACATTATGCTGAATTCAATATTGTAGAGGTTCAGATCTTTTGCTGATGCTACATTTTCCACACATTTTGTATAGACTTTCAAAATTGTATAATGTACACTTGTGAAAAATAGTTAAATTATTTTGCAGAAGCCACAATCCACACTACCTATATCTATAACATTCATTCACTTTATTTCAACATTTTGAAATCATATTGCATTCACCTGTGAAATTTTCTCAATTTTTCACCTGTATTCAATATCTGAGGTAGTTGAAATATATATTCAGTAGACTGCACTGAAGTCTCAACCAACACATTATTCAATGTCACAGGCTGAATCTGATTTTCAAGTTGCTCCAGCTCCATGTCACCATCATTTTCAACAAGTTGCTCCACTGGCTCAATTAGTTCTTTATCATTTTGAACTCTTCGGTTCTCTAAATTTTGCTCTATTGACTCTATTAGTTTGTATCGCTGAGTCTTCAAACATTTTCTCCGGTGTCTCGTGCTCTTCCGTTTCTTGTTGATTGTCTTGATTTTCGTCTTCTATCAATTTGTTTTCTCCCATTTCATTTGCCTGCATACTGCCCTGATCTGCGAGGTTACTCTAATCACTCCTTGAAACTTGTCCACATCAATGAGATTTTCATGTGGAGTATCATAGGATGGAATAGTTGCAGATGCATCATTGCAAAGACTTACTATTGAACCAATTTCAAGTGTACCTTCTTCCACCAGACCATTTTCTGACCCTGTTGTTGTTTCATTCCTAGTTACTTTTCTGATGGAATTTTCGAGAAATCTAATATCATTGATAATGACATCCACATTTATTACATGATTGAGCAAATTATCAGCAATGGTTTCTCTGCTGTCTTACATTCGTCAGGAGTTACTGTGTTCTCTGGAGGAAACGTTTTCGATGATTTATATTATTCGATTATATTCTTACACATTTTGTATAGTCCACATTATTCGGGTTCAGCGGAAAAAATCCGCATTTCTTGAATCAGCTTTTTATGTGATTTTCCATATTTGTTTCTCGGAGTGTCATTTCAAAAACTTGTCAGAAATTAGTTTTGGTGACAGAATTATCAATATTTTCTGGTTGACTGCCATCTCCTAATGGTGTTTTTCCATTTTTGTTAGAGCGGCCGAAATACACTAACATCTGCTGGTTGGAGTATATGTGTGGTATTTGGTGGAGCCACACAATTTCAAAGCAGGAAACTTTTACTATAGTCCACTCCTTTACCGATCTCCTGTATACGTCAAGATTAATTTGGTGTGTGATGAGAGAAGCCACTTTTATATTTTGATCCCGGTAAAAATTAACATTTTTATACGAAAATACTACCTACTTTAGTTTTCAGATGGAAAAACGACGATACCGGTCTTCAGAAAGGTCTCGCTGCCGTTCGACCGATTGAAGAAGTTCGAAAAATAAAATCAAGATCGGAAATGAGAATGACCAGAATAGATGCCGTGACGGCCATCATGAAAATACGAGAACCAGACGTAAAAGTCGTTCTCGGGACAGGACCCGGAACAAAGAAGAGGTACTTGCGAGAACGGAACGACAGCTCATCAGAATCGAGAAGTCGATCTCGTGATTATCGGGACAATCCCCGAAAATACGACTCATTGCGGGATAGTACCCCATTGAGCAAAAATGAGAGAACAAGAAATCGTTCTCCTTATAATAACCGGGACAACACCCGTAAAAGGACACATAAATCATTGCAGGACAGTACCCCTTTGAAAAAAAGAAGGAAAGCCCGTAGACATTCATATAGTTCTCAGGAGAGCTCTAGTGATTCCAAGGTTTCTTTATACAGTGATAAAGAGTCTTTTTCTGTTCCCAATGTTGCAAATGAAAAATCAAACAGGAGCTCCCATAGTTCATCTGAGCCAGATTCTCCAAGAACTTTTCATTCTACAAATAATGATATACAACAGGAGGACATACCATCTGATACTCTTGTTATCGATAATGACATAAACTTGAATGATGATGCTATGGCTGCTTTGGGAGATGATCAAAGTTTGAAGAAGCCTTCATTCGAGCTTCATACCTTATTGAAAAATAAATGGACAAAGATTTTTAGAGAAGGACTAAGCAAAAATGAAAGGGAGGAGATGGTCCAGAAATATCACCTTCCTTCTAATATTCCGCATTTAAGTGCGCCTACATTGAACACTGAAATTTCACTCAATCTATCACCCGTTCAGTTGAATCGAGAAAAATACCAGTCTGCTCGACAGAAACAATTAGGGACAAGAATTGGTGTGATTGGAAAAGCAATAATATCCTTATTGAATCCAGAAAATATATAGTTATTTATTATATGTACAAGGAAAAAAAGTAGTAGATTTTAGCTTCAGGTTCGTTGTCACACAAAAAACCGTGAGCTAAAATCTAATATTTTTCCCGTGTATAATACACTATTTTTTTGTGTGACAAAAGAAAGTACGAATCAATATTGAGGAGATATTACATTATTTCGAAATCTGAAAATTATCGACGTGAAATTTTAAGTTTTTAACAGTAGGGACACCTGCGTTGTAGGCATCTTTATCATTCTTTTGGAGTAATCCAAAAAATTGCGAATTTAGTGAGTGTTTAGTAATATACGTAACCGCGAAGTTGAATGGAAGATAAAAGGACTTGCAGTTCTTTCTCGGAGACGGTATTTTTGACTCATTTTTCGGAACTATAGCACAACAGAAGCCATCAACAGTGTATATATATGTTATATATATCCGAGAAAACAGTACTCAATTTTTTCCCACGGGAAAAAAGTAATTTATGAAAAGTGACATTTTATAACCTGCCAACAGTGATGAAATGCCAAACTTTTCATCCGTCGCAGAAAAAAAATAATAAAGAGCTTCGTATTGGTATCCTTACTTTGTTAGGAGATGCAGCGGAAGTTATTGCTGATGCACATCATAATATTTCAAGCTCTTCAAGCTCTAGACGTAAAGGAATATTACCATCTTTTAATAAGAATATAAGAGAAGTTATTCTAGCAACCCCAATTGAAGAACAGTTATTTGGAACAGATCTGAAGGAAAAGCTGAAGGTTGCTAAGGCAGTCCAGAGATCTGCAAAAGATCTAAAATAAACTGAACCCTATTCACAGAAAGTAATATCAAAACAATATGATAATCATTCAAAGTACAGGGCCCCATTGAGGACAACCCAGGGGAGGGCACCTCAAAAGGGGCGGTACAATCAGCAAACTCATTATTACTTCCAGAAGAGAACAACGCAGAGGAAATCTTTCCAAGGACACAGAACATAGAGGTATGTAGGATAGCTGGTCGTTTGAGCAACTTCCATGACAATTGGAAACAGTTGACTAGCAACAAAACAATCCTGAATTGGATTGAAGGTTATCAAATCCCATTTTGTCAGGTTCTCACCCAAAATAAATTGACACAAAAACTGAAAATTGATGATCGGAACAATTTGTGTGAGGTAGAAAAGCTCTCACAGGAAGGTATTATCACTGAGTGTGAAGATACAAGAGGACAGTTTGTTTCTCCCACTTTTCTGGTGAAAAATCTAGTGGAGGAAATCGATTCATACTCAATCTAAAAAGGTTAAACACATATTTGAACCCTCAGCATTTCAAAATGGAAGATGTTAGAACTGTCGTTAACATTCTATACCAAGGTCGTTTCATGAGCTCTATCGACATGAAAGATGCCTACTATTCAGTTTCTATTGAAAAATCGCATAGAAGATTCTTGAAATTTAAAATTGATGAACAATTATACCATTTAACTTGCTTACCCAATGGGTTAGCTATAGCCCCCTTAGTGTTCACAAAAATCATGAAACCGGTTCTCAAAAAGTTGAGAGAAAGTAATATAACTTGTGTAGGCTATCTTGATGATTTCCTTATTATAAGTGAATCAAGTGATCAATGTAAGCAGCATGTAAGCTATGCTGTGAGTTTGTTAGAGTCCCTAGGTTTCATAATCAACCATGATGAATGCTCTCTTATTCCTTCACGACAATGTGAATACGTAGGTTTCATTTCAAATAGTTCTAATATGACTATCAATTTGACAAAGGAGAAGAGGAAGAGAATTCTTTCTTTGGTCAGAAAAATTAAGTAGATGAAAAGATGTAGAATTCGGTATTTTTCCAAGTTTATAGGGGTTCTTGTGTCCGCTCTTCCAGCTGTAAGATACGGAAAACTTTATGTAGAAGCTTTCGAAAGAGTAAAGGTCATAGCACTAAACAACAGTCAACAAAATTATGACAAAATTATGCATGTACCCACGAATAATATAATGCCAGATTTGAATTGGTGGGAGAACAGTAGGGTGGAGCGAAAATATGAACTTTCGAAATCTTGAACTCCTGTATGCGGAAAAGTGGCGTAGTAACGAGTTAATTACCCCTTTAAAATTTGAACGCGATCGCTTATTGTTTACTGGTGCCCCCACCACTTTGAAATCGGCGCTTTGCGCACGCTCATTGAAGGCTTGTCTGGGAATCATTCCGGTCAGTTTTACGACAGGTTTCAGCTTGTGCTTATGTGTTTTGTTAGTTTGAATACTATCAGTCGTTCAGAAACATACTAGACAATATAAGAACTGATATTTTGTGAATTGTGTGAGTGGTAATAACATGCCAAAGACGAGGAAATACGTTGAGTGTCCTGTGTTTGGAGCTCCATCCAAATTTAATGGCAATGAGCTTCCGACGTACGCGGAAGTTATGAAAAACTATCTATTCATACGGCAGTCTTTATTGGATGCTTCGCAGAATAATGCGGAGCCTACATTGACACATATTTCAACAATTTTACTTGCTGAAATTAAAGTAATATGGGTAAAATCTTCCATACAAATAATTTCGGATCAACAGATAACAAATTTGATCAGAAGCTATCATGAGAAAGTGAGTAAGATAAAAAAAAACAATAAAGTCAAGAAATAGTGCTCTTAAACAAAATAGTCGAGTTTAGACAAGCTGCGGAAGGTAGGCTCTTTGATATTTCAATTTGAAAATGTGTTGATTTCTCTTTATGTATGTGCAAAATAAAAGTTCCATTCAGAGAAAGAGAGTTTCTAACAGATCAAAGAACTGGTCGAAAAATGGTTATTGGTTCGGTTGATGTTATTACAACAAGAAACATAGAACGTTTTCTCGAAAGAAAGCGAACCGAAACAGTAACGAAGCTTAGTAATATGACAACAGGAACTGTGATATCTGGACCAAATACACTTTCAGTTCCGGAAGAACCAGACAACCTAGACGATCTGAATGAAACCGGGCTTGACCCAGCCTTTAGAAATGAAGTTGATAATATCAGAACTTTTCAGGCCATCCCAGGTACTTTGCAGATGAGATTAACTCTTCTGACTAGCCCAAGCCTGTGATTCTACGGGAGTTTCAGATAGGTCAGCTGCTATAATAGCAAACGCCGTCCTGAGAGATATTGGCCTAATATCAAAAGATGAAAGAAATAAAATTATCGATAGAAGCTAAATAAGACGCGAATGTAAGAGGACACGAAAAACAATGCAGGAACATCACAATAATGATAGTTATCATTTTAAAGCTATATATTTCGATGGCAGAGAAGATGAAACTCTAGTTCTAACAAGGGAAGAAAACAGATTCCATCGGAAAACAATCGTCGAAGAGCATATTGCACTAATTTCAGAACCGGGTTCTAAATATTTCGACCATTTTGGAGTTTCCACAAGTACATCTTAGAACATCACAACAAATATGCTTCAATTCCTATGAAGACAAATGGACTTGTCTGAACTTGTCGCAATAGGATGTGATGGGACAGCTGTCAATACGGGTATTCACAACGGCATTATCCGTAATCTAGAAGTGGAGACCGGAAAATCCTTACAGTGGATAATTTGCATGCTGCACGGTAATGAATTACCACTTTGTCACCTGATTGAAAACTTGGATGGAGAAACAACTGGGCCAACTGGATATGTTGGAGTGATTGGCAAGCAGTTGCAAACTTGCGAAGAACTACCAATTGTTCCATTTGAGAAGATCAACGTAGTAATTCCAGAAGTAGATCCTGAGATTCTTAGCACCGACCAGAAATATCTTTTTGGGATAAGTGTTGCAATATCTGTTGGTATTGTTTCAGAAACCTTGAAACGAAAGCAAAAATGGCACATTCGAGATGGCTGACAACTGCCAACATGATTCTACGTTTATATGTTGGAACAATAATCCATCTGAAGAACTAAAAATTCTGACCAACTATATATTGTAAGTGTATGTAAGAACCTGGTGTTCTATTATGCTAAAGCCAGATATGAAGTACGGTTCGCTGCATTGATTCAACTTGATTCAGAGATCTCGATACCTTCCTTCAAATTTAAGGCAGATCGTTGACAGAATTATTCAGGTCAACGGCTATTTCGCACACCCTGAAAACATCCTTTTATGTATGCTTGGAGATGAACGTTTGCATATTAGGGAACTAGGTTTGCGACGAATTTTGAAATGTATAACAAGCCACCCTCAAGCTTCAAAGTAGTAAAAATTAATTTTGAAGCTATAGATTACACCGACCTAATACATTGGCAAGCAGTAGCTGTGAGAGAGCCTCCAATAACACGAAGATTCTCTACAGAAGATCTGAAGAAAATGATTGCTGAAATCCCTGAGGAAATTGATAATTTCAGATCACCATGCCACACTCAAGCTGTCGAACGTTGCATAAAACTTGTTACAGAAGCGTCTTCAGCCGTTTGTGGTTCTGATGCACGAGATGGTTTCATCAGAAATCGTATTTCTGGGAGTCAAATATTACCCAAATTTGAGAGTGAGAGCGATTATTTCAAGGCCGACCTATAGATTTTCAACCTAAGGAAGTGGGTGGGCGGGTGGAGCTCGACTTGCAGCCACCTCCTCGTGGTAAGCTCTGGGTTGTTGTACCAAAAGCAAGCGAAGAGCTGCAACTTTGAAAGTCCATGAAATAACGTTAATATCTAATACTTTGAGTGTCTGGGGCCACTGGAAGATATTGTCCTACCAACATCAGCTCTCACAGGGTGAATATGCACCACAGGGTGGCACTTTTTCCGATTCATCAATTTCGGAAAAAAAAATTCCCTATGGATTCGCTCCACCCTAGTGTACAGTTCCCTGAACTCAACAAAATAGCAAGATTATTGTGGCAATGGTGTGAGGAAAGGGATTTGTGGTTAGTCGTTTCTTATGTTCAATCATAATACAATAAGGCCGACAGATCCTCTAGAATTGTTTCCACAGAAACAGAATGGGAGCTTAGCTCACAAGCCTTTAGTACTATTGTCAAACATTTTGGGATTCCCAGAGTTGACCTGTTTGCATCGAGAGCGAACCATAAATGCACCAAGTATTTTTCATGGTTCAAGGACTCTGATAGTTCAGCAGTAGACGCCTTCACCATATGCTGGACTGATTCAGAGTTCTACGTGATCTTGTCAGATCAAGCTGAAGTAATAATTGTACCAAAGTGGCCAGTACAGGCCTGGTATCCATTATTTATGAAACTTTTAGTCTCTGAACTGTTGGTATTCACTCCTGATCGTAACTTGTTATGTTCTCCTTTCAGATTGCCACACCCACTTTGGCCAAGCCTTACCCTGGTGGCAGGAAAATTATCAGGGCGGCATTCCTAAAGAAAGGTCTACCTGAAAGTACCATGTCAACTGTAATTTCATCTCTTCCATCTGCGACCATAAAACAGTATAATACTTGCTTACAGATTTGGTGGGGTTTCTGCTGCAGGAATAAGATAGATCCCTATGATGCCAGTGTACCCGAGATCTTGAGTTTCCTCCTCCAAGATCAGATGAATTGTAAAAATTACGAATATGGTACGTTCAACTCCCATCGCTCTGCCCTTGCTCTAATTCTGTCAGAGGATGTCGCAAAGGATGGAAGAATGAAGAGATTTTTCAAAGGAGTTTGCAAAAGTGAGGCCTCAGAAACCCAAATATGAGATTACATGGGATCCTCAGATTCTATTGGATTATTTTTGTACATTAAGCTCGAACCTTGATTTATCGCTTTTGAAACTATCAAAAAAATTTGCTACATTGTTAGCACTCGTTTCTGGACAACGTCTACAAATATTACATCTTATCAAACTAGAAAATATCATTTTCGATGCTACTGGAGTAAGAATTTATATCCCATAGAAGTGCCATTTAAAAAAAAAAACCTTATATGTCCAACTGCAGCTCTACTAACCTATGTTGAACGTACTGAGGACTAGAGAGGATATCAGCTATCTGTTCACCAGTTCTAGAAAACCATATGTAACAGCAACAAGAGCAACCATAAGCAGATGGATTACAAAATCCTCATTTGAAGCAGGCCTAGACACCAACATTTTTAGTGCACATTCTACGAGGCATGCTTCAACCTCAAAAGCTTCTAGACAAGGGGTTTCACTGGATGTGATCAAAAAAGCAGAATGTTGGGCTGAAAAATCCGAAACATTTGCAAAGTTTTATCAAAGACCAGTGAAGTATTGTGATTTTGCGAGTGCTATACTGAATACTTGATAAATAAATTCGTACCTGTAGTTCACTCCTCTGCTGGAATTGAAGTCGTTCACAATTAACTTTTTAATGTTCACTTGTAGGCAATATTTGCTTCCCTTGAACATCTACAAGTCCCAAATTACAGTGATCTACGAAGGACGAGGCGCTGAAATATAGTTATACGATCAAACGAACTCACCTGTGATGTTCGATCGTAATTATATAAGGCGCCTCGTTTGAGTAGATCACTCCCATCCCTCAAGGAATACCAGAATATATATTTCTCATCCATTTGCAAGTATTGCATGGACTTTAAAATTATTTTGACGTATACAGAAGATCGGTAAAGCAGTGGACTATGGTGAAAGTTTCCTGCTTTAAAATTGTGTGGCTCCATCACACGCAGAGATAACTACTACAAGTCTTAAATTACAGTGATCTACTCGGACGATGCGATTCATATAATTACCACCGAACATCACAGGTTAGTTCGTTTGATCGTATAATTCCATTCTCTGAAAAGCCTCACTCCGTGCCAAAGTCATGTGAGATTTGTGGCCATCGATGAAAAGAAGGTATTAAATCACTTGGAGGCATACTGAATTTTGATCCTGATAAAAAATGCTAAATAATTTGGCAGAATATTTTTATATAGATGCGCTTCATATAATTACGATCGAACATCACAGGTTAGTTCGTTTGATCGTATAATTCCATTCTCTCAAAAGCCTCACTCAGTGCCAAAGTCATGTGAGATTTGTGGCCATCGATGAAAAGAAGGTATTAAATCACTTGGAGGCATACTGAATTTCGATCCTGATAAAAAAATGCTAAATATCAGCATTTGGCAGAATATTTTTATATAATTCGGTAATTGTTGATTTCACAATTATTTAGCAAACAGGTACATGTACAACACAGGTGAACTTGTGGCGGATGACCGTGACTTATATCCTCAGATCATCGATATAGCATATATCACAGAATATTTTTTTACACAATCTAAGGTTTTGTGATAGGTCGAAATGTGTTTTGACTGTTCTGTGTCAATCTCGATACTTTCTAGTTTGGTATTGGGTACTTCAGAATTTTTCAGTTTTTGACAAGTCCTACTGACGCCACAATAATGATTACCTATGCTTTTTTCCCTCCAAGTTTTGTGGACAAGTTTTTTATGTTAAAGCCAATAATAAAGTATGTGAATTTACTTGATCAAACATCTTGGTATTTAATGCTGAACTTCTGAATGGAGTATATGGATGTGGATTGGTAGATCGTTGATATCAAGGTTTCTGACACCAGTCTACCAACGCACCACGCCATAATTGGTTACCCCTCGTTGCTCAACACGTATAGCAAGTATGCCTGACCCTCAGGCGAATCAGCTTCAACAACCTCAGCAACCTGTTCAGCAAACTGTTCCTGCAGCACAAGTGGACAGAGTGTCAATCAAACTACCTCCTTTTTGGAAGAACGATCCGAAATTATGGTTCATACAATTAGAGGCTCAGTTCCAATTGTCTGGGATTAACCGAGACATTACAAAGTATAATCATGTAGTGAGTGCAATCGATACTGAAATCTTACAACAAGTAGCTGACTTTGTCACAAACCCACCTATTACTCATAAGTATGAAGGTATCAAAGATCGGCTGATTAACACCTTCTCAGATTCCAATGAAAGAAAACTTCGCAAGCTTCTATCTGAGATAGAATTGGGTGACAAGAAACCATCTCAATTACTCAACGAGATGATCAGGTTAGGTAGTAACTCAATACCTGCTGACCTTACAAAAATATTATGGATGCAGAGACTACCAACTCACATCCAATCTGTTTTGACTACAAGTTCTGATTCTATTGAAAATCTGGGAAAAATGGCTGACAAGATAGCAGAAATTGCACAACCTAGAACATTTGCAGTGGAACAAAATCAAAACAACCTTACATGTGTCATACAACAGTTAGTACAGGAAATTGCAGAGCTAAAAGCAAACTACAATAACCTTGAAAATAGTGGTGGTAGTAAAACAAGGAGCCGTAGTCTATCACGCCCACCTCGCAAAAGAAGTGTTTTTAGTGATGCGGATAATGTGTGTTGGTACCATTTCAACTATAAGCACAAGGCACGAAAATGCATTGCCCCCTGCAAATTTCAAGACCAGCAGGAAAATAGTCCACCGCGTCAGTGAGGACGGCAGTTGGCGCGGCAAACAATAACCGTCCACCAATAATGCCTCAAGTTAAAACTTATGGTACTCAAAAAGTTAACCTGAACCTTGTACTACGCCGTGCATTTATATGGCCTTTCTTTATTGCTGATGTTGAACGTGCAATTATTGGTTCTGATTTTCTACATCATTTTGACCTTCTTATTGATCTTAGAAGATCCCAGTTAGTTGATATTCAAACAGGAATTTGTAGTGCTGGCAAAAAAATCCCATGTAATTTGTCATCTATTCATGCAGTTTCACCAGCATTGAAATTTTATGATATTATAAAGGATTTTCCAGCAATTACCAATGCTAACAATATCATTAAAGTAAGACCACATTCTACAAAACATCTTATTGAAACTAAAGGACCACCAGTAACAGCTAAAGCCAGACGTTTACCACCAGACAAATTAACCATTGCAAAAAAAGAATTTGAATACATGATGTCCCAAGGGATTTGTAGACCTTCAAATAGTCAATGGTCCAGCCCATTACATATGGTTCAGAAAAAAGGACAAGGATGGCGACCTGTGGGGAACTATCGTCGGTTGAATGCTGTGACAACAGAAGACAGGTATCCCATACCTCACATCCATGACTTTGCTCATTTATTAGCTGGTAAAACCATATTTTCAACACTGGACCTCATCAGAGCTTACCATCAGATTCCAGTAGAGGAATGCTGCTCAATCCTTCCAAAGATTTATCCATGAAGTTTTACAGGGACTTGATTATTGCTTTCCTCACCTAGATGATATACTTATAGCATCTGACAACATGGATCAGCACAAATACCATCTAAGGGAAGTATTTCATAGACTTCAGGAATATGGTTTGGTTATTAATCCAGAAAAATGTGTGTTTGGTGCAGACAAAGTAAACTTTTTTTTCTATAGTATATCTGCTGAAGGGACTACACCCTTACCTGAAAAAGTGGATGCCATTAAAAATTATCCCTTGCCAAACACAGTCAAAGATATCAGGAGATATCTTGGAATGTTAAACTTTTATAGACGTTTCATTCCACAAGCTGCTGAAAAACAAGCCATACTCAATGCATTCCTTAAAAACTCAAAAAAAAAAAATGATAAAACTCCAATTTCTTGGACCACTGAATCGATTGAAGCTTTTAATCAATCAAAGCAAGATTTAGTTGATGCTACATTATTAGTCCATCCTATTCTGAATGCTTCATTATCTTTAACTGTTGATGCTTCCAATCATGCAATAGGTGCAGTAGTCGAACAATTAGATCGAGGTATTTGGAAACCATAAAGTTTTTATTATAAAAAATTATCCCCAGCTCAAAAAAATTATAGCATTCATGATCGAGAGCTTCTGGCAATCTATTCTGCTATAAAGTTTTTCAGGCATCTTCTGGAAGGCAGACCATTCATAATATTTTCTGATCATAAGCCTTCAACTTTTGCCTTTGATCAAAAAGTTGATAAGGCATCTCCAAGGCAAATACGTCAATTGGACTTCATAAGTCAGTTCTGCACAAATATAGTTCATATTGCTGGAAAATCAAATATAATAGCAGATGTACTCTCACGTATTGAAACTATCAGTTATCCAGATCTAATAGACCATAAAATATTCAGAGAACATCAAGATACTGATCCTGAATTGTTAGAGATTCTTCGTAACCCAAATTCCACTTCATTAAAGATTAAGCTGATTATTTTCCCAGATACTAAAATTCCAATTTATTGTGACACAAGTAACAATAAAATCAGACCAATTGTCTCACAATCATATAGGCGACCAATTTTCAAAAATTTGCATAATCTTTCACACCCTGGTATTAGAGGAACTACCAAATTGGTGAGTGAACGTTTTGTATGGCCAGGGATGAATAAGAACATTCAACAATAGACAAGGGCATGTATTAATTGCCAAAGATCAAAAAACAGACACACAGTTACACCATTTAAAAATATAGAAATACCAGAAGACAGATTCAAATTCATTAATATGGACATTATTGGACCTTTACCATCATCTAATGGGTATACTCATTGCCTGACATGTATCGATAGATATACATGCTGGACTGAAGCTATCCCCATACGAAACATTACAGCCGAAACAGTTGCCAAAGCCTTTTATTCTGGTTGGATTTCAAGATTTGGCGTACCATCAAAAATCATTACCGACCAAGGCCGCCAATTTGAAAGCTCTCTATTTCAGGCTTTAGCATGTTTGATGGGCATTAAAAGAGTTAGATCTAGTCCATATCACCCAATGACGAATGGCAAAATCGAGAGATGGCTCCGTACCCTCAAAAGTGCTATAAAAGCACATAATACAGAAAGATGGACCGACGTTTTACCAACAGTACTTCTGGGATTACGTAATGTGATTAGAGATGAATCTTCAGTTTCTCCTGCAGAGATGCTGTACGGCACAAATCTTTGTCTACCTGGAGATTTCTTCAATGAACCAACCAGTACCACAGACCCAGACACCTTCACTAGCCAACTTAGAGAAAAGATGTCTATGATAGGCCCTATTCCGTCTAGCAATCATGCAAAACCTAAAATTTTCATCCCTCAACACATGGACACATGTACTCATGATTTTCTTAGAAGAAATGCAGTAAAGAAGCCCTTGCAACAACCATATGACGGACCCTTTGAAATAGTACAAAAAAGTGATGAGTACTTTACTATAAATATTGATAACAAGCAAGTGAGTGTTTCTAAAGACAGACGAAAACCAGCATATATTTTGAACGATGATTGTATTTCACATGATCACAGTTATTCTTCATTCGATATTTGTTCCAAAGAACGAAAACTGTTCATTTCGCATTGTAAAAATCTAGTTATTGTCAGGTAATTCAATGTACCAATGTACCATTTTTAGTGTTTGGTTCCACCATTAGGGGGGGAGTACTGTGGCGGATGACCGTGACTTATATCCTTAGATCATCGGTATTAGCATATATCACAGAATATTTCTTTACTCGATCTAAGGTTTTGTGATAGGTCGAAATGTGTTTTGACTGTTCTGTGTCAATCTCGATACTTTTCTAGTTTGGTATTCGGTACTTCAGGATTTTTCAGTGGTTGACAAGTCCTACTGACGACACAATAATGATTATGCTTTTTTCCCTCCAAGTTTTGTGGAAAAGTTTTTTATGCAAAAGCCAATAATAAAGTATGTGAATTTACTTGATCAAACATCTTGATATTTAATGCTAAACTTCTGAATGGAGTATATGGATGTGGATTGGTAGATCGTTGATATCAAGGTTTCTGATACCAGTCTACCAACGCCCCACGCCATAAATCGAATAGCAGGTGTAATAACCCTATTGTTTATGTCTCGTTCGATGTAGTTGATCATCCATCGAAAAAGAAGAAGATTGCGTCATGGGTCGACGTAGTTTCGAGTTCATGTCTGCGCATGTCTCCGTTTGATCATTGTGGTCGTGGTAAAACGACTTTAACCGCCGAAAAATCAATTTCCACGAAAACTAGATGTAAAATGGTTAACATTCACTAATATCGGGTAAATTAGGTATTTTCTTGTCGGAGCTACGATATTTCCTCATCTTTCTGTGGTGGTGAAATACCATCTACAGTGTGTTCGCGGGAAAATCGCCCACCAACACTTTTCTGCGCTCTGGGGCGTTTTTGAGAAAAGACCGATTTTCCGGTAGAAGGACGGCTTATCATCTCGAGGAGACATCTCGCCATTTTTCTGTTGGAGACGGTGCGATCCATCTCGTGTCACAAGTAAGCCAGGAATTCGATTCGCATTGTATATATTTTGATTTATCATTTCTCCATTAGTGTTGGGATCATTTTGAATCGAATTTCTATTTAATGGGAACCAATTTTGGTGTTGGTACCATACCTCAAATTGGAGGGATTTTAGACTGAAAGTCACGAGGTCGACATCACCCTCTGCAGAACCCGGACTCCATCACAGGGTTCTTATTTTCCTGGAATTATTTCCGAGACCTTGGATCTTCCCTTTCATCCACCACGTGACATCCACCTCAAAGGTTGCATTTGTCAGTTGTGGATTTGAGTCTTTCAACTGGTTAGTTGGGGCTGCAGCCAATTTTTGCAAGCCCAATAGAAGAGCCTGCTGATGGCCCAGGAGCCCTGAGAATACCATCAGGCTGTTCTGTGGCTGAGACCTAGACATCTCTGCAAGTCTACCCTGTATCTGTATCCTGCCTGTATCTTGGCGGTAACATCAACACCCTGTATATGATCGACGTGGCCGCCTACATCCTGTACTCGACAGCTAGACACCACTGTTGAACATATTCGCCTGTCACCTTCAATTTTGGTGAGTCTGTTCCATTTTACCTGACTTAAGAGTTGAAAACTACCACCAAATACGGCTACCAGTTCTTTAGGGTTAAATTACCATCTATTTTGAGTTTATCATAAGTACCTATCTATTCATTACCCCAAATTGTACTATTTATAAGTTAGTAATCACCTCACTCATATTGGAAACCAACGTGCACTGCGGTATTGCTTTATTGCCTTGTCTAAAATTCAAGAATATTTCCATTTTGCTATAAATTGAGTATACTAAGGGATGTACTGAAGAGTTGATTTCAGACAGTCCCTATTTTTTTGGATAAACTATTCCTAATTGTTTGTTTTTCTTCATATCAGTACAAATTCCTAATGAAGTCTATATTTTTCAATATTTCTTGTTATTTAATCTACATTTCTCGTTATTAAATCGATATTCACCCTATGTAAATTGGCATTTAACGTACCCACCCCATTGTCCCGCTGAACTACCAGTGTTTTTACAGTCTCAAACTAGGCACTTTAAACACTATATTTCGTAGCAAAACTTTTCAGGGATATAATTTTAACTAAATTATATCATTTATTACCCCCTGAAAATTGCAACGTTACAATGCAGTGAGTGTTGATTCTTTGGTGACTAAAATTAGCCAAGGATATAATTGTGTCTTATTTTACAAACCCCAGGACACACTTGCTGAGGAATATGAAAACTTGAGGAAAGAAGATTTCATTTTTATTCTGATGAATCAAGCACTGTGTTATTTGTTGAAAACATATGTATCTGATTGTATCTGCTTGGATGGCACACATGGCACCAATGTGTATAATTTTGAATTAATCACCTTATTGGTCATTGATGTCATGAGAAAGGGCTTTCCTTGCTTTCATGTTTACCAATCGATCTGATAAAGAAATCTTGAAAATATTTTTCTCCTCAGTAAAAAAATTCTCTGGTACTATAAATCCTACAGTTCTCATGATAGACATTCGCGATAGAAAATAACACGTAGCCCCACCTGACGGAAGCAACTTGAACACTTCTGAGTGGTTCGTTTCAATAATATGACCAATGAGCACAAACAAAAAACGAATATGAACCAATAAAAACAGAGTAAACATGCCGCTTTGACAGCTTTCAAGAACTCTGATAGGGAGCGTACGCTTATTTTCTATCGCGAATTGCAGAGTCTTTCTACAATGCTTAGATAGAAACACTGGGTACACCAACATCAAGGTGAAAGAAATTTTTATGTGAAATTCTTCATTTCAATTATTTTACTCATTTCTTTGTGAACTTCTGTAATTGTTACAGATTGTACTGCAGTTAGCATGTCGATCGTGCTTGGAGTAAGAGCTCCAATAAAATGAATGGCAAAGAGCAGCAGGTAGCTACAATAATAAATTTGCACCTTCAAAATGATGAATTTTTCGATTTTTATTACAGCTTCCTGTTTATAAATAAATTTGGTGTCTCATGGAGGAAAGAGATATATCTGCTTTTACTGTGATGAGAGACAACTTGTGTAAACAACTTTCAGAAAATCACGACACTTCAGAATTTGCTGAATATTTTGTTTCTAATTATATGCATTTGGAGAGAATACATAAAACATCAAGATACATTTATTCGAAAGTAAAAACCAATAGACGACTGGACAAAGCTATTATCAGTTTGATGAAATTTATCAGAGACACATTAATCACAATCCATAAGGAAAAGATTACTACCAAATTGAAACATATTCGGGACAGATATAAAAATAGCCTGCAGTTAGAATGTAATGCAGTCAATCAGACAGAAGATGTTATTTCTTCTTCACCAAATAATTTTGAAATATATACAGTATCAGAAAAATTAAAAATGATTGCATATGTCAGCTAATATGCAGCATGTCTTCATATGTATTCTTGTTCATGCCCGGATTCCTCTATCAAATGGACAATGTGCACATTTTTTATCAAAAATGTCCTTTTTATCTTCTCAGTGGAAAGCAGACGATTGTGAAAACAAAATGAGTATATAAGATAAAATTAAACTTCAAAATATATCTCTCATGGTGTTGGGGTCTTGTATGGAATGTTGAACTGGGTTTTCATCATTTTATGTGAATCATTAGCATTCACTGGTTCAGGTAGTCCTGTAGCATGTGGGAATTATAAATATTATTGCACTTCTCCATGTATTCATTTGAATTCTGATTTTTTCATACTCTGAAATTCAAGTTATATTTTAGCAACAGATAAGAGTTCATCAACATCACCTTGAGAAAGATGAAACTAATGCAGAATCAGACTGTATAGTGGCAAATTTAAACCACATTGAATTTAAGGAGAAAGATACCACCATGGAGAAAGCAATTTCTTGATAATACTCGATATATTGAAACGAAGGAACAGCTTGAAGTTCTTCGTAGAACTTCAATTCAACTTAAACCAAACTAAGAAGCACTTGAAAACTAGAAGAATAAAAACCTCACTTTAGGAGATGAAAATTTAACCCCCCATAACAAGAAAATCCAGACACAGAGGCGACTATATTCAACAAAGAAGAAGACTAAAAACCAAAAAAATAATAACAGAATCAGAAAACTTGAATGTGAATAATCCAAAATTATAGCAATATCACTATTGGATACCAATAAATGATCAAATATTATGAAACGTGTTATTTCATTTATGATACTATTTTATATTGATAGAATGAGACACAAATATAAATTTAATAATCAAATTATATTTGTATAAACCAATTTTCATAAGGAGAATTATAGAAGATATCATCAGGGTACAATTAGTTCTGTGACAAATGAGAATAAATCAATCATCTGGCTCCTAGAGACAATTGAGTTGAGGTTAATAATTTGGAAGTCTATGATATAGTGATGCTAATGAGAACTGAGAACTTGAGAAGAAACATCTATAATCAGTTTATATACATATTTACACATACTATACCATTTAAATCATGAATTACAAAGTTAGACAACTAATTTTGACTTAGAGATAATTCTGAATACAGAACACAAAAATTCGAACATCATTTTGATCTTTTATTCAGAACACATTTCATATCTAATTCCTAATTAATATCACATATGTATATAAGTACCCTCATAATTATCCATTGTTGATCGTTAATTGTTAATTTGATTTAATCTCCAAACCCAGCAAGAGGTTGACCCAAAGAAGTAAGTACAAATGGTATAAACTTGTGATCGAAAATGTATTTTCCGATCATAATATAATGGATTTCATCAATTCCACAGGTGTCATTTCATCTCAAAATAATAATGTGCGAAATTCTTATCCACACATACCTATTTTGAATTCCATGAAAAGCAGTACCATATCAGCCGAATTTACATGCGCGCGCATTCGGGACGATTTGCAGATAGTTGTTGTGTCAGTGGGTTTATACAGCGAATAAGATAAAATAAGAAATAAGAATCAACCAAGGAAATTACGTATTTTTTTGACAATGGCGTTCATGTCTACTGACAGCTCCATGTTTATTGTACTTTGTGCGCCAAAACTTTTAGCCTAATTTTCAATTTTCATGTATGATCGTTTCACATTTCACCGGGAACTCTTTCATAATATTTGTTTAGTAAATTGATTATCTATCTTCGCAACATAATGGATGACGGACTCTTGATTGAGCAGGTATCTTCCTTTCCACAACTGTATAAAAAGTCAGATCCACGTTACAACAATGTGAGGATTGAAAGAGAACGCCTGGAAAACAATCGCGGTAATAATTATAGAGGAAACACGTAAGCAATGTATTCGGATTGTTGCACATTCCCCTAACTATTCATTTTATAGCTGAGGCATGTGAACATAGGTGGAAACTTCTAAGGAATAAGTACAACTGCATTTAAGAGGGATTATAAAAACACACCTCCAGGTTCTGGGGGCCTTTGAAGTTACCTGGCCCTATTTTGAGGTGATGTGATTTTTGGATCCTTATCTGTTAACTAGAAAGTGAGTTTATTCATTTGAAATCGATTTGATGTTAGTAAAATATCATAACATATATTTATTCTCAGATCATATTCAAACTTGAGTGTAAAGAGAAAGCCAGATGAAGCTACATAGTGGGACTCAATGGCCACAATTTTTGAAGAGGACCTCTCCCAAGAATCTCAAGATTTCGAGACAGAAAATTCTCCAGCTAGAAGAATTGAAAGTGAAGCCACTTCTTCTTTTTTTTTTTTTTTATCGCTTGGAGCGCACGAAAGGAAATCCCTATAATGTTCAAAGAACATCGCGCGTTCCTAGGGAGGATAGGGACAGGAGGTAGGTATTGGAATTTTTTTTGAACTTTTGGAGATTATATGTTGTTGGGAATACTTCCACAGGCAATGAATTCCAGAGCCTAGCCGTTCTATGGATGAAGGAGTCTTGATAAAGTGCTGTTCGACATCTTTCGAGGTTGACGACGAAAGGATGTGCTGACTGGGCTTGTCTAGTTCGTCTGATTGGTATTGCTAGTGAAGGGATGATTGCAGAGATTTCCGAAGAACATTTCCCGTGGAAGTATCGATAGAAAAGTGAAAGGTCGCCGACCTTTCTACGGTGTTCCAATGATGTCAAAGAGTGAGTGAGTGTGGCGTCACCCACCAGGCGAATGGCTCTTCTCTGGATGGAATCTAAGAGCATCAGCGTATGTTTTGGTGCTGAACCCCATATGTGGGAACAGTATTCTAGAACAGGCCGTATCTGCGCTTTGTATATCATGAGAAGCTGTTGAGGTGTAAAGTAGCTTTTCGCACGGAACAAGAATCCGAGTTTTTGTGAAGCAGCTTTTGCGATGGATCTGACATGATTATCCCATGAAAGAGTGTTGCTGATGGAAATACCGAGCATAGATATGGTGGGCTTGGTGGGGATGGTGGAGCCAGACATCACAATATCGGGCATACTGAGTTCCGCCTTTCTAGAGAAAATGCAGGCTTGAGTTTTGGTGGCGTTGAATTCCACTAGGTTGTTTGTTCCCCAGGCTGTGATTTCAGCAAGATCTTCATTGACAGCATTGACCTGCCTGCGCCGTGAGTTCTTAGTTTCCTGGGAAGAAATGGGAATTCTGGAAGAGAACGCAGTATGGAGGGTACTATCATCTGCAAAGCTGTGGATGGGGCAAGTTGTTACTCCCAACAGATCATTGATATGAAGCAGGAATAATGTTGGTGCCAAAATTGATCCTTGTGGAACGCCGGAATTGATGCCAAAGGTATCAGACGATACACCGTCCACCACCACGTGAAGCGATCTGCCTGAAAGAAAACTCGATAAGAGATGGCATAGCTGAGGTGGTAAGCCGTATGATGGTAGTTTGTGGAGGAGTCCTTCGTGCCAAACACGTTCGAATGCTTTCGAAATGTCCAACGCGACAGCTAGAGATTCCCCGTGTTTTTCTATTGAAGATTGCCATAAATGGGTGACGTAGGCAAGTAGATCTCCAGTAGATCTTCGATGGCGAAAGCCGTATTGTCTATCATTGATGATTCCTGAGCTCTCCAGATATTCGATAAGCTCAATATTGATGGCATTCTCCATCACTTTGGAGATTACTGATAACAGGGCAATGGGCCTGTAGTTGTTGGGCAGGTTCTTGTTCCCTTTTTTGGGGATTGGTTGGACTCTAGCTGTCTTCCAGCATGATGGAAAAATACCCGACCTGTACGAGATGGTAAACAACTTGCAGAGAATCGGTGTTAATTCTGGTGCACATTTTTTGAGGATAATGGGTGGAATTCCATCAGGACCGTTAGCCTTATTCGTTTTGAGACCAAGCAAAATTCGTCTGATAGTGCGTTGACGGAAGACGATTTCGGGCATTCGACTCTCAACGGGTGGAATGTCTGGCGGCAGTTTTCCTTGGGAATCTGAAGTAGAGTTTGCTGCGAACATCTCTGCAAAAATATTTGCTTTCTCCTGCGATGTTGTTGCTAACGTGCCGTCGGATTTGGACAGTGGTGGAAATGAGCTATTAGTGAAATTTCTTCCGACCGCTTTAGCAAGGGACCAAAACGAACGAGAGCCATTGGGGCAATCTATGAGTTTCGATCTTATCTTGGCATTGTATGTTTCTTTCGAAGAATCTATTGTTTGGCTGCAGTTATTCCTGGCATCAACGTATTCTGCTCTAGTCGCGAGGTTAGGGTTTTTGCGCCAGCGATGGTAGGCTGTTTGTTTCAAGGCAACAGTTCTAGAACAGTTTTTGTTGAACCAGGGTTTCGAAGGTGATGATCTTTTCGAAAAATGAGGTATGTATGTGAGTAGTGTATCAGGGGCGGTCCTGCGACAGTTTGGTAAGCTGTCCATCAAGTTCTCAAGCTGTCACAGCCAATAGGGGGGTCTAGTTGTGGTTTGTGCAGACATTCCGAGGTGCAGAAGTGTCGACAATGACCAGGAGGTGTTGTCACCGAAGATTTACCTTGTCACCTGTTTTTTCCTACCTGTCTTCCCTGTGTCACCTACTTAATTAATTGTTTTTTTGCTCAAATCACCTGTTTTGCCTAATTTACTGGTTTTACCTTCTCAACGTGTCCCCCTGTATTACCTCTTTCACCTGTATCACCTGTTTCTTTCATTTTACCTGTTTCACCTGTTTACCTGATCTTCCCCTCGGTTATATTTTCCAAGTTAGTCCTACTGAATATCCCTGTATAATTAAAGTTCCAATATCTTGCTAGCTGACCTAGAGGTCAACACTTTTATCATGTTTTGTTTGATATGAGTGCAATCATTAATATTATGTTTATCCAGCTTCATATTATATTTTTTTCAATGTCATGCTGACAAAGTAGTCATGTGCAGATATTTTTACAAAATATTTGTTGATCCATCATCCTAGGATAGTATAAAAACTGTGATTTTATTATGCTTCAACATCAGGTGAATTGTGCAGTGGAAAAATGAAAATTGATTGGTAAGTGAGACTAATGATAACTCATAAAGATTGTGATTTGTTTATTGGTATAGGCTATGTGATTTATTATCAGAATAGCTATTATTTGTTTGGGTTTATGATCATGAAATGAATCCGAAACAGTGGGATAGGTCAATATTTATTTATTAACTATAATACAACACGGTATATGATTTTTGTTGGGAGAACATACAACTACACTACAATATTTTTATTACATTAGTGAGAGGGTTGTGTAATATTGGGTTGTAGTGATACACAATAGTATAGGTAATAAACGTGTATTCAAGATCCAATATCGTGATTGACCTCCGTGTCAATCTGACATCACATAACATAATAATCTGACAACCTATTCAGTGAGTGTTCACAAGACTAAGACAAACATATAAACACGGCTAACTACAATACATCTCCCCCTCAAAGACCAAAACGATCTACGGGCTTTTTAACGCGAAGACTTCTCCTCAAAACTGGTAATTCTGTACTTCCAGAATCAGTTCTTTGATTTGAAGACTGATGAACTCCCAGCTGATTATCAGCTGCATCAACAATTGACTGTGGTGGTAATACATCACATACAGGATGCTCAGGAGTCGGAATCTCGTGCAAATCCTCTTGTAGAGGGTGTAGAGATTTTCGGTTTCTTCTATATTGTCCACTTGATGTTTCGACAATGTAGGAACGTGGCGTAACGTGTTTATCAACTATTACTCCTTGCTGATTCCGATCAGTTAAAAACACTTTCTGGCCTGCTTGTAGCTGCGATAGCGGATGGGCACGATGATGTTTATCAAAGTTGATTTTCTTCTTCTCCCTAATAATTTCTTCCCTTTGTGTTAAGATTTGTTGATTCGGAATTGAAGGCAGCAAG
Source organism: Phaedon cochleariae (assembly GCA_918026855.4). Classification (NCBI taxonomy): domain Eukaryota; kingdom Metazoa; phylum Arthropoda; class Insecta; order Coleoptera; family Chrysomelidae; genus Phaedon; species Phaedon cochleariae. The sequence continues at coordinate 10,733,036 of OU896720.1, forward strand.
CTCTTGGGCAATTGTGGTACAAACCCTCTCAACTTCCTTCCCATGAGTAGTTCGGCAGGGCTAAATCCATTTTCGAGTGGTGTAGTTCGCAAGGTTAAAAGCATTTTGTATGGATCGGTGCATTTTTTTAAATGAGATTTTACAATTTTAACTTGTGATTCAATAAACCCATCACTTTGTGAATATAGAGGGCTAGAAGTGATCAACTCAAATCCAAAGTCTCTTGCTAGGTTTTTGAACTTTATGTCTGTGAATTGACTACCATTATCTGACCTTACGACTTCTGGAATGCCATGTCGGGCTAGTATTGACTTTATGTGTAAAATTACACAATCAGTCAACATCATTTCTAATTTTGCAATTTCGATATATCTCGAGTAATAATCTGCCATTATCAAGTACCATCTTCCTCCATACTTGAACAAATCAAGGCCAACAATTTGCCACGGTCGCTCAGGAAATACCGAGGATATCAATGGTTCTGGATGATTGGAACGAAACATAATACATTTCGAGCAGTTCTTGATCAGATCTTCTAACTGCGATGATAAGTGAGGCCACCAAACAGACTGCTTTGCCAAAGCTCTGCACTTAGTAATGCCTTGATGTCCCTCATGTAGCTTTTGAATCATGCCACTCCTCATGCTTTGAGGAATGATGAGTCTGGATCCATTCAGAAGTAATCCATTATGTAATGAAATATCGTTCCTATATTGCCAATATGGAACACACTCTTGGGTTATTTTGCTTTTCAGTGGCCAGCCCTCACGACAATACCTCATAAGCTCCAGACATATTGGGTCCTGTCGAGAGTTTCTGATGATTTCATCTAGTTTCGAATCTGTTGCTGGTAGATTCAATATAACTGTTTGAACATAGGCCGCAGTTTCCTCAGATAGCTCATCTTCCACATCTGGCCTGGGATCTCGGGACAGGGCATCAGCAATTAACAAATTCTTCCCAGGAGTAAATTTTATTTTATAAGTGTACCTCATCAGTCTTAGGCGAATTCTCTGTAATCTGGGAGTTATACTATCTAGGTCCTTAGTGCTTAGTATCGGAACCAATGGACGATGATCGGTTTCGATAACAAAATTCAGTCCTGTCAAGAACTCAGAGAATTTATCGCAGCACCAGGCAATTGCAGTTGCTTCTTTTTCAATCTGCGCATAGGATTTTTCAGCTGGAGTCAAAGATCTAGAAGCATAGGCAACAGGTCGGAAACTTCTATCATCTTGAAGTTGCAGTAAGGCTCCTCCTAGTCCATATGATGATGAATCAGAAGAAACTACAGTTTCTTTATCACTGCTGTACAACGCTAGACATGGAGACTCTATTACAGATTTCTTTATTTCAGCAAATGCTCGCTTTTGAGGTTCTCCCCAACACCAATCATTATTTTTCTTCAATAGCTCGTAAAGCGGTTGGGCTATAGTAGATAGGCGAGGTACAAACTTGCCAATGAAGTTCACAATTCCCAGTACTCGCTTCAACTCGGTTACATTTGTAGGGTCATTGAGATTTGAAATAGCCTCCACTCGTTGAGGATCAGGACATATACCATCCTCTGTCACCAAGTGACCTAGTAATTTTATTTGAGTTTTATTAAATTCACACTTTGACTTATTGAGTGTCCAGCCACCTCCCTCGAGTTTCTTCAGAACGTTCATTAGTCGCTCTTTATGTTCTGCATCATTTCTGCCAAAAACAACGATATCGTCAAAATGGCATATGACTCCATCCATCCCTTCTAGCAGCTCAGTGATTTTCTTCTGGAAAACTTCTGGAGCTGAGGATATTCCGAACGGCATCCGAAGAAATTTGAACCTACCAAAGGGTGTTATAAACGTTGTTAAAGACGATGACTCAACAGTCAAAGGGATTTGCCAAAATCCAGAATTGGCATCTAATTTTGTGAACACCTTGGCACCTTCTAGTTGTCCAAGAGTATAGTCAACAGATGGTATAGGATACAATTCCCTTTTAACACTCTCATTTAGTTTAGTGAGATCAACACATATTCTTAGTGTCTTATTAGGCTTGGGAACTATAACAATAGGAGCACACCATTCTGTAGGCTCGTTAACCTTTTCTATCACCCCTGTAGATACCATTTTGTCCAATTCTTCTTTTAGTTGCTGTTTCAGTGGAAGTGGCACTCTCCGTGGGACAGTGAGTGCATATGGTGTGAATTCTTCCTTTAGTCGTATATGGTAGGGGTTTTTAGTATTACCCAGACCCACAAAGAGTTTTGGAAAAGTAGTAATTGGGTCAAAATCTGTAACTTTAACACTTGTAATTCGCTTTACAAGTTGCAATTCCTCACTTGTCTGGTTATTCAAAAGAGTTCTATCTGCCCCAACCACAACATAAAATGTTTCATAGGCATTTCGATTTTTATATCTCAGAACACCCTGTATCATTCCGACAGTATTCAGATGTGCACCACTAGGCCCTGATAGTATCTTGTCGGCTGGCAGAAGAGGAATGTCTGAGAAAGTACTGTCATATAATGTTGAGGGTAAGACTGACACATCTGCACCTGTGTCAATCTTCGCCCGTAGTGATCGATTGCAAAATGTGGTATCGACTAGCCACTTATCATTTTTATAAAATTTAGTTGATATTTGTCCGATAAAAGTTGTATCTTCACCATTATCGTCACAGATTTGCTCAGTTACAGAGTGCACTTTTTTAAACTGACATAATTTACCAAAGTGTCCCTTATTTTTACACACATAACAATGAGCATTTTTAGCAGGACATTGAGGTCTGGGGTGTTCATTTCCTCCACACCAAGAACATTTATTTCTAGGACTATTATGTCTCTCAGTTGTGTACTGTTTACTTGTGCTTGATGAAGAATATTCTTTTTTAGTCTTAGCGAATGGTTTTCGTGCCGATACTTTATCTGCTGACACAACAGACCGCCTCAGTTCTTGCTGTTGCTTCCTCACGGCCTCTGACTGTCTGGCACTAGTGACTGCCATTTCCAAGGTTAGATTGGCGTTTAATTGCAATTTCTCACTCAAACCTTTATCGAGAATCCCAATGACAACTTGATCTCTTATAGCTTCATCGACGAAATCAGGTGGGAAAGAGCAACTCTGAGATATAGCATGTAAATCCGTTACAAAGTCCTCCACCGCTTCACCTTCCATTTGCTTCCGGGTATGGAATCTGACGCGTTCATAAATCACATTCTTAGTTGGAATAAAATAAGAATTGAACTTTCCAAGGACTAGATCAAATTGTTTCATCTCTGCAGGTGTTAGTTTGAATGACTGAAGGATATGTTCAGCCTGTGGTCCCATGAGATATATTAGTGAATTGACTTGATCTTCTTCTAGTTTATTCATTAGTCCTGAAGCACTTCTGAAACGATTGAATCGTACCTTCCAACTATCCCATTCTTCCCCTGACTTGAAAGAGAACGGCTCTGGTGCTGGTATCTGATAGACCGGATGAATTGGCATTGCTTGCGGCATTGTCTCCGAAGGTGTCGGCATTGTAGTTTTAGTTATATATTGGGTTCTAGTTTTAGGTCACGGTATAGTCAATGGTTAGATCCACTGTAGCTGCCACCATGTAATATTGGGTTGTAGTGATACACAATAGTATAGGTAATAAACGTGTATTCAAGATCCAATATCGTGATTGACCTTTTTTTTTTTTTTATCGCTTGGAGCGCACGAGAGGGAATCCCTATAATGTTCAAAGAACATCGTGCGTTCCTAGGGAGGATAGGGATAGGAGGTAGGTATTGGAATTCTTTTTGAACTTCTGGAGATTATATGTTGTTGGGAACACTTCCACAGGCAATGAATTCCAGAGCCTAGCCGTTCTATGGATGAAGGAGTTTTGATAAAGTGCTGTTCGGCATCTTTCGAGGTTGACAACGAAGGGATGTGCTGACTGGGCTTGTCTAGTTCGTCTGACTGGTATTGCTAGTGAAGGGATGATAGCAGAGATTTCCGAAGAACATTTCCCGTGGAAGTATCGATAGAAAAGTGAAAGGTCGCCGACCTTTCTACGGTGTTCCAATGATGTCAAAGAGCGAGTGAGTGTGGCGTCACCCACCAAGCGGATGGCTCTTCTCTGGATGGAATCTAAGAGCATCAGCGTATGTTTCGGTGCTGAACCCCATATGTGGGAACAGTATTCTAGAACAGGCCGTATCTGCGCTTTGTAGATCATGAGGAGCTGTTGAGGTGTAAAGTAGCATTTCGCACGGAACAAGAATCCGAGTTTTTGTGAAGCAGCTTTTGCGATGGATCTGACATGATTATCCCATGAAAGAGTGTTGCTGATGGAAATACCGAGCATAGATATGGTGGGTTTGGTGGGTATGGTGGTGCCAGACATTACAATGTCGGGCATACTGAGTTCCGCCTTTCTAGAGAAAATACAGGCTTGAGTTTTGGTGGCGTTGAATTCAACTAGGTTGTTGGTTCCCCAGGCTGTGATTTCAGCAAGGTCTTCATTGACAGCATTGACCTGCCTGCGCCGTGTGTTCTTAGTTTCCTGGGAAGAAATAGGAATTCTGGAAGAGAACGCTGTATGGAGGGTACTATCATCTGCAAAGCTGTGGATATGGCAAGTTGTTACTCCCAACAGATCATTGATATGAAGAAGGAATAATGTTGGTGCCAAAATTGATCCTCCGTGTCAATCTGACATCACATAACATAATAATCTGACAACCTATTCAGTGAGTGTTCACAAGACTAAGACAAACATATAAACACGGCTAACTACAATACAGGTTGTACCTTACTAAACGATCATGTAATATTAGACAATAGGCAGAAGTGTTTGCAGGAATATTTTGATTTGTTTCAAACTCAAGGCGAATATCCACACTACCTGCCTTTAAAGTTTCGTTTTGTCGACTACAATCTATTACAATTAATGGTGCTATGTCATGGAATTTAGATAGTGTTAGACAAGGTTCACCAGAGTTTTTGTAGTAATATGACTCTTGAAATCGTGCATACATCTCATATATAACAGAAAATTGATATTTATTGAAATTTAGATTCAAATTGTCATAGGGATACACTTCAGAGTTCAGGTAAAGTTTCATATTGGCGAGATTACAGTGATCGAATTGACTCATATTTTTTTGACTGTCATTTTTTCTATTTGTTTGGAAACCAACAATAACAAATCTCGGTTTTTCCATTTGACTAGATGCTTTGACATTCCATGAGTGACGCATAGTTGATTGTAACATGGGAAATTCGTGGAGTTCCCAGGAACGGAAGGCTATCTCTAAATCTCTCCCCTTTTCAATATACTTGGTTAACCGCAATTTCTCCACATCTGCCGTTTGAACGTGTGGAATGCGCCATAGAATTTTCGTCAATTCAATTTTTGTTTTTTCTCCAGCCTTGGAGGTTATCGTAGGATTGATGTCATTGCTACTTCTGATGAGAACAAGTTCTTGCCGAATATTCACCAGAATTTTCTTGAAATCTTCGCAAAATCCCAATAGATGTTTGAGTGGTAGACAAACGCTAAAGTTCCCTTGAAGATCAACAATTTCCGGATGACCAAGATGATTCCAACCAGCATTTATATATCTATTGCATTCATTATTTGTATAAGAAATGTAGCCCTTCATAGCTGATGTGATTCCAGGATTACGAACTCGATCCACAACGGACCCACCAATTTCATATCGGATTTCATCAAATAGAAAAGCAATACCATTGTTGATGAAGTTCAGTGTAGCACTCACTTTATCTTCACTGTCAGTAATTCTACCTTCTAGATAAATGTAACTTTGTGATGGTAATGTGTAAATATCCTGCGTTTGAATCGGAACACGTATCTCGAATGACTTATTTAGGCTTGTATTGGCATATGGTGGATGAGAGTGCATTTCGCAATTCGTTATCGCATTGTCCATCATCACATGTTCACCAATATTCAAAATATTGAAACTCATGTTTGTTGTGTTTCACTTTTTCTTCCACAGGAACACCTTAGGAGAATGAGAAATCTACTAAGACCAGAGTGGATGTCCAATTTTAGGTTATACCAAAATTCGTAAAAAGTCTTCGTTTTGTCTTTTATAATAATTTGAAACCGAGTGAAATGAGGAACTGTTGATTCTCAGGTGTTAACTGTTTGATGTCACCTTTCGGACTGATACTTTTGATTGATGGAGAACGCGTTTCCTGACCCATTGTTGATGATGACATTGGAATATTATAGCGAAACACCATATCCACTAGAGCTCTTTCAAGTGCAACCTGACTGTTATGACTTCCTTTTGGAAATTAATTAAGGTTCCAGTTTGATCTACTACTCTGAGAATTATTTCATCAATGTATTTGGAATTGATTGGTAGATAAATGACATTTGACACTTTCTCCACTATTCGAAATCCACTAGGCACTGATGGATAGAACATGTGCAATGTGTGAACGGAAGAGTTATTATTATATGAATTTGTTGTTAAATTACATTCAACACACACTGAATTCACCTTGGAAATATTAATTGGAAAATCTGATATATGTTTTTTATTAGCTTCCAATTTCCTCTTGCTGAAACCTAACAGAGTTGCTATCGAGTTAGGTTTATCAAAGTGTATGAGTTTGTTGCATGTTATCTCATACCTTAGAGTATTACGATTAGCATTCAATTTGAGCTGAATCTCGGTAGTTTTCTCCTCTTCTTTCATAATAGTATTCGAAATTTGAGCTTTTTTTCCCTCCTTCTCTCTATCTTTTTCATGCAATTCATCCAATTGCATCATAATATTCCGTTCAATGTCTTCAATTTCATAGGAACCTTCAGGAATAACCAATGTGTGTTTGCCAACATAGAATCTGTTATTTCTCCCATCAATATTGGGGATAGTGTTGTAGGTCACGAAGTCAATCAGACCTAAGACATGGGTTTTATCATCATCTAAAATGATAGGTGGATGGATTTTAGCTGATAATACAGAATCTCTGGCTGATAAGGTGAAAGTATATGAACACGTCATGATAGTGATAGAGTCATTGAAAGAATGAGATAAATTACGCTTATATTTTATTGAGAGAGAAATTTCAAACATAACTGACCGCAATTCACAGAATTGAAAGTTTGATATACAGTGTGATTATATAAAATATTACAAGGTCCATTGGAATTGAAGTAATCTAACGTTTCCAGTGGTGGTCGCAGATTACCATAGCTATCAAAATAGACGATTTGTGATCCAATTTTTTTGTAGGCGGTCCAATGCGTCCCCGGTCCATCTTTGTTATCCAAGTTTATCACGCCACGTTCTTTCCTTCTGATTCTCTTGGGAAGATCATTCCTCATAAATACACCCCTAAAATGGGGAATGTTGAGTTCTTTAACGTACTTCAGAATATCCAAATTGGATAGTGGGAAATTGAGTGGTATCCTCTTACGAGATTCCCTATGTTTATTCATCCTCATCTTGTTGATATCAGGATAATACTAGGATGGTTATCTCAAAAAAAGTCCCAAACCAGTTTTATATGGTCTCAAATACATTCCTTTTCCCATTGCAATAGCTTCCATTGTTTTATTATGTCGTTGGGATTCTTCCAATTGATTTTTTCTGATCTGGCATCAGTGACAGCCTTAGCTACACCTGCAGCGCCACCTGTGATTGCCCCGAGAGCACTCAATCCCGCGAAAATCGGAATCAAGGGTAACAAGCCACCCCTCTTTGGAATTTTAACAATACGTGTTGGTTTTATGTTGAGTTTTTTCGTTGACCTCAAAGCAACCTTGACTGCATCACCTACAGTCTTAGGTTTTTGGGAGATGATATGCTTTTTAATTTGTCCGATTGCTTTGGCGAAGCATACCCCCTTTTTTATTAGTTTCTTCTTGATATTCCTCTTTTTATTATTCCTACGTTTAGTATTCCCTTTGGATCTCTTGCGAGCCATCTGAACTGTAGGAAACTCTCTCGTATACTGACTTTTTCTTTTAATCCTTATGAAAATTAGGTGAATTTGAGTTTCTTATTTCCGAGATCGTTGCTATCTTCCTCTTCTATCTCTGTATCCAAACTTCTCTTTCTAGAATTTGTTGTTGTGATATCTAATGGTTCACTCATATCACTTGAATGAGTGTCCCCCTTATCATCTAATGTTCTCAATCTCCTTTTCGCCTTTACCCCTTGTCTACGGTTGATCATATCACCGACCACATTTTTAGGCTTCTTATCAGGAATAATGTCTGAGATATCATCGTTATCCAATTTCCTCTTGTTTGCACATCTTTTATTCATGGGATAATCGTCAGCAATATCGATATCCATCAAGTCCTTCTTTCCTTCATTATCGTCATCATCATTCTGTGATTTCTTCTTTTTATTCATCTTTTTATGTTGTGCTATCCGTTTAGTTTGTTTAACAATTCTATTTGTTGAAATTCCTTCCTTCAGGATTCGCATACTGCTTTCAATATTTCCTAGAGATTTTTCTAAAATAACCTTCGTTCTTCTTAGAACTACCAGACATTTGTTGACAGCTTGTTGTTTTCGTTTTTGATTTTGTTTTTGATTTCCTATTCCCATTCCCAATTTCACTTTAGCTTTCATAGCACCAGCAACGCCTAAAGCTGCTAATCTCTGTCCATAGGAATTATTCTTCAATCTGAATTGAGCCATTGCCTTGTCTGCCAGAATTCTATCTGCTTTATGACGATGTTTCAAATCTTTTTCTTTGGAATATGCTATATCATGTTCCTTGCAAGCTTCATCTAATTCATTTATACCTTTATCTCCTCGAGCGAGTCGTTTTTCCAATTTTGTTCCAGGACCACAGAATCTATATCCACCAGGTATATGTAACTCGAAAGGTAGTTTATTTATGGCAGTATTCAAAAGCCCATCACCTGAATAGTAGCGTGGCATTTGTGTGTGTGTGTGTTTATTCAGTGAAATACAGAAAGCAACTGATCATTAAATATCGGAGATAAACTATTTTTTATTCATGAAATGAAAGTTGTTCCACAAAAAACGACTCTGAATATTGAAAATAATATATTCGAGGGGGATGAGAAATTCAAAAAACATGGAATATTGTTTCCACATACAATGAGGTGTATTATTGCGGGTCCTTCGAACTGCGGTAAAACCAATGTTATGATCAATCTTCTCGAACATAAGAATGGATTGAAATTTGAGAATATATATGTGTACTCTAAATCTTTATATCAACCGAAATATAAATATCTAGAGGAATTGATCAAACCAATAAAGGGTATGGGATATTATGCATTCAGTGCCAGTGATAGTATTATGCATCCGTCAGAGGCTAAACCGAATTCGATATTCATATTCGATGATGTTGCATGTGACAACCAAGAAGTAATTCGTGAATACTTTAGTATGTCTAGACATGCATTAGTAGACCCTTTTTACCTGAATCAGAGCTACGCTAAAATCCCTAAACACCTGATCAGAGACAACTGTAACTCCTTGATTTTATTCAAAATGGATGATATGAATTTACGTCACATTTATGCAGACCATGTGGGGTCAGATATGACATTCGATAAATTCAAAAGTATGTGTTCGTTATGCTGGAAGGATCCATATGGTTTTCTATCAATATTCAAAGATTGTAAGGTCAATGAAGGTCGTTATCGGAAAGGAATTGATAATTTCATACTCATATAAAGGTGAAGTCTCAATATTGTACCCTCCAACCTGATCGATGCCGATCAGAGCTGATCAGATACCCGATCGAAGCTGATCAGGTACCCGATCGAAGCTGATCAGATACCCGATCGAAGCTGATCAGATACCTGATCGAAGCTGATCAGAGCTGATCAGATACCCGATCGGAGCTGATCAGAGCTGATCAGAAGCAGATGAGATACCTCATGCTCACCTGGTGAACAAACAAAGAAATGAAGTCGAATGAGAAGGAAATCAAAAAGAGGTTGATAGCTAAACGTAAAACGGTGAGAGATAAATTGGATATTTTGAAACATGGAGAAATGGTGCATGAGAATATGTTCAATCCTATTACAAAACACCTGAAAAGTATCGAAAATACATTACAGAGTACTGGTCAGCAACAACAACAACAAATTCCATATCAGAAAAATGCTGCAGAACAACTCGATTCCTTCAAATCACCATTCATGATGAAACCGAAGAGGAATTTACTAAACTATGAGACACCTAAGAATATTGTAGAGCAGAAGAGTAAGCCTAAAATCCCCCGCCGACTATCCTTGCAACTCCTCACACCAGCAGATTTGAAAAATGAAGAACCTAATATTGAGGATGAGTTTGGGGGTGATGATGATGATGATGATGATGATGGACCTAGTGAGTTGAAACAATCAATTTTAGAGGATATCAAATCTGATGAGGAAAATGAACAGCTAGGAAAACCATCCGCCGACGAAGTTTCACGCCTCATGGATATTACACAAGAATCGTATGTTGACTATTTAGAGCAATATGATCCTCTACCTAGAAAATATATCAATAGTATGTATCAAGATGAGGATAACAAAGAGTTTGATCATAAGTATGGAGTGAGATTAGACAGGAATACTGAAAAACTCATGATTGGTGATTCTAGAATATACATCGAAGGATCCGATGTAATTCTCAAGAATAAGAGGTACAAAGGTACTCAAGGTTTATATGAACTATTGTTCAAGAAAGACCCTCATGATTTCACCAGGGAGGATGAGCAAAATTATAAGCAGATAGTGACGAAAACTAATGCCCATCGGAGATATTACAAGGCAAATAAGCAAGTGGATGGTAGTAAGCTACAAAAGTATAGAAAAATTATTGCTCCAATCACGAGTTCTTCCTCCGTTGGTAAAGGAATGTTAATGGAGGTGACTAACAATAAGATAGATTACATTCGATGGGATGATCCAAATGAGCTTTGTGACAGATTACGATTACTGTTGGCTTCGAAGTCAGTAGGGCACAATGGTCATACCAATGAAATAAACTCTATCGTTGAGGAGTTGCGTGAAGCTCATATCATTGCATGAAGAGAGAATGGCAACAATCGCTAAAAAACAAGTGGTTGAAGAGATCCACAAACCAGCAAGAATCAATTTCAAAAGACGTAAAGTCATCATCAAAGGCCTCGATGATCTTTTTCAAGCCGATTTGGTGGAAATGATACCATATGCCCGTGAGAACCAGGGTTACAAATATATATTGGTTGTTATAAATTGCTTCTCGAAATTCGTTTGGGCAATTCCTTTGAGGAATAAATCGAGTATAGAAGTGAGTAATGCCATGGAAATCATTCTCAAAGAGCAGTGTCCTCACAATCTACAAACAGATAAAGGCACTGAATTTTTCAATAAGGAATTCAAAAATCTCATGAAGAAATATGGTGTGCATCATTACAACACGTTCAGCGAGAAAAAGGCATCTATTGTAGAACGAGTCAACCGGACATTGAAAAATATGATGTGGAAAGGATTCAGTTTACAGGGGAACTACAAATGGGTAGAATTACTGAAGAAAATCGTTGGAAAATATAACAACACAACACACAGGACTATAAAAATGAAACCCTCTGACGTGTCAAGGAGGAATGAAAAAATGCTACTACAAACCGCATATAACCGACTCAAAATAGTGGGTTCGAAACGTAAATTCAAAATTGGTGATTATGTACGTATATCCAAGATTCGTGGAGTTTTCGATAAAAAATATAACCCAAATTGGTCTACTGAGATTTTCCGTATAAGAAAAGTTCAATTGACAAACCCAGTTACCTACTTATTGAAAGATGATTCTAACAAGGATATTCTAGGGGGGTTCTATAACGAGCAATTGCAAAAAGTAAGATATCCAGACGTGTATCTCGTCGAACGGGTATTGAAGAGGAAGAATGGACAGGTGTTCGTCAAATGGCTTGGATTTGATAACAAACATAACAGCTGGATAGACGAAAATAATGTTGCGTAATGTTGCGCAAGGAAGACTATATAAAGGGTTCATCACGCTGATGATTTTCATCATTTTCTCGTTGACTGCCCTCTAACAAATGTAGTAGGTGCTCACTTCGAAAAAAAAAAAAATTTTCATAATTGATGTACAAGGTTTCCAGTATGGAAAAGACAAGTTTTTGTGTAGAGAAATTGCGATTCTGAATGTGGACAATGGTGTGTGGCAACATAGATTCATCACTTTACCCATCGACATGTCACATTACAATTCAACTGTTCTCAAACATATGGAATGGTCCACTAAACACTTGCATGGATTGGAATGGAGCCATAAGGAATCATCTACAACCACAATACAGTATGAACAAATAACTGAATTCATCAAGAAATGCACTGGCTGTTACGAAGGAGATGAAATTCTGGTCAAGGGGTTGGAAAAGAAGATATGGTTGGAGAGACTGCTAAGAATGAACAATATCATCGATTTACATGAACAAGGATGTCCTGCAATTGAGGACTTGAAGTTATTTTTAAGATCGAATCATTGCAACCAACATTTATATAATAATTCTAATTGTGCTTTAGAGAATGTATATTTATTATGGTACTGGTACCTTCATTGTAAACAATGATGTGTTTATTTAGAATCTAATAAATGATTATATTCAAGATTTTTATTATTTTAATTCATATATTACTTATTATTTACAAAACTATCAAACAACGACAACTCATATATTAATTATTATTTATAAAACTATTATACAACACACCGACAACAACAACAACAACATTAAAAACAACAACAACAACAATGAAAAAGTATCTATAATTTCGATTAACTATATCATGTATTTAAAAAACAATGAGTAGAAACAAAAACTTAATGAATGACCTCACTACAGAATAAATTTTGTTTCAACTCATAGTTGTCTAATATCTGATGTAGTTTTAACGAAATTGGGCAAAAACAAAACATTTCATCACACCTGGGGCATGAGAATGTTCCAAAATCAAGAATTTCATTCAAGTTCCTACATCTTTCCTCTCCACTACTAGTAGTATACACCACTGTCATGTGTCCATTATCATTCCTCTCCATGCTGATGGTCCCAATTCCTTCTTCCTGTTGTTGTTTTTGTTGTTCTTGTTGTCGACCACTACCCTGCAAGAAATCGTTATTCAGCCTGATTTTGCGTTTCACCTCCATAGGCAGCATCAGGGAATTCATATACTTGCGAATCTTCCTCCTCGGGTAGTGGTGGTGGTGGTGGTGGTGGTGTTGGGCTGGAAGTTGATGCCTGCCTGATCTTTTTCTGCGGTTGTGGTGGTGATGGTGACGGCGCTGCATCGTCTTCGATGGCCGCCGCGAAGTTGAACCTCTTGACGGCCTTCTGCAAAAGCATAAGCTCTTGCTCCGACTCCGCAAGCGCCCTCGTCCACTTTATAGGCAGGTTCCCAATTTTTTTTTGTAAAGTTATCATCTTCGGACTGTATTTCAGATATATCAAAATACAGTCCTCCGATTTTTTCACGATGTCCTTCACACCGTATCTGGAAAAAGAAATGCATTTTTTCATCCTCATATTGATAAAACTTGTGATCGAATATGGAAATATGATATGAAGAAAATGATATGACAATGATAATAATAATAATAATAATAAACTTACTTGAACAATTGTTTCATCACAACCATTGCCATGTCGATTGGCAACAATTTTTTGTTTTCAATGTTGACTATTAATGTTGTTGGGATGCCTGCCATGTTGTTTCACGAAGAACTGCTTCTTGGTTGTGGTAGTGAAATCAGAAAACATGGTAGTATTTATACTCGTTTTGAGCTCCCTAAATTGATATGAAACATTTTATAATCTCCAAGTTGATTCAAAGTATCAAATTTTAATCACTACACATGTGTGCATTTTTTCCAAAAAGTATGATATCGACTTGTTTTTCTCATCGTTGGTATCGAGACGGAATTCTTATCATCCACGTGTGCATTTTTTCCCAAAAAGTATGATATCGACTTGTTATACGGAATTCTTATCATCCTCGATAACTGTAGAAATTTTAAAATGTTAACATGTTTTTTGTAAACACTCAAAGTCGAATAAAATTCCCCTCGTGCACATGTGCGCATTTTTTCAGTTGCTATCGAAACAAAAATTCTTATCGTTGATAACTCTAGAGGTCTTTCAAAGAGGTCAGCTGGGTAATGATACTTCATTGACGTCAGGCCGATGTTATAAATTCTACAACATTCGCTGTTGTCTATTTTGTATTGCATCCAGCTCAAGTTGCTCCTGTTGAATTACCTCTGATTCCTGTCGACGATCTCCAGTTCAACGCATTCCACCATCACATATCGTCTATTGTCAGAGTAAGTGAAAATGAGCTCGATGGATCATTTAGTCAGTCAGTTTATTAAGAAAATTGATCAAATTTATCCTCTAATTAAAACGGAAGAAGAGTATTGTAAATGGATAAAATTCGTTCAAAAAACAATTCATTCAGTGAATAAATGCATAAGAAAAGAATCAAGTTGCGTGAAGAATTTTTCAAAATTAGAAACTGGTTTAGCTATCTTGAAATACCATAAAGAAAAATTGATAACACTCAAAGATAAAACAAAACATCAAAAACGTTATTTAGTGTGGAAAGATATTGATTCATGTTTCAATAAAAGAATTCGAACTGGTGCTATTATTAATAAAAATACCAAAGATCCAAAAACTTTTCTGGAAAAATGTTTTCGATGCTTCTCACTCAAAATCAAGTCTGAATTACAGAAATCTCTTTTGAAAGTGAATGCTACATTTTTAGGAAATTTCGTTAAACCTAAAACTCTCGAAACTGATATTAAGCATTTCAACACAAAAAATCAGATTATCGATAATAATACAAATTTGAAGTCGTGGTTCAATGATAATATTAAAAATAAGATTTTGACTGCACTGGAAGAATTTCAGGAGAGAGATAGTGGTTGGGCACTATATCAAATTATTCAATTAAAGGTGAACATTAATCACTATCTTCCCATAAACGTTGGTATTTCTTCTTCTTACGTAGATTTACCTATTGCTATCAAACACAGCAAAGGTGTCATCAATATAAAAAATAAGGACCCCTATTGCTTTTTGTGGTCTATTGTGTGTGCTCTACATCCAGCAGGCCCAGGGAAAAATGTTAATAGAACATCATCTTATCCACATTTCAGTCAAGTTTTGAAATATGATGGTATCAAATTCCCTATCAAATTGAAAGACATTAGAAAATTTGAAATATTGAATGATATTTCTGTTAACGTGTTCACTATAAGTGAAGAAAAAAGAAGGAAAGTTGAAGTATTACCAATATGTTTGAGTAGCACAAATTATGATAAAAGGGTTAATCTACTTATGGTACCATCGTGTAATGAACTTGATGATCGAGATGGGGATGATGATTATGATGATGATGATGGTGAGGGGGAGAAGGAGCCTTCTGAACGTACGTTGCATAATAAATCGTTCCACTTTGCTTATATCACTGATTTGAACAAGTTACTTAACAGACAATTAGGAAATTCGTCACATAAAAAGTGGCTATGTGATCGATGTTTGAATCACTTTAAATACAAGGAGAACTTGGAAAAACATTATGCACAATGCAGGCAAATGAACCAATCGCAAATTCAGCTGCCTAAGCCACATGAGTCAACTCTAAAGTTCAAGAATTTCAAAAATACCGAAAAAGTACCTTTCGTTATATATGCTGATTTAGAGTGTTTATTGCAAAAGTATGTTGATCCAAAACCCAGTGGAAAAACAAAAAAATTTCAAAAACATGTGCCATTTACGATTGGCTACATGCTGGTTTGTTCCTATGATAATTCTCTTTCCAAATTCAAATATTATACTGGTGAAGATTGTATATCATGGTTCGTTAATGAATTGAAACAGTTAGCTATGCGAATCAATGATATATTTGCACATGTGAAACCTATGGAACCTCTTACTGCACAGCAACATGAGGATTTTCAGAAGGCTTCTTCATGTCATATCTGTTTGAAACCATTCGTTGAAGGAGAACGGAAAATTAAAGACCATTCACACCTTACAGGTGCCTACCGTGGTCCTTCTCATAACCACTGTGATTTGAACTACAAAGATGATCACGCTATACCAGTAATTTTCCACAATATGTCAGGTTATGACAGCCATTTCCTCATCAAAAAATTGAGTACCGAAATCAGTGGTAAGGTATCTCTACTACCGATAAATAAAGAGAAATATATTTCATTTACCAAACACGTTGATGGGACGAAAGTGAGTTTCAGATTTTTAGATTCCTACAGGTTTATGGCTAGCAGTTCAGATACCTTATCATCATACTTAGATAATGATAGAAAAATAATCACGCGGAAATGTTACCGCAACGAGGAACAATTCAGTTTGCTGTGTCGGAAGGGTGTCTGCCCTTATGATTATTTAGATTCTTGGGAAAAATTGAGGGATACTAATTTACCATCGATTGAATCTTTTTTCAATAAACTGAATGGAGAAGGAGTATCAAGAGGTGATTATGAACATGCGCATAAGGTCTGGCAAGTTTTCAACATACAAACGTTACAACAATATGTTGAATTATATCTCAAAACAGACATTTTACTACTTGCAGATATATTCGAGAACTTTAGAATAACTTGTATGTCTACATATAAACTAGATCCTCTCCACTATTACACCGCGCCTGGACTAGCCTTTGATAGTATGTTGAAAATTACTGGTATTGAATTGGAGCTTCTTTCTGATATTGACATGATTATGTTTGTGGAAAAGGGCATTAGAGGAGGAGTATCACAGTGTTCTAATAGATATGCAAAAGCAAACAATAAATACATGGGGAATGAGTATGATCCTGGAAATCCAACATCATACCTCATGTATTTCGATGTTAACAACCTTTATGGAGCTGCAATGAGTCTCCCCCTGCCTACGGGTGGATTCGAATGGGTTGAGAATATTTATTCGGTGGACAATATAATGAATATACCAGATGATAGTGAAAATGGTTACATTCATTGGATCTTCATTACCCTCGAGACCTTTTCGAATACCATAAAGATTTGCCTCTTTGCCCCGAAAGTATGAAACCGCCTACTGCTAAATCAAAAATTAATAAATTACTCACAACTTTTTACGATAAGAAAAATTACATTATTCACTATAAAAATTTGAAGCAAGCTTTGAGTTTAGGTATTAAAATAGAAAAAATTCATAAAATTTTGACTTTCAAACAGTCCTGTTGGTTACAAAAATATATATCTTTGAACACTGAGTTACGAAAACAAAGCAAAAATGAATTTGACAAAAATTTTTATAAACTCATGGTTAATTCTGTCTTTGGTAAAACTATGGAGAACGTGAGAAAGTACAAAGATATAAAACTAGTTTCAAAATGGGGTGGTAGATACGGGGCAAAATACTATATTTCTCAACCAAATTTTCACAGTTGCAGTATTTTCGATGATGATATGGTCATCATTGAAATGAAAAGATTGAGAGTGAAATTCAATAAACCTATCTATGTCGGATTCAGTATTTTAGATATTTCCAAAACTTTCTTATATGATTTTCACTACTCTTACATAAAACACAAATTTGGATCAGATGCAAAACTACTCTATACCGATACCGACTCTCTACTTTATCAAATTTTCACTGAAGATATTTATGAACATATAAAAGCGGATATAGATAGGTATGACACGTCTGATTATCCACCAGACAACATTTATGGTATTCCTCTGAAGAACAAAAAGGTCTTGGGAATAATGAAAGACGAGAACGCTGGGGAAATAATGACTGAATTTATTGGATTACGCTCGAAATTATACACATTCAAAATTTTACGAAATCAAAACAAACTTATTGACTCTGGTGTAATCAAAAAAGCGAAAGGAATTCGAAAGTCAGCCTTGCGAACAATCACTTTCGATGACTATCGCAATTGTCTGTTGAATAATACCTCAACCCAAATATGTCAATATATGATAAGATCTAATAAGCATGAAGTACACACAATAGAACAGAAAAAAACAGCATTGAATCCGTATGATGATAAGAGAGTGATCAACTGTCTTCATACGGATACATTACCTTGGGGGTATATTTAGTTCATATAAAATATATGTACTCTACTTCCGTTTCAAATTATAGGATAAATAGATAAGAAACAAAGATGAGTCAAAGAAATCTGATACAAGAGAACTACATCAATAGCTCTGACGATAGAGAGGGGACACCCGATATCAATGGTCCTTCGAGATACAAGTGCACGAGATGTAACAACCAATTCAGAAGCTACACGACCTACAGCCAGTGCTACACGTGTCACAGAGCTCAGGACATTGACGGATATCGGGTTCGACAGCGTGAACAGATCAGAATAAAAAATAGACTGGGACATTAAGCTGTCAAACAATGAATCAAATGTTACTACTGCAACTTCTACTTCTCACTGAAATATCAACTGGAAAGTTGTACTCTGGATATCAACCGCAAAATGGGAGTTTATATATACACCATGAGATGCCCAATATGTCATCTCTACAGATAACCTACAACAATCTCTTGACAAAATATCCTGGAATTAAATTGTATTCTGAGCATATGGATACTAGTGGATTATATGGTCTCAACAATAGAACAATAGCAATGTCTGG
This sequence comes from Phaedon cochleariae, assembly GCA_918026855.4. NCBI lineage: Eukaryota > Metazoa > Arthropoda > Insecta > Coleoptera > Chrysomelidae > Phaedon > Phaedon cochleariae. The sequence continues at coordinate 10,751,676 of OU896720.1, forward strand.
AACTGCTGTAAAAAATAATTGTGATCAATGTGAAAATGGATGGAATAGAACAAAGGAAGAATTATTCAAGTGCAACTCTGAGATTCATAATTGTACGCAAGAATTGAAGGTTCACATAAATCATGGTAACACTGAATTACTCAAAATCAGATCAGATTTGGCAGCATGTATGACAGTGAGTTCAGGATTCAAAATAGAGGCAGATTTATGGGCTTCAAAGTATGCAGATTTGAAATTTTCTGAAGAAAATCATCCAACTACAAACCACAACAACAACAACAACAACAACAACACATTGAAAAATTCGGCATATCTCATTCTAGAATGGAATTATTCTAGTTGTCTTCAAGAACTAAACAGGTATATGAGAAAACATTATTTTCAATTAAACAAAATTTATGACAGATATTATTTCATTTTTTTAATTTTTTTTTCTCCTTCTCCTAGATTGAAGAAACTCAAACAAGAACTCAACAACTGAGAGAGCCAGGCTAATCCATCAAGAGAATCTACACCCGATATGAAATATTGAAATGAAATAACTGTGTTCAGTAGTGAATAAAAGATATATGTAACCATCTGTTCAAGTTTTTTATTTTATTGAGGTTATTCAACAAAGGTATCAATTTATAGTATAATGAAATCTAGCTACTTGTTTCTTCACTCTTCGTTTATCACCCAAAGTGTTATACGATTACAATTATCACAGTATTCCATTCTCCTCTTCTTAATATGCTGCTGCCAATTGAGTGAATGATCAAAGAAGATGCATTTTGTTCGCCAACAACCCATGCACGTATAGGAAAAATTCATCATTCACTCTCTTCAAGAGTCTTTGGTGATTTATTATTGAAAACTTCAACCCTTTCAATCCTGCTTATAACTTCAAAACTTTTTATATGTTCTCTTCTCTTGGTCAATAGTTGTTTGGGGATAGCAGTTAGGTCAATTCTTCTGCAAGTTGATGATACAGCAAATTTTTTAAATCTATTTTTATCAATGAAGACTTGTGTCCACGTCATGCCGGTTCAATGATAACTGAAGCAATCAATTCCAATAGCGAGAAACTCGATGAATTATCTCAAACACTTATCTCTGTTATATCAACAACATAATCAGTATGATTCTCATGGTTGCAGACTGACAATCTAGAATTTTCAATATCAGGTTGTAGGGTGAACTTTCCAAGAAATGGAACATACATAACCGAGGGGGGATCAGGTAAACAGGTGAAACAGGTAGAATGAAAGAAACAGGTGATACAGGTGAAAGAGGTAATACAGGGGGACACGTTGAGAAGGTGAAACCAGTAAATTAGGCAAAACAGGTGATTTGAGCAAAAAAACAATTAATTAAGTAGGTGACACAGGGAAGACAGGTAGGAAAAAACAGGTGACAAGGTAAATCTTCGGTGACAACACCTCCTGGTCATTGTCGACACTTCTGCACCTCGGAATGTCTGCACCAACCACAACTAGACCCCCCTATTGGCTGTGACAGCTTGAGAACTTGATGGACAGCTTACCAAACTGTCGCAGGACCGCCCCTGATACACTACTTATGTGTCCATTCCGAGCATGATGATCTCGGATATTTCCGCAGCACACTGTGAAGGGTCCTCAGAGTCAAAGCATACTCTATGCCAAGGAAACTCGGAGAAAAACATGCGGAGACCGTCCCAATCTCCTGAATTGTAATGCCATATAAGACGTGGGGGTGCCGGATCAGTTGATGGAATGAAAAATGGGCAGGTTGTGGAGATGAGTGTATGGTCAGAATTGCCAAGTGGAGCTCGTACATCTATGGTGTAGGGTGCTGAATTATTAGTGAGGAATAAGTCAAGTATGTTAGCTGAATGGTTATTGACATCGGGAATTCGTGTGGGTTCTTTGATAAGCTGCTCTAAGCCGTGAGTGATGGCGAAAGCTTCGGCTTGCCGCCCAGCTTCATCCGTTCTGTTAGAGTGTACGAGCCAAGCAGCGTTGTGTACATTGAAATCGCCCATGATGATGATTTCTGCTGCTGGATGGTTTTGTTGGATTTGGTCAAGCTTCAGAGACAAGAATTCGAAGAGCTCTTCATAGGATGGATCATTTGGTGATAAGTAGAGACAACATAGGTATTTGGTCTGTTTCTGGCTATCGAGTTTGAACCACATGACATCAAACTTGTTTGGTTCCAAAGTGTTTTCTCGTTGACATGAGAGATTCGTTTTAGAGTAGAGGCAGAGACCTCCCTTGAATCTAAAACGTGTGTGGAGTTCGTACCCAGGACAGAGCAGATAGGTCGTATTGGTGGATGAATTGACCTGTGTCTCAGTAAGAGCCAATATGTCTGGCTTTTCAATTTGAAGGTGTCGATGGACATCGTTGATGTTCTTACTTAGACCTCGGATGTTACATAGGTCTATCTTGAGGACTTTTTCAGCCGATGGTGAACCCCCTCTAGCACCTCTCGCCCGGAAATCCGAATGGAGAGGTATTTTACTTCCGGATAATTTTACTTGAGGAGAACTCATCATCGCGTATTCTGTATAAAGGAGGGAGGTTGGCGTGGAAGGAAAAGGAAATTGGGTTGGGTTGGCCGGAACATCAACCAGCTACTGAAACACGGGTAAGTATACCCATTTCACAGTGCCTATGGTTGATGTGGTGGTATCGCACCGGGCGATGACGTTAACCATCTTCCACCTATTGGCGTCCTTTTAGTCGCCTTCTACGACAGGCAGGACTTACCGTGGGGTTATTCTAATCCGACCCCCACACAAAATACACAAAAAAGTAATACCACTCTTGGTAAAAGTAGCCAAGGTACCCAATCAAATAACAACAGAAAAAGAATTTTGTATGCTAATATTCCCAGGCATACCATTCCTGCCAAAAAAGCAAAACCACATATATTTGCGAATAAATTGACAGGATGCTTTGAAGCTCTTCAGAAAGCTGTAGACAATAATACTTCCAATCAGTCTGGACAAACTGAGGATGAAAAGTTTAGTCCAAGACATGAAAGTGTTCTCTCCAAGAGAGAGAATAGTCATAAAAAAAGAAATTTACTGTGTTTCAGTAAAACATCTAGAAGAAAATTCAGACTAATACATTTCTCAAATGTTATGTTTCTTTTTGAATATTCATTGTGAATGTGTTTTTATTTATTTTCTGTTATCGATCTGTAATGTTTTTTTAACATGTTTTTTCCTTTTATTATTTATTGATAATGTATTCTTTTTTGTTAGTGATCTCTAATTTTATTTCTGTTGTGAACAAGTTTTTTCCTTTAATTAATTATTAAGAATGTAGTTTCATTAAGAGAACCAAGTTTTGATTTCTTTTTAGTGATCTGTCATTTTATTTTCGTTGTGAACATGTTTTTCCTTTTAATATTTATCAAGAATGCATTTTTATTTTTATCCTTGGATTTTTTGATGAGAATATATTTTTATTCTGTTTATATGACAATTGATTTTCATAATCTTCTAATGTGATATTTATCTACTCTGTGATGAAATTAAGGGGTGCAGTTTTATTTTTTTTACTTTGAATCGTATGAACATCACTTGTTAATAATTTAACGAGGTAAGTTGCCTCAATATTACTAGCTTAATACCTAATTGATGTGAATTGATTGAAATTAAGTGACCAGTTTGAAAGAATTTATATTAGAAAATATATAAAGTGAAAAATCACAGACACAAAATCTCAACAAAAAAAAATAGTCTGGAGCACCTCCCTTATGAATTTTGTTCCACTGATTAGGAAGTGCTCCTTGGGCTCAAATTAAATAGTCAGCCAGTGTATCTTTCTGTTCAAGATTCCTCTTGCCCAAGTGATTTGAGGATGCACGCCCAATAGATGGCAGCTGGATTCCTGGTTCAGATCCATTCAGAAGACCTGTAGGACAGTATCTCCTCTGGTTGAGTGGAAGATCCTCTTCTCCTTTCTGGATATAATTATGAAGAAGTACACAGGCCATTACAATTTTATCACAGATTGCCTCATTGGCAATAATTGGGTTCTTTAGACGCCACCACCTTTGGGCCAAGATGCCAAAAGTTATTTCTATAACAATTCTGGCCCTTGATAATCGTAGGTTGAAAATTCCTTTTGTATCATTCAAAAATTTACCTGGGTATGGTATCATCTGCCAATAAATAAGTGGGGAAACAAAATATTTGTACCAGGTAATGCCTTTGGTGAAGGTATATCTAGTACACCATTCAGCAATGCATTGCCAAAGTCAGATTGACTGAATATGTAGCTATCATGATTAGCTCCTTCTCTACCAATATCTACATATTATGTGAACTTGTGAAATGGGTCACAGGCAGCAATTAATACAATACTGAAAATGAAAATAGTTGAACCAAACTTCATTGTATTCAAAAGAATATTTTATTACCTGAAATTTTCTTTATAAGAGAAAAATGTTGTCCCTGAATTACTTGGGCATTGAATAGCAATATGTTTGCCATCAATGGCACCAATGCAATAAGGCATATTCCAACGTTTATAAAAAGATTCAGAGATGTCACACAGGTCTTCTTTCCTTGGAGGTGCCAATACTATTGGTGCCAGAACATCCCCCAATACTTGGCAGACCTTTTCTATAATGAAATGTACAGTGGTTTTGCCAATGAAATGATTCAATGCGATTTCTTGCATAGAACATTCTTCAGCTAGCTAGCTGAAAAAAGTTCCAAAATGGAATGAATATTGTAGTTTTGCTTTCTCCAGTACTCACTGTAATGTGATAGCAAGCCGATGCCCTGGTTCTATGGAAAGTTTGCTAGGTTCCCTTCTCAAGTGGAGTTCTACTTGTGTAATATATATATATTTATATTAGTTGGTATCACTCCACTCCAATAGTTTGTAAGTTGGCATCCTGATATCTCGGCCATGCGCAATGTGTGTTGAGGTGCATAGTGAGGAATGCAGTGTTCGCCCCGACCTCTAGTTGTTTGTTAGAATTATGAATGAAACACATTCATAATATTAGACTATCCTTCATTCCAACTAGTTATGAATAATACATGGTGTTAGGTCGGTTGTGTTTGTAGTCCTCGCTGGAAACTAGAAGCATCTTGTAAGCCTTGTAGCTTGACTTGAACAGTGAGAACATGGCTTGGCTTGTTGTAGTTGAGCTACAAAATGGAGAGCTTGTTCAAACCGCCAGAACCCTTGTCGCTTGATGGAGAAAATTGGAAGAAGTTCTCGCAAAAATTTGATGTATTCTTGCGTGTAAATGGCTTGTGTAGTAAGGAAGAAGACATGAAAATTGCAGTATTTTTGAACCTGATAGGGGATGAAGGTTTAGAACTTTATAACAGCTCCACCTTCACAGCGAATGAAAATCAAACCATCGAAGGTATCAAAAAGAAATTTGAGGATTACTGTGCGCCGAAGAAAAATATGATATTTGAACGCTTCAAATTTAATAGCATTGCAAAGAAGGAGGGTCAATCCTTTGATAGTTTTCTACAGAGGCTAGTAAATCACAATCTGAAGTACTTCAAAGTGAGGTCTCAGTAAATGCAGTGGAGCTTTTTCGAGATAGAAGTGCCTTTGAGAAGTTAGAGAGCAGGAGTTGTACATATTGTGGATACAATCATGGCAGAAATGCTAAATGTCCAGCAATTGGTAAGACTTGTGCCAAATTACAAAGACGGAACCACTTTGCAGCTGTGTGTATGAATGCTGGAAGTAGTAAAGTGATGAAACCAGGACTGAAACAGGAGCATCATAGAACAAAGAAGAAATTAATGCATGCAATTGCTGTAGAAGAAGAAGCCAGTGAGGAAAGTGACAGTCCATTCATTAAAAGCAATAAATAGTGTAGGAAACTCAATATACTCTGAATTGGAAACTGCATGGATGGAAAAAATCCAGGTGGATAACAAAGAGGTAGAATTCAAGTTAGATCCAGGAGCTGAAGTGAGTGTTTTGACTCTAGATATTATTAAAAGTTGGGTTTGAAAAACAAAATAAATGAGACCAGAGTAGTACTTGTTTCACGGGGAAATTCAAAATTTAAGATCAAACCTGTAGGGGAAATCACAATGAAGTGTCAAGCTGGTAGTGTAATTGCTCCTGTCTCGTTTATCATTGTTGAAACAACAGAACAAGTTCCTTTGCTAGGTTGACAGGGCTGTGTTCAATTAGAGCTAGTCAGTCGCAGAAAGCTAGCCAATATTAATGTTAGACTCAAAACCATAGATGATGTAGTGAAGGTGTACCCAAATTTGTTCAATGGCCTAGGTGAGTTTCCTAAAGAACATCACATTACATTGAGGGAAAATACAATTCCGCTTATTCAGCCCCTCAGAAGGGTCCCTCACATTCTGCACAGTAGATTGAAATCGAAAATTGAACAGTTAGAGAGTCAAGGTGTTGTTCGTGAAGTTGATATACCTACTGAGTGGCTGAATCTACTAGTCGTTGTTGAAAAAACAAATGGTGATCTAAGGCTCTGTTCGGACCCAAAATATTTGAACTTGACTATTAAGCGTGATCATTTTCTAATACCTACAGCAGAAGAGACTACTAGTAAATTGAGTGAAGGTTCCTGGGCTGTGTGCACGTGATCATATACCAATGAAGGGAAGATTTGTATTTCGTGCAAAATAATTTATTCAATATTCGTAGCAGAGCGCTTTCGACTGTTAAGTCATCATCAGTGCGTACCTGTAAGTAAGTTATAGGCTTTTAGCTATTCGAAAGAAATTGAAATTGAAAATTCGAAAAAACAAGAAAAATTTCGAAAATATTTTTCAAAAAAATTTTTGACAAACATTTTTTTGGAAATTTGTTTTATATTGAAAAAGTAAAAATAAAAAAATAAATTGGTGACTTGTTTGAAACGAATATTTCGTTTCTAATAAAACTGTATATATGTCCACCCCGTATATTCTCGATCCCATTACTGATATCGAATTATTTCTGAAAATGACAAGTTTTTGAGTGACCTGACCTTGGAAAGAGAATATTTACCTGTTTCTCGTCCCAGCTCAGTTACTCTTGCAAGAGCTAGGAAATTTCACCAATTTTAGTAGAAATCACCAACTTTTCATAAAATTTTTTTCATCAATAAAACGATATAACTTGTCTTCACAAAATATTTGTAGTTTACTCTTCCTTCCTACCAAGTCAGTTGAGAAAAGAGAACATTTTAGTAATTTACGTTTCCTTTCTAATTTTATGGTGATTTGATCATTCAAATTACTTGGCGCCCATATTTCTTTTTTTCCTGAGCAACCCACCCCAAGGCAAACCGATTGGCATAATTTTAGCTTTTATTTTCTTTTTGGTCAAAATGTACGTAACATGTTCCCAAAAGGGGGGAAACACATTTTAATTGGTTTGTAACGTATTTTACCTTAATGTCGTTAGTTTTAAACTGGACCAAAGATATTTTTATGGACGCATTTTCCTGTTAACCTGACGAATAAGTAACTTCACTTTCATCATTTTCCAAATTTATATTCAACAATTTCAAATTTCGATTTTATATATATATATATATATATATAAAACTAGGGAATATTGGGGACTGCAGCAAAGTCAAAAAGAGTACTCTTTAAAGTTGGTCCAAGCTTTCGAAAATCTTTATTTTCATCATCAGGGAGTCTGTAAAGTGATTATTCATGAGTATCATGTAGTTAAAGTAATGAAATCTTTGTGTACTTACAACTTTGTTGAGGATGGCTGACATGATGTTCATGTATAATTTCTTTATGTGTCTTGGTAACATAACATGAAAAAGCCGAAAAATCATCGATAAAAATACAATTACATTACATTGAATCACACGTTAAAATATTATCAACTAGTTAAAAGTCACATCTTCCACCACATGGTTGGAATTGTTAGCAGATAAGGTTATTGCAAATGGTGCCGGGAAATGAGTTTTTTTGAAAAATGAATATGACTGACATATGACAGTGTGTGTGAAGACAATTGTCATGTCAAAATGCACGAAACAGTGGTACCAACAGACAATGTGTACCAACGTTGAAAACTGAAATTTGAATTGATTATGAGTTATCTAAAGACAGTAAAAAGGAATAAATCTCACTCAAATGATTGATATCCGTTTTTTTATTTATGCAATTATTGCATTGTGATATAAAGGCCATTTCTAAGAAAGTTCTTTTCATCAGATGTTTTTCTCGTGAAAGGATTTTAACATCATCAAAATTCATACGGTGATCATATTTATTCACATGTTCTGCAAGTGCACATCTTTCTGGGTGCAGTCTGCAATCACTCCTATGTGAGATTATTCTATTGGATAGTGACCTCGATGTTTGGCCTATATATTGGTTGTTACAATCATGGCACGGAATACTATAGATTACATTTGTGTTAGATAACAAGGGCACTTTATCTTTGATTTTAGTGTGCAAGGATCCCTAACAACACGAGTACATCCTAAGGACTTCCCAGGGACGTCCCTAATTTCAAATAAGGACATCCCAGGGATATCTTTTCTGGGACAAAGTACATACTAGGGACGTCCCAGGGACATCCGCTTTCAGACAAAAAGGACATCCAAGGGATGTCCCTCCTGGTACGTCCCTGGGATGTACCGAGTACAAAGAAGGGATATCCCTAGGACGTCCCAAGGATATCCCAGGGACATCCCTTCGACAAAAGAAAAAAAAAAGTAGGTCTAGTTGGGATTGAACCCGGGACCTTCAGCTTCTCAGGCACGCACCTTACTCCATTGGCTAATATGCCTTCTGAAGATTCATGTATTGAACAGATTTATATAAACAGGACAACTACAGAAACCTGGATAAATAAAACTGTTAGGATTCGGGTATAATTATTATCATTCTTGGGTGTTTGAAAATGAGGGGCATTATGCATTTACGATCTCTGTTTGCGAAAAATGGTCATTTCTTGAAAAGTTTTGAGACTATATTCTTTATTTTCATCACAATTATTTTCCGGAAGAAATACATTTTCGAAAAAATTCGACTCAATATTTTGATGATATTGAATGACTCTCTGATGTGAAGAATGGATATCAGATATTCCAGGGACACGAATGGGATAACCTAGGGATGTACCGGGTGGGATGTCCACTGGACAACTACTGGCGGGACATCCCCTGAATGTCCCAATCATTTCCTTGTACCGCGGGACAAAAAAGGGACGCACCTAGGACATCCCTGTGTTGTTAGGGATTTGATAGTTACTACTGTTCTGTATGCTATTTTTAAGTTACATGTTGATGGAAATAATCTGGTCAGTTGTGGTGTTACCTCTCTTATATAGGGCAGTGAAGTGAAAATGATTGGCGCTGGAATTGTCTCAGGGATTGTTGCAATTTGTTGTGGATCTGGGTTGTTAATTGAATTTTCAGGTTGATCAATGGATGGTGCATTAAATAATATTGATTTTACTAATTTGACCGGATATGAGTTGTCAACGAAAAGTTGTAAAAGAATTTTCAAATTTTTATTGTGGAAAGTATTGTCTGAGATTCTCATCACTCTGGTTATCATTTGCTTGACCAAGTTTACTTTCATAGATCTTTTGTGGTACGATTCGAAGTTCATGTACCTGCCAGAGCTGCAAGGTTTCCTGTACCAGTCTATCAGGATCTTGTTCTCATTAGTGCGAATGAATTTTGTGTCGAGAAAAGGTACAGAACAGTTCGTATCTTCCTTTTCAATTGTAAATTGAATGTGTGGGTCATAGCTGTTGAATGTGAAAAGAACCTCATCAATATTTTCTTCTGGGATTGCTAAGATGATGTCATCCACATATTTTTTTAAAAATAAGGGTTCAACTGATAAAACGGGAATCACAGTATCTAACAGATCATCCATGACATAGGCTGCTAAAATTGGAGATATTGATGCACCCATGGGAGTGCCAAAAACTTGTTTGAAAAATTTATTATCAAATGAAAAATATGTGTTATCAAAAAGGAATTTTAGAATTGTTAGACAACTTTCCAAGTTCAAATTGCAAAACTCACTGATACGGTCCCCGTTTTTTTGTACTGATCTTAAGCATGTTTCTAAGTATACATTGCTAAAGAGAGAGACAACATCCAAACTAGCCAAAACATAACCAGGAGGTAATCTCATGTTGTTGAATTTTTCTGATACTTCAACAACATGAGATTACCTCCTGGTTATGTTTTGGCTAGTTTGGATGTTGTCTCTCTCTTTAGCAATGTATACTTAGAAACATGCTTAAGATCAGTACAAAAAAACTGGGACCGTATCAGTGAGTTTTGCAATTTGAACTTGGAAAGTTGTCTAACAATTCTAAAATTCCTTTTTGATAACACATATTTTTCATTTGATAATAAATTTTTCAAACAAGTTTTTGGCACTCCCATGGGTGCATCAATATCTCCAATTTTAGCAGCCTATGTCATGGATGATCTGTTAGATACTGTGATTCCCGTTTTATCAGTTGAACCCTTATTTTTAAAAAAATATGTGGATGACATCATCTTAGCAATCCCAGAAGAAAATATTGATGAGGTTCTTTTCACATTCAACAGCTATGACCCACACATTCAATTTACAATTGAAAAGGAAGATACGAACTGTTCTGTACCTTTTCTCGACACAAAATTCATTCGCACTAATGAGAACAAGATCCTGATAGACTGGTACAGGAAACCTTGCAGCTCTGGCAGGTACATGAACTTCGAATCGTACCACAAAAGATCTATGAAAGTAAACTTGGTCAAGCAAATGAAAACCAGAGTGATGAGAATCTCAGACAATACTTTCCACAATAAAAATTTGAAAATTCTTTTACAACTTTTCGTTGACAACTCATATCCGGTCAAATTAGTAAAATCAATATTATTTAATGCACCATCCATTGATCAACCTGAAAATTCAATTAACAACCCAGATCCACAACAAATTGCAACAATCCCTGAGACAATTCCAGCGCCAATCATTTTCACTTCACTGCCCTATATAAGAGAGGTAACACCACAACTGACCAGATTATTTCCATCAACATGTAACTTAAAAATAGCATACAGAACAGTAGTAACTATCAAATCCTTGCACACTAAAATCAAAGATAAAGTGCCCTTGTTATCTAACACAAATGTAATCTATAGTATTCCGTGCCATGATTGTAACAACCAATATATAGGCCAAACATCGAGGTCACTATCCAATAGAATAATCTCACATAGGAGTGATTGCAGACTGCACCCAGAAAGATGTGCACTTGCAGAACATGTGAATAAATATGATCACCGTATGAATTTTGATGATGTTAAAATCCTTTCACGAGAAAAACATCTGATGAAAAGAACTTTCTTAGAAATGGCCTTTATATCACAATGCAATAATTGCATAAATAAAAAAACGGATATCAATCATTTGAGTGAGATTTATTCCTTTTTACTGTCTTTAGATAACTCATAATCAATTCAAATTTCAGTTTTCAACGTTGGTACACATTGTCTGTTGGTACCACTGTTTCGTGCATTTTGACATGACAATTGTCTTCACACACACTGTCATATGTCAGTCATATTCATTTTTCAAAAAAACTCATTTCCCGGCACCATTTGCAATAACCTTATCTGCTAACAATTCCAACCATGTGGTGGAAGATGTGACTTTTAACTAGTTGATAATATTTTAACGTGTGATTCAATGTAATGTAATTGTATTTTTATCGATGATTTTTCGGCTTTTTCATGTTATGTTACCAAGACACATAAAGAAATTATACATGAACATCATGTCAGCCATCCTCAACAAAGTTGTAAGTACACAAAGATTTCATTACTTTAACTACATGATACTCATGAATAATCACTTTACAGACTCCCTGATGATGAAAATAAAGATTTTCGAAAGCTTGGACCAACTTTAAAGAGTACTCTTTTTGACTTTGCTGCAGTCCCCAATATTCCCTAGTTTTATTCCTAACTAGTCAGCAACGACTACCCTTCTATATATATATATATATATATATATATATATATATATATATATATTTGACATGACCCCAGACAAACACAAAAGATTACGTGATGCGAAGTTATGTGACAGGTAAAGCACATAACTTCACAAGTGGTCTTGTGAGCTCCCCATTTTTGGTTTAAACAGTGGCGACACGCGTGACTCCATCAGCGCCGGGATGAAGGGTTTGAATACGGCCAAGAGTCCACTGTAAGGGTGGTACATTGTCAGTTTTAATCAAAACCAAACTACCCGGGTTGACAGGGGTGTTCGAATCTAGCCACTTGCTGCGTTGTTGTAGCGTATGCAAATATTCGGTATTCCATCAGCGCCAAAATTCTTGATTTAATCTCTGAATCATTTGCCATCGCGTCAAACGATTCATAAAGACATCCGTTAGGGATTCTTCAGGTAATGCTGATAGGGGTTCCAATGTTAGGAAATGCCCTGGTGTTGATGCGGAAATATCATTAGGACCTGGGCTGAATTGCGTAAGCGGACGAGAATTAAGGATGGATTCGATTTGAACAAGAAGAGTATAAAATTCTTTATAGCTCAAAACTTGTTCTCCAATAACTCTTTTGATATGTGTTTTAACTGCTTTAATTCCGGCTTCCCAGAGCCCTCCCATGTGTGAAGCGTTACCCGGCACAAAATGATGTTCGATATTCTCCGAAGATGCCACTTTTCGTAAGACATCTTCGAGTTGTCGATGACCTCCGATGAAATTGGTGCCTCTATCGGAATAGAGGGCCGAACATCTACCCCGACGAGCGATAAAGCGGCGTAAGGCGGCTAGAAACGCGTCTGCGGTCAGATCTGAAGCTAGTTCTAGATGGACTGCCTTTGTGGCCATGCAGATAAATAAACAAAGGTTAGGCCTTCATGGTCTGGGCACGTCGTGTTCGATTCATGCAAATAAAAAAAGGACCCCCATAATCCACCCCTGCATTTGAAAAGGGTTTAATCTGCGATATTCGCGAAGCGGGGAGGTTTCCCATAGGGGGTTGGAACGGAATTGGGTTCGTTTTCCAGCACTCCATACATTTTCCGAGAATGGAACGGATTGCGCGACGTGACGATAGGATCCAAAACTTCTGAGAGATTGAGAATTGGACGGTGCGCAGGCCTAAATGTAAATATTTTTTATGATAGTATTCGATCAAAAGTTCTGTGAATCTAGGGTTACGTGGTAACAAAATCGGATGGCGTTTTTCAAAAGCTAGAGGGGAGTAAGTTAGGCGACCCCCTACCCTAAGTATTCCTTCATTGTCGATGAATGCGTTTGATTTCTTGAGTGGTTTGGGAAATTTATGAGTTTCAATTCCATGAGAAAAAGACAGAAGTTGTGTGCGTTTCATCATAATTTTTAATGAGAAATCAAGTTCTCCCGAGTTGAGAAATCCAATGCGTTTATCTTTAGGATTTTTCAGGTTGTATGTGAATCGAGATAAATAGGCTACAACTCTTTGGGCTGTTAAAAATGATGAAAATCGATTTAAAATTTCGTCGATGAAATTAGTTTTCAACGAAGCCATCAAGGATATTTTTCGTTCTTCTTCGTGCGTTTCGTAGGGACTATCTCGTAAAGAATGATTTCGAGCTGAGTGGTCACCTTGTATATATAAAAATTCGGGTCCTCGGAACCAAAGCATATGGTTGATCATTTCCGAGGGTGATAATCCTCGTGAAGCCGCGTCGGCTGGATTAATTTGCGTATTAACATAATACCAAGAAGATAAGGAAAGCTTATCTTGTATGTATGAAACGCGATTCGCGACAAAGGTCGTCCACCTTGTAGGTTCCGCCCTCAACCAAGCGAGTACAATTTGCGAATCTGTATAGGTACAAATTTTACTAAAGGACCCCGCACTTTTAGTACATAAAATGGTTCTCGGTGAAATTTTCTGAATTTTCAGTATGTTGTAGAATTCGATGAACTGATTGAACCTGCAGAATCGTAAAGTTCTTTGATGAACAGATTCTGAGATACAGGGCGTTGAAGTTACAAATCGGTATTTTTCATTTCAGTGATGTCTGAAAATTCGATGTAATAATGGAATATCGAAAAAATAATTCAGGCATGCAATATACTATTCTCATTCCATCATGAATCACAATTCATATATTTCATACAGGGTGATTTTTGAAAAATTAGTGACACCTAAGACCGATTTATTCATACACATCCTGTATATTCGAGTGAATTGTTAACCTCCCAAGATAGCTGATACCGTATGAACATGATTTCGTTGAGATATATAGGGTGATCATGAAGATTTTCGATGATGAAAATGACAAAAAATCGTGTTTTTTGAAATCACCCTGTTATTCATGATTAACTCGGTGAAATTCCCTAATTATGTTTCAATATATTCATCATTCCCTCCTCAACGCTGTCTTGAAAATTCAGTTTCCTATCATGACGGGTGTCATAGGTATTAATTCAGGAACTTATCATTTGCAAGAAGAGTTGAAGAGACTTGTTCACTTACATTCGCATAGTGGCCGATATTTTTCACAAATAGTGAAACGTGAGAATGTGGAGATGAAAATAAGTTTAGTATTCATATACAGGGTGAACTAACCCAGACAGCACCAGATATTCCATGAATCTCCCTATCATATTCCTTTTGGAATATTGGAATATTCTAGAAATAATCTGGAATATTCCGGAATATCTGTGGAATATTCTCTAAATATGCGAATGGGAATTCCTCAGATAATCATAGAATATACCCAAAAGAATATTCTATGTTGAATGTTCCTGGAATATTCCAATGAACATATTCTAAAATTAAAAAAACTGACCCAAGTAGGGATCGAACTCGTGACCTCAAGACTATCACACATTAAAATTATTTATTCATCTTCAATTCTTTCACAATACAACACATATTATCACACACATTTCTATTTATGTTAGCACATCTATATGTGTGCCTGAATATCCCTCCGCTTGGCGCAGAGGTGGCTGGTGTTGGCCAGGGAATGTGAGTGGGTATGCGAGGTGTTCGTCACAGGTACCTATCTCCTAGGGCTAGGCCCTTTATATAGGTAATCTCGCTGAGGGTACCCAAGAGGGTGGGGGAGCTGTTCAGTCGCGATCAATGTGGGTGGGTTAGCTTGTTTTTGGAGGAAAAGTAAAAAAATCGGCAAAACCATAAAAAACCTCCTTCTTGTTCTGCTCGGGCAGCTGTACCACACTTTCGTGAGGCACATCTGCCCGAGTTCAGTGATCGGTAGTGATTTCTCACGCCCATGTCACTTTTTTATTTTCCTGCTTGAGAGATAGTCTTGTCTAGACCCCCCGGCGTCTCGGGTATTCCCGAGAATCCGGGAGGGATCCCAACTATAGATCACCAGGTTCTCTAAACACATCGGTTGATGCATATATCAGCCCGTGTTTCTTGCGTATGTTATGGTGTTGGCGTAGTGTGGTGATGTTCCGGGTAAGGTCACTTCCAGCGATGTGGTATTTGTAGAATTTGTTTGATATCTTAAGAATGAATTCGTTGATTCTTGGCAAATTACCACATCTTTCGTGGAGGTCTGCCACTCGAAAGTATCTATCACCATTGGTGATAATACGAAGTACTTTGTTCTGCAGCACCTGTAGCCTATTCATAAGAGTAGGTGAGATGCTGCAGAACACAGGACACGCGTACGTCATCACAGGCCTGATGACCTGCTTGTACACCAGGACCTTGTTCTCCTGCGAGAGTGCAGAGGTCCTGGATAACAAGGGGTACATCTTCTTTATGGCTGCTTGTGTTTTTTGTATCAGGTAGTTGATATTGGGCCTGAATGTCATACGAGTGTCCAGTTTAACCCCCAGGTATTTCACAGGGACCGTGTCCCTCACCTCGACACCTTTGACGGTCAAAGGTCTGTTCAGCTTCGATTCCTTGAATTTCTGATGGAAGTTGATGACTTCGGTTTTTGCGCTGTTTATATAGATCTTTGACTCTTCAAAGTATGGCACGATTCCCCTGTCCAGATGAATCTGGATTTGCTGTCTGGCAATATCCGAGTCGGCCGAGTGTGCATAGATCGCTGTGTCATCTGCGTACAGTGCAGAGCGACGCCTTGACCACTAGGCCAGTAATCGAATTGAATAATGTTATATATATCAAGTTCTTGTGAGAGCATTGTTCGAAATCGGATCATAAACACTTTTTGTTTCAAAATCCCTTTACATCTAATTGATGTTCGATACTCACATCTCTGAAATAATAACTGTTATGTATGTTATGTTATTTATGTGTTGAGAAACATAGGGATATTCATGGAATATTTCATGAATATACACCACAGAATATTCAGTTGAGAATATTTCATGAATATACCGCACAGAATATTCAGTTGGGTATATTTCATGAATATACCGCACAGAATATTCAATTGGGTATATTTCATGAATATACAACAGAGAATATTCAGTTGGGAATATTCCTGGAAGATTCATACCTGAATATTCCCTGAACATGTCCGACTATTCACTTTGGAATATTCTTTTAGGATGTTCCAGAGGCATGTATATATTCTAGGAATAATCGATGAATATTCGGAATATACTCCTGCTTTTTAGCATATTTAGAGAATATTCTATGAATATCCAGTGCTGTCTGGGAAAAATTCAATAACAATAGCAGATATATGAATTTAATAATATTAATATAATGTACAGATAGTTAGGCGAATTTCGTTGGTATACAAGCTCTGCCAAAATGAAAAACGAACAATACCTAGGAGATGGGAGAATGATTTGGTCTTTCACGCTTCCATTTATAATAGGGAGAGTTGAATCCTGGAATCGACAGATTTTTTCACATTTGTTTTCCACTCAGAATCAGGCGTTTCCATCATTTTCATATTTGCTGGCTATCAGTAATTATTATAATATCATTAGATTCATATTCATATCACATTCCAATGATATAATTTAATACGTATGATGGTGTAATATGAATAATCCTATTATACTGGATGTTTCCGAAACAGCAGCGATAAATATGAAAAGGTGTTGTATGGGACATAATGATGAAAAAATACTGAACTTGTCACGAGACTACTGATTGTTGATTTCAGATTGGGTATTGTAACTTAGAATATTCCTTTTGTGGAATTCATTGTTCATCAATTTATGAAGACTTGGAAAACTTGTTCGTTTACATTCGTCAAGTGGCCGAGATTTTTCACAAATAGTGAAACGTGAGAATGTGGAGATCAAGTGTAACATAAATGATCTATGAAGGCCCATCCATCAATGCAATCCACCATTCCGGAGCTAACTGCATATACGGTATGTAAGTTACAACATACAACTTACACATGTTCCAGATTCAATTCTGGCTGCTGGGATAGTTGGACTCGCCCTATCGTATATGAGGCCCCGGTACGGGACATCACTAATCACTAAAGGTGACTAGGATTCAACTCTCCTTATTAGAAATGGAAGCGTGAAAAACCGAATCATTCTCGCATCTCCTAGGTATTGTTCCTTTTTCATTCTGGCAGAGCTTGTATACCAACGAAATTCGCCTAACTATCTGTACATTATATTAATATTATCAACTTCATATACCTGCTATTGTTATTGAATTTCTAGTTCACCCTGTTTATGAAAACTAAACTTATTTTCGTCTCCACATTCTCACGTTTCACTATTTGTGAAAAATATCGGCCACTGGCGAATGTGAGTGAACAAGTCTCTTCAACTCTTCATGCAAATGGTAAGTTCCTGAATTAATAACTATGACACCCGTCATGATAGGAAACTGAATTTCCAAGACAGCGTTGAGGAGGGAATGATGAATATATTAAAAAATAATTAGGGAATTTCACCGAGTTAATCATGAATAACAGGGTGATTTCAAAAAACACGATTTTTTGTCATTTTCATCATCGAAAATCTTCATGATCACCCTATATATCTCAACGAAATCATGTTCATACGGTATCAGCTATCTTGGGAGGTTAACAAGTCACTCGAATATACAGGATGTGTATGAATAAATCGGTCTTAGGTGTCACCAATTTTTCAAATCACCCTGTATGAAATATATGAATCGTGATTCATGATGGAATGAGAATAGTATATTGCATGCCTAAATTATTTTCTCGATATTTCATTATTACATCGAATTTTCAGACATCACTGAAATGTTTATATGTTTCACTCTGTAAACAATTACATCATCTGAACCATCTGGATTATGTTGAGTAATATAGAGGTTCGTTAATGATATGAGCGAAGAAAATCGTACTTGGCATCTTTGAATTTCGAGAAAATAATTAAATGAAAAATACCGATTTGTAACTTCAACGCCCTGTATCTCGGGATCTGTTCATCAAAGAACTTTACGATTCTGCAGGTTCAATCAGTTCATCGAATTCTACAACATACTGAAAATTCAGAGAATTCCACCTAGAACCATTTTACGTACTAAAAGTGCGGGGTCCTTTCAATGGACCCTCGTAGGAGTCCACAACCCAATTCACTGTTTTCGCGAGAAGTACCGCGCCGCAAAGTTTTAAGCGTGGTATGGTGATCTTCTTTACCGGCGCAACATTCGATTTAGCGCAAACAAAGAAAGTTGATAAAGATCCATGCGAATTAGAAACTCGAAAATAAATGACGGCGCCGTAGCCTTTCTCAGAGGTGTCCGAAAAGCCATGGATTTCGACTGATTCGAAATCATCAAAAACGATCCTGCGCGGAATGCGAATATCTGATAGAAGGTGTACTTCCGATTCATATTTTGACCATATGCGTATTATATCCTCACTAGGGGTTTCATCCCAATTCAGACCGAGATACCAGAGTTTTTGTATCAAATGCTTCAGGCTAAATGTCGTCGGGGTAAGCATCCCTAAGGGATCGAACACCCTTGCCAGCTCAGGTAACGAATTTCTTTTTGTGCATTGTCGATCGAGAGAGCAAACAGTGAAACAAAAACAATCACGTACAGGGTCCCATTGAAGGCCCAAGATGTCAAAGTAGAGTTAGGTTCATTTTCAAAATGAAGGATCAAGTAAAATATGTTCAGGTGGAAATATTTCCAATAGAGCGGGATCATTTGATGTCCATTTGCGTAATTCAAATCCCCCGTTCTTCAAAAGAGAAATTAATGAATCTCGTAAATGTTTAGCCTTCACCAAAGAAGAAGTCCCAGTACATACATCATCGATATGAGTATCTGTTTTCAAAACCGAAGCAGCTTCCGGAAATGAATTATCTTCTTGATTAGCTAATTCATGAAGGAAACGTAAAGCGAGATAAGGAGGGCAATTGAATCCAAATGTGACACATTTGAGACGAAAATCGGAAATTTTATCAATAGGTGAGAATCTAAAAACCAGTCTTTGATAATCACGATACTGTGGTGCTACCCAAATTTGTCGGTACATTTGCCGTATATCGGCTGTAAAACAAATTTTATGCAATCGAAAATTCAACAGTATGGTGGAAATATCTGTCTGGAGATTTTGACCTACATGTAGACATTGATTAAGCGATGGTTGATTAGGCATATGCGAAGATGCGTTGAAAACTATACGAAGCTTGGTACTTTTACTGTCGGGGCGTACCACACCGTGATGTGGTAGATAAAAATTTGAAAGGGGGATATCCGAATCGGACACGACCTCCATTTGTTCCAGATCTAGATACTCTTGAATAATTTTACAATATTCATTATAAAGCGCGGGATTTCTCAGAAGTCTCCTTTCTAGAGAAATAAATCGTTGAACAGCTAAAAATCTGTTTCCGGGAAATTGAGGAGCGTGTTCGCGAAAAGGCAATGGTACTACAAATCGCCCCGATGAATCGCGATAAACATTTTCAGTGAATATTTTTTCACATATTTCATCATCGGAACTCAAATGCGGTTTTTCTAGGACGGATTCAATCTCGAAAAAACGTCTAATTGTGTCCTCCAGCGGTATTGACTCGGGAGAGCTACAAAACAATGTGTTTACACGCGGGTTATTAAAAGTATCAATTTTGCCTTATAAAACATAACCGAAAACAGTTTGTAGAGCATCAGGGGCACCGGACTGACCCAAGACGCGGCCACTCAACGAAAGTTGCGAGAAAATATCCGCTCCCAGTAAAATGTCGATCTCACCCGGTTGAAAATAATTTGGATCTGCTAATTCGAGATTGTTTAAATGAGACCAAGAGCGAATAGGAATAGGCGTAGACGGTAAACAATCACAGAACGTTTGCAATATCAAAGCATCGATAACAAAAACGGGATTGTCCTTTTTTACTGGTTTGAGGTACAGTGTGACTCCTCCAGTGTTGCCAATTTTCTTACACTCCCCTAGACCTTGGATTGTTATCGGACTTGGAAATTTATTCAAATTTAGACGATTATAGCATTTCTGGGAAATTAAGGAAGTCTTCGACGCTGCGTCTAGAAGGGCTCGGAACTTTTGGTAAATCCCTCTTCTATCTCGGATTTCAACAATTGCCGTCGATAATAAAACCTGGCTAGTTTTGTTCCTAGATGCAGTACAAGTGTTAACAGATCTAGAATTTGTTGAATTTGATGCATTTGGTTCAATCACGGGTTCTGAGAAAGATTCTGAATTCGATGGATTCAAATTCATGGTAGCGCTATTATCTCTGTCAATATGCAAAGTAGTATGATGTGATGACCTACCACATTTTCTACATTTTGAAGTTGAACGACAAGATCGGGTATCATGAACATTACTTAAGCAATTTATGCACAGGCGGAGGTTTTTACAAAAATTATATTTTTCATTTCGCGATTTATTTAAATACTCGGGACAATGATATAAGAAATAATCTCCGTTACATAAAACACATTTTGACGGGGGTGATTTCTCAGTCCGAGTGAGGAAAGAAGAATTAGTTTGTCTTGGCGTATTTTGATAGTATGATGAATTATGCGAGAGTTTCGGTTTCTGCAGCGGTGGGGCGGATTGTATATGTTCCTTTTTTGATCGATTGGGTAGCGAAGCGAGACTGATTGATTCTAAAGCGGTACAATGCTGATCCAAAAAATTGAATAGAGTTTGATATGCAGGAATACTTGTTGAACCATGTTCCTTTTCATATGCTTTTGCGCTTTCTGCATCAACGCGTTTGAGTAGCATATTGACAAGAACGAAATCCCAAGTATCGGTGGGTATATTGAGAGTTCTCATTCCCGCAAGATTTTCCGAAAACGTGTCCAGCAGTCTTCGAAGAGCTTGGGGATTTTCCGAAGTTAATTTCGGGTGATTCTCAATTTCGGCCCAGTAGGCATTTGCTTGCGCGCGTTTATTACTATAACGTTTCATCAGACTGTCATAAGCAGTTTGATAATCATCTGCCGTCATGGGCGTACACTGAACTAATGTAAGAGGGGAACCTCTCAGAGATGAAATTAAATAGTTAAATTTCTCGATGTTTCTGAGGGAATCATTGGAATGTACTAACGCGTCGAACATGTCCTTGAAGGTGGGAAATGCGCGATAATCCCCATTAAACTTGGAAAGTTCTATTTGCGGCAATTTTACATGTGAATGCGTGGAATCTGATGGCTGACTCTGGGGCGGCACTGAAAGAATAGAATGATCTTGGTCCCAATCGAAAAGATCAGAATTAATGGATTTAGCATCGAAGTAGGCATCATTGAAGGCTCCTTTAAGCTTATCTTCCTGATCCAAATCGATGTTTTCATCAACCGATAATATTGTCAAGATATTAGAATGATATTTGTGAAATTCTTCATGAATGGATTCTATCACAGTGTAACGTACTTTGAACGATGTTTTCTTCGTCCTATCAGTTTGCGCCGCTTTACCTAATGCATCGAGAACAGTAATGTCATTGAGTGCACTTTGACGTAATGCTTGGTAACGTCGAAGTTTTTCGGTCATGATTTTGAAGAGAATAAGCAGGAATGTGAATTTGACTTCAAACTAGGTTGAATTATTTTCCCAGATAATTGAGGTGATTTGACAACAGTGCGATATGTATGCGAAAAGAAAGAATAGAAGTCCAAAACGGAGAGCTCAAAGACCAGGTGATCGAGTTGATCATGCGTATTAGGAATGCTGGCTTCTCGTAGCTTTTACCTGGGACCATTTGTTGAACAAAATGGCTATCAGTAGTTTGATAAAATGCGTATAATTATCAATTCTGAATTTTGAACATAAAATCACTATTTTTTGAAGAAATTGACGAAGCGAATAATTAAATCTGTCTAACGTGATCAGCTGAATAAGAAAATCGATAAGCTATCGAGTTTTGAAAGATTTCCAATTTTGACCCCTAAAAATTTTCACAATGAAAAAATTTTGAAAAATGCCAAAAGGGCCTTAAATCCGGCTCGGAGGACCATGTTCCTTTTTCTAAAGCTCATAGATGTGGATTGCTTCAAAATGTACTGTATTTTCCATAAAACTTTTGGCATCGATAGGTAACCAATGATAAGACACAATGAAATAGGATTTCACGATAATATGGCAGATAGGTCACGAATGCGACTTACTTGGATTGTAGCTTGCTGAATTTTCCGGTTTATTCTGGAATGCTGACTGCTGAGGGAGCTCAGCGTCTCTGGTCGGAAGGGCCCTCCGGGTAGTTAAAAAACCTGGATTCTGAGTAGCCGTCTTAAACTAAGTTCTGTTGTTCATTCACACTCACTAACATGCACCATAGGTTTTTCGTAAGAAAACAGCGTTGTTAACGGGATAAAGTCTTTCAGATTTGTTGAATACGCGTATATGCTATCGAAAGCGGCGGTAAAAGCTTAATGAATGCCTTCCGCATCGTTCTCGCTTTCTTGTCCGAAAAATCTCTTTTTCTCCTCGCTGACAAGAAAAACTCGTCCTTGGGACGATGAGAGAAGTCGCAGAAGTGACCCATATATATGTGAAGAATGAGAAATATATCAGTACCTTACGAGGGTCGAACGTGATGCATTTTGGTTACTCATCGTGAAAACAAAACGATTTTATGAAAATATATTGAAATGAGTCATGGGAAAATACAGAATTATATTAGGAAATACAACTTGTTGAAACAAAGTCGGTTATACATCCTATAGGTAGACATTGTCTAGTGTTTCCTGAATCGAAATAACGCCCACAACAGGGAGAGCAAAAAATTTAAACTATGTTTACACTGTAACTTACACTGGACATACAACGAGAACAATAGGCAAGTTAAGATACTTCGACAACATCAGTCCGCATACCGTATCTCTGTATTCAATCAT
Organism: Phaedon cochleariae; assembly: GCA_918026855.4. Classification (NCBI taxonomy): domain Eukaryota; kingdom Metazoa; phylum Arthropoda; class Insecta; order Coleoptera; family Chrysomelidae; genus Phaedon; species Phaedon cochleariae. The sequence continues at coordinate 10,774,881 of OU896720.1, forward strand.
CTCACATGGATACCTCTGGAGCATATGAGTTGGCAACTATCATATAAGACGACATCAAAGCAGGTATAACGCACACAACAGGCAGAACAAGAAACTTCGACCCCGACTATGCTTACACTGTAACTCTGCATTCTAGCATCTGACAGCTATACCAGATACGATCGCAATGACCATATAAGACGACTTCGAGGGACATATAACGAGAACAATTGACAAGTGGAGATACTTCGACATCAGTCTGCACACTGTATCTCTGTATTATAACATTTCACATGAATACCTTTGTAGCATGGTAGTTCGCAACGATTATATGAGACGACATCAAATCGGGTATAACGCACACATTAGGCAGAACAAGAAACTTCGACTTCGACTATGTCTACACTGTAACTTCGCATTCTAGAATCTGACACGCCTACAGTTAGAGCAGATGCGATCGCACTGACCATATGAGACAACTTTGAAGGACTTATAACGAGAACAATAGACGAATAAAGATACTTCGACAACATCAGTCCGCACACTGTATCTCTGTATTCTATCATCTCACATGGATACCTTCGGAGCATATCAGTTCGCAACGATCATTTGGAACGACATCAAAAACGAGAATAACGCATAAAACAGGGAGAACATGAAACTTCGACTATTTTCACACTGTGGCTTTGAATTCTAGCATCTGACATGCCTATAGTTAAAACAGATACGACCGCATTGACCATACAGTAAGCCTTTGATGGACATATAACGAGATTAATAGGTGAGTGAGGATACTCCGACAACATCAGTCTGCACACTGTATCTCTGTATTCCATCATCTCACATAGATACCTCTGGAGCATATCAGTTCGCATCGATCATATGAGACGAAATCAAAACGGGTATATCGCACACAACAAGCAGAACAAGAAACTCTGATTTCGACTATGTTCACACTTTAACTCCGCATTTTAGCATCTTACATGCCTACAGTTATAGCAGATACGATCGCAATGACCATATTAGACGACTTTGAAGGACTTATAACGAGAACAATAGGCAAGTGAAGATACGTCGACAACATCAGTCCGCACACTGTATCTCTGTATTCTATCATCTCACATGGATACCTTCAAAGCATATCAGTTCGCAACGATTATATGAGACGACATCAAAACGGGTAAAACGCACACAACAGGCAGAACAAGAAACTTCGACTTTGACTATATTCACACTGTTACTTCGCATTCTAGCATCTGACATGCCTACAGTTATAGCAGATACGATCGCACTGACCATATAAGACGACTTCGAAGGACATATAACGAGAACAATAGGCGAGTGAAGATACTTCGACAACATCAGTCTGCAAACTGTATCTCTGTATTCTATCAACTCACATGGATACCTTTGGAGCATGATAGTTCGCAACGATCATATGAGTTCACATCGAATCAGGTATGACGCACACAACAGGCAGAACAAGAAACTTTGACTTCGACTATGTTTACTCTGTAACTCTGCATTCAGGAATCTGACGATCGCACTGACCATATGAGACGACTTCGAAGGACTTATAACGAGAACAATAGGCAAGTGAAGATACTTGGACAACATCAGTCTGCACACTGTATCTCTGTATTCTATCATCTCACATGGATACCTTTGGAGCATATCAGTTGGCAACGATCATTTGAGACGACATCAAAACGGGTATGACGCACACAACAGGCAGAACAAGAAACTTCGACTATATTCACACTGTAACTTTGCATTCTAGCATCTGACATGCCTATAGTTATAGCAGATACGATCGCACTGACCATATAGGACGACTTCAAAGGACATATAACGAGAACAATAGGCAAGTGAAGATACTTCGACAACATCAGTCTGCACACTGTATCTCTGTATTGTATCATCTCACATAGATACCTCCGTAGCATATATGTTCGCAACGATCATATAAGGAAACATCGAAGCGGGTATAACGCACACAATAGGCAGAACGAGAAACTTCGACTCCGACTATGTTTACACTGTAACTTTACATTCTAGAATCTGACATGTATAGCTATAGTAGATACGATCGCACTGACCATATAAGATGACTTCGAAGGACATATAACGAGTACGATAGGCAAGTGAAGATACTTCGAGAACATCAGTCTGCACACTGTATGTCTCAATTTTATCACCTCACATGGATTCCCCTGGAGCATATCAGTTCGCATCGATCATATGAGACGACATCTAAACGGGTATAACGCACACAACAGGCAGAACAAGGAGCTTCGACTTCGACTATGTTACTTTGCATTCTAGCATCTGACATGCCTACATTTATAGCAGATTCGATCGCACTGACAATATAGGACGACTTCGAAGGACATATAATGAGAACAATAGGCAAGTGAGATACTTATACAACATCAGTCTGCACACTGTATCTCTGTATTCTTCCATCTCACATGGATACCTTCAGAGCATATCAGTTCGCAACGATCATTTGAAACGACATCAAAACGAGAATAACGCATAAAACAGGGAGAACATGTAACTTCGACTATTTTCACACTGTGGCTTTGAATTCTAGCATCTGACATGCCTATAGTTAAAACAGATACGACCGCATTGACCATATAGTAAGCCTTTGATGGACATATAACGAGATTAATAGGCAAGTGAGGATACTTCGACATCAGTCTGCACACTGTATCTCTGTATTTCATCATCTCACATAGATACCTCTGGAGTAATCAGTTCGCATCGATCATATGAGACGACATCAAAACGGGTATAACGCACACAACAAGCAGAACAAGAAACTCTGACTTCGACTATGTTCAAACTTTAACTCCGCATTCTAACATCTTACATGCCTACAGTTATAGCAGATACGATCGTAATGACCATATAAGACGACTTCGCAGGACTTATAACGAGAACAATAGGCAAGTGAAGATACGTCGACAACATCAGTCCGCACACTGTATCTCTGTATTCTATCATCTCACATGGATACCTTCGGAGCATATCAGTTCGCAACGATTATATGAGACGACATCGAAACGGGTAAAACGCTAACAACAGGCAGAACAAGAAACTTCGACTATGACTATATTCACACTGTAACTTCGCATTCTAGCATCTGACATGCCTACAGTTATAGCAGATACGATCGCACTGACCAGATAGGACGACTTCGAAGGACATATAACGAGAACAATAGGCGAGTGAAGATACTTCGACAACATCAGTCTGCACACTGTATCTCTGTTTTCTATCAACTCACATGGATACCTTTGGAGCATGATGTTTCGCAACGATCATATGAGTTCACATCGAATCAGATATAACGCACACAACAGGCAGAACAAGAAACTTTGACTTCGACTATGTTCACTCTGTAACTTTGCATTCAGGAATCTGACGATCGCACTGACCATATGAGACGACTCCGAAGGATTTATAACGAGAACAATAGGCAAGTAAAGATACTTTGACAACATCAGTCTGCACACTGTACCTCTGTATTCTATCATCTCACATGGATACCTTTGGAGCATATCAGTTGGCAACGATCATTTGAGACGACATCAAAACATTTATAACGCACACAACAGGCAGAACAAGAAACTTCGACTATATTTACACTGTAACTTTGCATTCTAGCATCTGACATGCCTACAGTTATAGCAGATACGATCGCACTGACCATATAAGACGACTTCAGAGGACATATAACGAGAACAATAGGCAAGTGAAGTTATTTCGACAACATCAGTCTGCACACTGTATCTCTGTACTGTATCATCTCACATAGATACCTCTGTAGCATACATGTTCGCAACGATCATATGAGACGACATCGAAGCATGTATAACGCACACAACAGGCAGAACAAGAATCTTCGACTCCGACTTTGTTTACACTGTACCTTAGCATTCCAGCATCTGACATGCTTGAATCTATAGCAGATACAATGACACTGACCAAATAAGACGACTTCGAAGGACATATAACGAGAACGATAGGCGAGTGGAGATAGTCCGACAACATCAGTCTGCACACTGTATCTCTGTATTGTTTCATCTCACATAGATACCTCCGTAGCATATATGTTCGCAACGATCATATAAGAAGACATCGAAGCGGGTATAACGCACACAACAGGCAGAACGAGAAACTTCGACTATGTTTACACTGTAACTTCACATTCTAGAATCTGACATGCCTATAGCTATAGTAGATACGATCGCACTGACCATATAAGATGACTTCGAAGGATATATAACGAGTACGATAGGCAAGTGGAGATACTTCGAGAACATCAGTCTGCACACTGTATCTCTTAATTTTATCACCTTACATGGATTTCCCTGGAGCATATCAGTTCGCATCGATCATATGAGACGACATCTAAACGGGTATAACGCACACAACAGGCAGAACAAGGAGCTTCGACTTCGACTATGTTACTTTGCATTCTAGCATCTGACATGCCTACAGTTATAGCAGATTCGATCGCACTGACTATATAGGACGACTTCGAAGGACATATAACGAGAACAATAGGCAAGTGAGATACTTATACAACATCAGTCTGCACACTGTATCTCTGTATTCTTTCATCTCACATAGATACCTCTAAAGCATATATGTTCGCAACGATCAAATGAGACGACATCATATGAGACGACATCGAAGCGGGTATAACGCACACAACAGGCAGAACAAGAAACCTAGACTCCGACTATGTTTACTCTGAAACTCCGCATTTTTGCATCTGACATGACTCCGGCGAAGGTTCTATTTGGACGAGAGATGAGGCTTCCATGTGACTTGATCTTCGGATGTAGACCTGTGAGGACATAGTGGGGGGAGATTACGTCACGGATTTGATGAAGAAGATGAACGATATTCACGAATTGGTTCGTTTTAATCTGAAAATCGCTAGCGATCGCATGAAAGACCGATACGACATCAGAGCTGGAGGTGCAGGATACGCAGAAGGACACCTGGTGTGGTTGTACAAATCACAAAGGAAACTAGGTATTTGTCCAGAACTACAGAGATCTTGGGAAGAACCTTATTCCGTCAAGAAGAAGATCAACGATGTCATCTACCGCATCAGTACAGAAGCCAGTGGCAAACCAAGTGTCGTTCATTTCAACAGACTAGCACCATTCGAGAAAACACAAGATCAACAAGTTCAACAAATTTTTCTAGAAGAAAAGGAGCTAATATTCGACGAATTCATTGGGACATACAGTGGTTCATCAAAAGCAAGGTTTGGCGTCACCATGGAAGAGCACCGCGACCTTTTTGCCATTCCTGTAGAATACGCACTAGCTCACTGCGTTGCCGAGGATCTACAGATGTCTCAAGGAATAGCGACCAAGTTCATGAGGAAGTTCGGGAAATTAGAGGAGCTTGATCAACAAAGGTCCCTCCGTCGGTCGAGCCCTAGAAATGGAAGATATCAGCACTGGAAGGAAAAGGTCTCTGTTTTATCTTATAACGAAAGAAGGTCTTCTGAGGAACCCTTCAACAAGGACCTCTGAGAGACGCTAGTCGGCTTGCGAAGCATCATACTCGGAAAGGACATACAGAAGATAGCTGTTCCAAAGCTGAGGTGTGGACTGGATGACTTGAATTGGAGAGTTGTAAGGAACATGCTAGAGGTTTTATTTAGATTCACTTAAGTCGAAATTTTAGTATGCTTCTGGAACTCCAAGGGAACTCCAAGAGAGAAGACAGTGCCATATAACGAGAACAATTGACAAGTGGAGATACTTCGACATCAGTCTGCACACTGTTTCTCTGTATTGTAACATTTCACATGAATACCTTTGTGGCATGGTAGTTCGCAACGATTATATGAGACGACATCAAATCGGGTATAACGCACACATTAGACAGAACAAGAAACTTCGACTTCGACTATGTCTACACTGTAACTTCGCATTCTAGAATCTGACATGCCTACAGTAATAGCAGATGAGATCGCATTGACCATATGAAACGACTTTGAAGGACTTATAACGAGAACAATAGACGAATAAAGATACTTCGACAACATCAGTCTGCACACTGTTTCTCTGTATTCTATCACCTCACATGGATTTCTCTGGAGCATATCAGTTCGCATCGATTATATGAGACGACATCAGAACGGGCATAACGCACACAACAGGCAGAACAAGAAACTTCGACATCGACTATGTATACACTGTATCCTTGCATTCTAGCATCTGACATGCCTACAGTTATAGCAGATTGGATCGCACTGACTATATAGGACGACTTCGAAGGACATATTACGAGAACAATAGGCAAGTGAGATACTTGGACATCATCAGTCTGCACACTGTATCTCTGTATTCTATCATCTCACATGGATACCTCTGGAGCATATGAGTCCGCAACTATCACAAAAGACGTAATCGAAGCGGGTATAACGCACACAACAGACAGAACTAGAAACTTCGACCCATACTATGCTTACACTGTTACTCCGCATTCCAGCATCTGACATGCCTACAGCTACAGCAGATACGAACGCACTGACCATATGAGACGACTTCGAGGGACATATAACGAGAACAATTGACAAGTGAAGATACTTCGACATCAGACTGCACACTGTATCTCTGTAATGTAACATCTCACATGAATACCTTTGTAGCATGGTAGTTCGCAACGATTATATGAGACGACATCAAATCGGGAATAACGCACACAACAGGCAGAACAAAAAACTCCGACTTCGACTATGTCTAAACTGTAACTCCGCATTCTAGCATCTGACATGCCTACAGTTATAGCAGATGCGATCGCACTGACCAAATGAGACGACTTTGAAGGACTTATAACAAGAACAATAGGCAAATAAAGATACTTCAACATCAGTCCGCACACTGTATCTCTGTATTCTATCATATCACATGGATACCTTTGGAGCATATCAGTTCGCAACGATCATCCAAGATGACATCAGAACGGAAATGAGGCATTAAACATGGAGAACAAGAAACTTCGACTATATTCACACTGTGGCTCTGAATTCTATTATCTGACATGCCTACAGTTGAAACGAATACGATCGCACCATATAGAAAGACTTTGAAGGACATATAACGAGAATAATAGGCAAGTAAGTAAACTTGGACAACATCAGTCTGCCAACTGTATCTCTGTTTTCAATCATCTCACATAGATACCTCTGAGGCATATCAGTTCGCATCGATCATATGAGACGACATCAAAACGGGTATAACGCACACAACAGGCAGAACAAGAAACTTCGACTTTGACTATATTTACACTGTAACTCCGCATTCTAGCATCTGACATGCCTACAGTTATAGCAGATACGATCGCACTGATCATTGGAGTACTATACTTTTTCATATCCACCAAAAACTTCGATTCCAACAATCAAGAGTCGGTAAGCCGGCGTGTTCGCCAAAACTTCGAATTTATCAATCTTGATAATTAGTCGGTTATACATCTTATAGAAAGACATTGTCTAGTGTTTCCTGAATCAAAATAACGCCCACAACAGGGTGAGCAATAAAATTCAACTATTTTTACACTGTAACTTCGCATTCTAGGATCTGACATGCCTACAGTAATTGCAGATACGATCGCATTGACCATATAGGACGACTTCGAAGGACATACAACGAGAACAAATGGCAAGTTAAGATAATTCGACAACATCAGTCCGCATAATGTATCTCTGTATTCAATCATCTCACATGGATACCTCTGAAGCATATGAGTTCGCAACTATTATATAAGACGACATCGAAGCAGGTATAACGCACACAACAGGCAGAACAAGAAACTTCGACCCCGACTATGCTTACACTGTAACTCTGCATTCTAGCACCTGACAGCTATAGCAGATACGATCGCAATGACCATATAAAACGACTTCGAGAAAGATATAACGAGACCAATTGACAAGTGGAGATACTTCGACATCAGTCTGCACACTGTATCAGTAGGAGTCCGGAGACTCCAAACCAGCCCCTTCACTCCACCTACCACGTGACTCGGCCGACCAATCACAGGCCGGCCTGAAGGCCAGCCCCACTCCTCCACCACCACGTGATCTCTAGGCCCCGCCCACTCCAATGACACATGACGTATGACATTTGACATGACGCATGACATTTGACACATGACGTATGACATTTGACACATGCAATGATGTATGACATTTGACACATGGAGTATGACATTTGACACATGACATGACGTATGACATTTGACACAGGACATGACGTATGACATTTGACACATGACGTATGACATATGATGTTTGACGTATGACGTATGGTATTCGACATATGACATGACGTATGACGTATGGTATTTGACACATGAAGTTTGACATATGACATGAGGTCTGACATTTGACACATGAAGTTTGACATATGACATGAGGTCTGAAATTTGACATGACGTATGACATTTGACATTTGATATTTGAAACATTACACATGATGTTCGACGTTTGACATATGACATTACCCACCCACTTCCAGGGCGAACGCTGTAACATGTACCTACTTCCACCGGTAGATGGCGCAGTGGCTTGACCAGTAGGTGTTCGTATGTTTGACATATGACATGACGTATGGTATTTGACACATAAACTTTGACATATGACATGAGGTATGACATTCGACGTATCGTATTTGACACAAATGAAGTTTGACGTATGACATATAATATTCGACATATGACATGACGTATGATAATTGACACATGAAGTTTGAGACATGACATGAGGTCTGAAATTTGACATGACGTATGACATTTGACGTATGGTATTTGATACATATGAAGTTTGAAGTATGACATGACGTATGACAGATGGTGTTTGCAATATGATGTATGTGGGGTAGAGTGGAAGGATACGAAAACAAGGATATATCATAATGAACTATTTTATTTAAGTAATCCTTTTCTACAAAAATGGCATGCCTCTTGAGAAGATGGCGGTCCATCCCGGTGTGTGGTCCAATCGGGACGATTATGCGCGATTTCCTGTGTGTTTATATGATAACATTAAGTCGCTCTAGGAGTATTATTATTTCATTCTTCAGTTGGGTTGGATATTTAGGATGGTTCAGTGCGTTTTCATTGCCAAAAAGTCTGTGCGTGTGTGTGTGTATTGGAAAAAATTACAGAGGTCCCGCGCATGAGAGCTGCAACGTTCGATACCTGGATTGTCATGTGGTGCCTGTGAAGTTCCAAAATTTGAGTGGAAATGACACAAATTTCATCATCGGAGATATAGGGTCCAAAATGCAGGTCCATGATGATTTTTACCAACCACCACCACCACCACCACCAAAGAAAATATATATCCTTCACTAAAACACAACGAGGATGCACGCACTGGCCTCCGCTTGATCGCATCGTTTCGCTTCATGAACTTTTCTCTGGATATACTGTGGTAAGTTGCCTATTTCCTACTTTTTGTTGTACCTCTCACGTAAAATTCCCCACGATTCGTGGCAGAGCCCTTGATGCTTTTTCGAAACAATGTGGTCTGTGATAGGTAGCTAATATAGCATATATAGCAGCGGTGTTTATACAAGTATGCGCTCTGTCTCAATCCTCGTTTTTAATTGTTAAATTTGATCGATTGATTACAAAAGTTATATCGATCTGTTCACTTAATTCGTTGGATGTTGAATCTATGATCAACATTCTTGTATAATAGTTATTTTGAACAAGAGGTAGTGAATTAAGGAAATCCACGGATCGAAACGAAAAAAAAGTGGTACAACAAAAACTTCGACAAAAACAGTGTCTATACATTGTCTTGTGTTGGTCTCCCGATTTCTCACAAATTCTACGACAGGTCAGGACCCAGGAGAATTTCATTCGACTATGAGTTCCTATAATAGATGCCTCGGGTGTAAAAAAGAAGCTCTTGAGGATAGAACCACTTTCAAATGTGACGGATGTAAAAGACTCATTCATATCACTTGTGCAGGAGTTACAGCAACAGAGGTGAAATGTCTACAACTATCGTCGAGGAAAATGAAATATTTTTGTGATGATTGTGAAGAAGGCTTATTACAAGTACCAATTTTGAGAAAACTTTTAGAAGAGTTACAAATTGAAGTCGAGAAACTGAAGAAAACTAATATGGATGGACTGCAAGATAAACAACAGGAGGTTGATAAACTCAGAAAAGAAGTCAAAGAATTGAGGGAGCATGGAGATTTTGGAAATGTGGAGAGTATGTTCGAAGAAATCAACGAACGATTGAATAGAGCAAATAATTTGATGATCTACAACGTTCCAGAATCTAGATCAAGGGATCTTAAATCAAAAATAGATGATGATAAAGAGAAAGTTAGAGAAAAAATGCAAATTCTTGATATACGTGATGCGGAAAGCAATATTCTGAAAGTTCTTCGTGTTGGTCGTTCTGATGGTTCTAGAGCTAAACCACTGAAAGTTGTGTTTTCTAATAGTTATCTCGTCAGAGAAATATTGAAATCGAAACAGAAACTGCAGCAATCAAATTTTAGGATAAGTGCAGATCAAACGAAATTACAACAGGAAATATTCAAGAAAGTGAAAAAGGAATTGATGGATAGGCAAGAAAATGGTGAGAGAAATTTAACGATAAAATATAGAAGAGGTGTCCCTAGAATTGAAACACTTAATATTGAAAAAAACTAGAAACTCCCTCATTACATGTCTATTGTCACAATGTAGGTGGATTACGCACAAAAATTCAAGACTTACTGGTATCCGTTATGTGTTCAAACTACGACATAATCATAATTGTGGAAAGTTGGTTGTCAAGCGACATATCGGATTCTGAGATCAAAATGAACAATTATAATATATTCAGGTGTGATCGAGATAGAAACAGCAGTAGTAAATCTAGAGGAGGGGGAGTACTTATTCTTGTGAAAGAAGCAATAAGAGTTAAACGTTTGAGAGTATTGCATAATAGTGTTGAACAACTGTTTTTATCATGTTCAGTCGAATCAGATAGCTTTGTCATAGGTGGTGTTTATATACCACCTCAATCATCTGAAGAGAAATATTTTCAACACATTGAAACGGTCGAGAGTTTGTTGCACGAGTTGAAAGATACAAATTTCTATATTTTTGGGGATTTCAACTTACCAGAAGCAACTTGGCTTAACGATGAAGATGGACTGACAGTGAACTGTCCTCAAGGTTCACATGCGTTAGTGCTAGCACAAAGTTATGCATTTTCGAATTTCTTTCAACAAATTACTATACCAAATGATAGAAATGTATACTTAGATTTAATGTTTCCGAATGTATCTGACAATATTGTCAACACCGCAATCGATAATATTTTTCCAAATAGTACACACCATGTAGGCTACTCCTTTGATATTTCATTGGTGAAACATCAAGTGAAAGACAGTTTGAAATATGGTGAGTACTATTACGATTTTAAAAATGCTGATGTTATAGGACTAAACAACTATTTTGCTGCTATACGTTGGAGTGAATGTCTAAACAATAGAGATATAAATATCGCCACATTAGAATTTTATAATATTTTGAATATGGCTATAGCATTATTTGTGCCTCTCAAAAAATATAGGAATTCGTCTTTCCCTGAATGGTTTTCAACGGAACTTAGACACTTGATTACACTTAAAAAAATTGCTCATCAGCAATATAAGGCTAGCAAATGTGCTCTTGATTACCAACACTTTTCAGAACTCAGGACTGCATGCAAGAATTTATCAAAAGTTTGTTATGAGAACTATATTTTCCGTATCGAATATTCATTGAATAATAACCCTAAATATTTTTGGCAATATTTGAAGAGTAGATCGTCCACAAATACAATTCCAGATACAATGTTTCTTGATGATAATACTGCAGAAAATGGTGAGCAGATTGTACAATATTTTGCAGATTATTTTTCAACGGTTTATGTAAAACCATCAATAAATTCAAACTGTGATGATTTTCAAGGATTTAACAACTTCTATATTTCTAATCCGGTGTTGAATAGCTACATGATTTATGAGAAAATTTCCAAGTTGCCCAATAAATTGAGTAGTGGTCCAGATGGAATTCCTAATATGTTTTTGAAATACTGTATTTGCTCCTTAACTCCTGCGTTACTTGTATTATTCAAGCTCTCACTAGATACGGGCATATTTCCTGATGCTTGGAAAGATAGTTATATTATCCCAATTTTCAAATCCGGAGACAGAGAAAATATCAAAAATTATCGGGGCGTTTGTAACCAATCTGTGATTCCAAAACTTTTCGACTCTTTAATTGCCGATCAACTCAATTATTGTTGTAAAGAGCTGTTAATCAGTAACCAGCATGGATTTTCAAGGAACAAGTCCACTGTCACAAACTTGCTAGTTTATGAGACCAAAATACTAAATGCTTTGGAAAATAAATATCAGGTTGACGCTATTTATACTGATTTTTCTAAGGCATTTGACAGAGTAGATCATTCCATTCTTTTGTCTAAACTAGGAGCTTTTGGATTCTCTGATTGGTTTTTGAAATGGTTGAAAAGCTTCCTAACAGGCCGTAGACAGTGTGTTCGAGTTGGCTCGTTCAGATCCAGTCATATACAGGTTTCATCAGGAGTACCTCAAGGTTCTCATTGTGCTCCCATTTTGTTCAACATTTTCGTGAATGATATCAGTAGATGTTTCGTGAACTGCGAGTTTCTAGTATTTGCTGACGATTTGAAATTATTTCGAACAATAAATTCAAAATTTGACCAAATCAATTTACAGGAAGATTTAAACAGATTGAATAATTGGTGTTTGGAAAATAATCTGCATCTAAATATCAATAAATGTTGTTTCATTAGCTTTTTCAAGGGTTATAAGAAGTTTGATACTGTATATAGTATAAACAATAGTCCTCTCAGATACGTTCCAACTGTTCTAGATCTAGGGGTCACTTTTGATGAACAAATGAGATTTGTAAATCACATAAACACCATTTCAGTGAAATCATCAAAGATTTTAGGAATGATTATTCGTAATTGCTCTGAATTCTCAGTGGATTCTATAAGGAAGGTCTATATGTCATTGGTCATTTCTAAACTGACTTATGCATCTATTGTCTGGTCTCCTCTTTATCAGGTTCATAATATAGCCATGGAGAGAGTACAGAACAAATTTCTGAGGTATTGTGCCTTTAAATTGAACATTCGTTGGGAAAACCATCAATATATGCATATTATGAACGGAATTAACCTAATTCCATTGCGTAGTAGAAGACTCAAGTTAGATTTATGTTTTATCTTCAAATTATTGAATGGTGCTGTGAACTGTCCGGAACTACTGGAGTTAATTACGTTTAATGTCCCAAATAGAGTCCTTAGATTTCCATATTTATTTCAAATACCATTTCATGTCACAAATTATGGACAGCATAATCCCATAGAAAGGACATTAAGATTCATAAATAAAAATAATTTAGATGTATTAGGATGTTCATTTAATAAGTTTAAGATGTCTTTGCGTGATTGCTTATAGCCTATTGTTTCGTTTCATGTTTTTATTCTTCTCTTTTCCTTATCGAAATTGTTAAGTGAGTACCTATGTGTTGAGACATGGTGTATATTAATTATATTCATTATATTCTTATATTCATACTGTATTCAAACTTGTAATGGGGGTTTCCCGTAAATAAATAAATGAAAATGAAAAATGAAAATAATATGTGAAAAGACCCGAACATTATAGTTATTGTTTCTTAGCGGTGAATTATAAAAAAAACATTGAACAGAGTTGAGAAATTTTGTAAAACGCGTAACAGGAATGTTGGGGTGAAGAAAAAAAACAAACATTTCAAGAAATCTCTGTATAGTAATTCGATGTACAGGGTGTTTCGTAAAACATTAGGATTTTCAGTTTCATATTTTGCTAGATTTTCGGCTGACGAAAGAGTATACATCTGAAATAGGATTTTATTCATATACAGGGTGTTTCATACATCATTAAGATTTTCAGTTTTGAATTTTCAGCTCACCATAGTAGGAATTTTATTTTCATAGAGGATTGTCTTCGTAGTTGGGAGATTAAAGACAATAGATTTCAACTGATGGTTCACAATAATTGTTGCAACTGTCATCTTCAGTTTAGGGTCTTCAGAAAAAAAGTTTATCAATTCCAAATTATAAAGTATACAGGGTGTTTGACTGTCTGTTTTGAAAAATATACAGAGCATTTAGGAAAGAAAAAAGTTTTTAAATCAAATAATTAAGTATAATGGATGTTTTCGGTTGTCTGTTTGATGAAAAATATACAGGGTCTTTAGAAAGAAAAAGTTTCTCAATTTCAAATTAAAAAGTATAATGGATGTTTTCGGCTGTCTATTTGAGGAAAAATATACAGGGTCTATGGAAAAAGTTATTCAATTTCAAATTATGAAGTATACAGGGCGTTTGACAGGCTGGTTTGAAAAATATACAGAGCATCTATCAAATATTTTATTGACAAATGAGATAATCACAATCTATATCATTCTATATTTTTTTTCTTGAAACAATCTTCACACCATGCTGTGAAAATGTAGGCGCCTATCCCTTTTCGATCAGTGGTGTAGTCTTCGATCACATGACGAACCCCCTCTTTGCGGCAGAAAGAGCAGAAACTAGGTTTGCAGTCACTGCAATTGCATGGTCTACATCAGGCACAGTTTGGCATTGCTGATTACGTCTGTACTGTTGGAGAGCTGCCGAAATACTGAAGTCATACATTGATATTAACCAGTTCGTATAAGTCCTGAAACATAGTATGAATAGCTTTGTTTCCACACCACCCTCGGGGTAAAAGCCTTCTGACGCGTTTTGCTTTTTTTCTTTATTCTGAATGTGGATAAAAGCATTCCCCTTTAGGCCTATACAAAACCACATACACTCTAAAGATTGGGGGTGAATAATTCATTATAGAACAGATGACTGTTGATATATGAAATCAGAGCAGTTTTTGTTTGTTCTATATCTAGCTGCACGAAGATCAATTTTTAAATCAATAGAAACACTTCATTAATTTGCCAGATAATGCCCATTGTTTTTTTTTTCAGTAGAACAGGTGACTGTTGAAATATAAAATCAGAGCAGTTTTATTTGTAGCTGCACGAAGATCAATTTTTAATCTAATAAAAACACTTCA
The DNA here is from genome assembly GCA_918026855.4 of Phaedon cochleariae. Taxonomy (NCBI): domain Eukaryota; kingdom Metazoa; phylum Arthropoda; class Insecta; order Coleoptera; family Chrysomelidae; genus Phaedon; species Phaedon cochleariae. The sequence goes on from OU896720.1 coordinate 10,790,054, forward strand.
TTAGTTCGCTACATGGTAAGGGCCTTTTTTTTTTCTTTCATTGAACTATTCACCTCAAATTTTTAAAGTAGCCGTGAAAACGGCTGATTTGATCAAAAATTCATTGTATAGATCCGGTCGTGATAACGATTGCTTTTACTTTCTCTCTCTCTCGAGATTTGTGCCTGATATTTTTAATCGAATTTTACACATGACGCTGATAAAAAACTTCAATCGCAATTTGTTTACTACTGTCTGATAAAGAGAAAAAAAGAAGGAATGACGATGCTGTGAATCATAGAATATTTATAATGATTTCCGCTTTTTGAAACCGTAAGGTACAGAAGTGTGATCTTCGAGAAATTTCCGCTTCAAACTTACAGGCTTGTACTTTTTGGTTACATCAACTGTGATGACCTCATGTTCCTTGGTTCGACGGAACTGTTTGCTCAAAATTTCGACAGGGGGACCAGGGTTCAGAATCATATCTTTAATTGATTCAAAATTCACAAGCTGTGAAGCAGCATAGTTAAGGGAGGGGCCTTTAACTTTTCACACAACTTTGAACTCTTGATCCTTGGTTGCCCATAGCTTGTAAGCATAATTTTTGGGGCCACCAGATACAAACTCTGTGATATGGGAACCAGGGCCGTAACATTCCATTTCATCGGTCATATCACCGATAAATTGACCAGTGGGAATGTCGAATTCCCCTTGTCTGGAAACATAGATAACCGAGTCTGTGTCGTAGTATAACACCCTTTCCCCAAGCTGCTGTAAATAGCTGTGAAGTTTCGACCGCGCTAAGGCTGTTACATATGCAGCTATCACCACATTGACTGTGGAAAGAGTGTCATAGCTTTCCTCCTTATACTCCCAATTAACAACGATGGTATCTTCGTTTATCGGGAGTACTGTATTGACAATAAGCGAAGGATCCGTCATCATAGAAAATAATTCCGAGGGCTGATTGATGATTGAAGTTTTCGGTTGGTTTTTACGCTGACCAAACTTACCCCAGAAGGAATTCAGCATAAGCTTGGCCAGTGCTCTCAACCCGGGATTATCGGTAATTTAAGAAAATTCCAGCAAAACATCCTCCCGTTGTGAAAACTCATCAATATACCTCTCTCTTTCCTCTTTGGTCTTACAATGCTTTGGCCAATCTGATGACTCCTGTTTCACCTTGATGAATTTATTCATCATGTCTGTGAATAGACCAGAAACGTCCTCACCAAATTGCACAGTGTCGTAGGACCAAATCTCTTTGATCTCGATAATCCGATAGCCCACCTCAAGGGCTTTTAATATCTCTTCAACAGTCCATGTTCCTACTAGTATTATAGTTTTCACCACATACACGACAAAGAACAAACATCAGCTTGTTGTTCATTTTCTGTGGTAAAACAGGATGAAAAAGATCTTGAGGTGGGAGAATCGCACATTTAACGAGTCCAGAGATAGAGGAAAGTGACACAGTAGAAGCCTCCTCACCAACGAGTACTTTCGGATGACCCACAGGAAATTTGCCATATTTACACACCCATGGGTAGAGCGAACAAACGTCAACGTATTTAATTTGTTCACCATCCCCGACCTTGTAATATTCGACAATATTTCCCGTTCGACCACCATAGAAAGCATCTCGAGGGTCAAGGGGTAGATTTTTAAGCAGGGGATGATTGGTGACAAAGTTGCAAAGTTCGTCACCGCTGGAAAGTTCTCTGCGAAAATCACACTCCCATTTTTCAATAATCTCATAGGGGATTTGATTTTATTGATTTTGGCAATTGTCGTGTCATAACGATGGTTCATAGTTTCGGATGGACAGTTTTTAAGAGGAGTATCTCTCTGATCAATATAGCAACGGGGACAACCGTGATAGAAGCAGCCTTGAAACTCGAAAACTTGTTTTGTTTCCGCCGAATAGCCATCAACTTTGAGATTACCGATATGGGCCTCTGAAGATCGGCAGGCCTGTTGGATTTTTATATTCCGTAGTTTCTCCTGCCAAAGTGACCACTGGGTGGCTATCACAGATTGATTATCACGATGTCTGAGCCGCCCTTGGGAATGATGCCTATGGTGTTTGGTTTGAGAAAATTTCTACGGAAAACCTTATTGCATGTCGAAGCGATCGTTACTGCTTCTGTGAAAGGACACACATTAGTTTCAGACAGCATCAGCTGTCGAAATTTCAAACAGGCCTTGGTCAGAATATCTACATCAGAAATGCAATAATCTATGATTTCTCTCGAGAAATCGAAAACATAGTTTTCATCGACTCTTTCAGCATGCCATTTTATGAGAGATGCGCGAGCATCTGAAGTGAGATTGTCTGGGGTGTGGAACTGTAGAGCTGGGATAGGGCCCTTGTAATTCTGATTCTCTATACGATTGAAAAGGTGAGGGAAATATCCCTTCTTCAATTCAGAGAATCCGAAAGATTTAGGCAGTTTTGCCAGGGCCATTGGGAAATAATTGAGAGAGTCCAAAAACTAAACATTACCAATAGTCATGGAAATTAACCCGCTACCTCTCATAATGAGATCAGGTTTCAGGGTGGTTTCGGTCAAAATATGATTGAGAATGAACTGAAAATCGAATGTTCCACCGTTGTGAGCAATAACAATGACATTTTTGAATTTCTTCCTTATTGTCAATACATGATGAACAAATGGAGATATGGGGTCATTACACTTGAGAATTTGTGAACGAACCCCGCATTTCGAACAAATCTGCTGTGTAGTATCGATGCAAACGTCACAGCATTGACGAGAGACACACAGATTGGGCTCATGGAGAAGAGATCCGTCGGTTTGTACCCTCTCCTGACGAGTCTCTAGATCAAAAAAGATAAACAAGAGATCATCAGTCTTGGGTACTTTCGTGTCGGGCTGGATGAAACATAAATGATCAGCGGACTGATGCTTGTTGCAAATCTTGCAAAAAATCTCTCCGCAGGTATGGACTCTATTGGTAGGGACTATTTTGAAACATTCCTCACAACGTTCAATCTTACCACAAACACCGTTTTGAATATGATTATCAAAACAGCTCTGCCCGCGGACAGACCTTTTGCAAGACTCGCATGGAACTTTTACACAGTTTTTGGAACACGGGGGCGATCCTTGGCATGAAAAACAAGTACCACCACAGCGATGACTACCCTTTGTATTATAGGGCATGTGACATTCCTCACAATAAAACTCACAACAAAAGGCGGATGTAAGTGAGGTTATGACGTTATAGTGACCCTCATGATGGAGTAAATTCAGTGAGAGACCCTCATTCCCACCCTTGAAAATGACGTCACGACCCTTGTTCCCAAATCGATATACTGTTATTTTATATGACGAGAGATATTGCTGGAATTGTTGTAGCTCGAGTATACCGCATCCCTCCGTAGGTACGGTAACCCCCGCATCAGACACTAACTGCAGAGCTCGCTGACTCTGCAATTTTCTAATATTCCTACGTATATCAGTACATTTGGGGTCTTTGTCTGCGAATGCCTGAGCTACAACCAGAGCTCGAGGAAGACATAAATTGTCTTTATTCTTTATAGCTATAATCTCCTGACGCTTGCTACATTCTTCGTCAAAAGAGTTGTAGCAACGCCCTCTTCCTCTGCCAGCAGGTAACCTACAAGAGGTTACACTGAGACAAAAGGTCTCGGTGTTTAGGCCACAAGAGTTCGATTGGTAAATGGATGATATTTTTTCGAAAATATCATCCACCGATACCTCTGAAGCAGTTTTGAAAGCTATCCACCCTGGTCCCCTCACGAAATCTCTAGAACAAAACGAGAAACCTACCTTATCGGTTGGATGCAGGCCCTCAGTGCCTTTTAAAACAATGTCGGTGACTGCATCCTTGATATAGGCCACCGGTTCCTTGTTTTGAGGAATAGGTTTTATATTGAACTCTAAACTACGAGCCTGTACCCCGAAGCGATAATTTTTCTTGACCACATCTTTAACGATTAAAAATTTTTCCATGATGACAAAAAATTTACACTCAATTAAATCCCACTATCGTCGAATGATGATAGACAAAGAAAGCGCAACTATTCATAGAAAAACTGAGAGTAGTGGCGGTGAGATGTAACGATTGAAATTTTCAAAAAATCAGCACTCCAAAAACTCAATATCATCAAGAAATTCGAAATCCCGTCAAAAATCCTGAAAAACTAACACAATATAAGCCAATGAACAAGTTGTATGCAAACTGCGTTAAAAATTCGCCAAAAAAGTCAAAATTCCCAAAATAAATATTCAAATTATTTCTTACACAGAGAGAGAGAGCAACCGTTCACCACGAAAACTGAGCAGGAAATGAAGTTTGATTATTAGTGCTATCAGGGTATTCGACCAAGGATGAGCTCATTATCGAAAATAATAGTGGAGGGGGTAGAATGAGCAGCACTAATCACGACGAGTCCTTTTTTTTATTGGAAAAGGTGATGCAATAACTTTGTCGTATTTCGATACGTGTCAAGGCGTTATATGCACTTATCAAGAAATGTTATACTAGGAGTCCACTCACCGGCAAGAAAAACGGACCAGCAGAAAAATTAGCCAAATTCATCGCTCTGTAAATTTTTCTAATTTACGTCCGATTTAGGTGAAATTACGACCAAATTGTGAATTTATGTTTCGAAATGTCAACCTAAATTTTATTTCCCAAAAGAAGCTGATGGCTTGATCATTATACAGTGGAAAACAAAGTTACTATTTTACAAATAACTTCTTAACGCCCTCTTGCAGAAGTGAGTAATTAAACTTAGCTTCATTACGTTTTGGATTGAAGTGTGTTCCTTCTGAACACGATAGATTTTGATTCCCATGGAGAAACAATGACCGTAAATCTTCCCTTGAAAAACTTCAGTAGGCTGAATGGTATAACAGAATATTCTACCCAAATCTACCCATCTATAAGAAGGTGAAGCCCGCAAAACCTTCTGGTAGGTAAACTGAAGAACCCTGACGTCACGCATTCCTTGGAATATTTTTGGGAGTTCGTGGTTCCACAACTAGTGAAATTTCGTAGTGATACTATTCGAGTTAGAATCCCCCTGTGTGTGTGCGACACACCTCGTCGTAATGAATTCAATGATAATGACTTTGTTTTTGCGGAATGAATACCTAATTATTATCGTGATGTAATTTGTTTTTTATGCTGGATGATTTTTAGCATAACAAGCCATCAAGTTCTTCCACGTGCAGCTGAAGACGTTGCAGACCTTCTGGTAGGTAAACTGAAGAACCCTGACGTCACGCATACCTCGGAATGTTTTTCAGTGTGCCTGGTCCTCAGATTTTTGGTAATTTGGGTTGATATTATTTTGAGTTAGAAATCACCCTGTTTACGTTTCCTATGCCATGATCTCATCAGTGTAATGAATTCAATAATAATTTGCTAGGTGTGTTTGTTTATCAAGCTCGATCATCGATTAACATAATACCATTGCCACTATGCAGTTCAATAACAAGTGCTCCAGACCTCCATGATCGCATTGATATTTACGTAATTATTCCAAATAGTGATTTCAGGTGAAAGTGTTTGTCTATGATCGCACGTAGTTCATTCTGTTCAGCAAGTTAGTGTTATCAAGTAGTGTTCTGCTAAGTGGTCGTCTGAGGCAACTGAATAAAATGGGGTGAGTTCGACTTCATTTGTATTTTTGTGATTACTACTTAAAATTGGGTATTGTGAATACCATTTCACCAATAGGGCGTCTGAAAAAATGAAACAAAAAAGGTCGTAAAAGGCTTGCGAGATACAGGGTGGTTGTAAATAATTTTCATTGCTAGATAATTTGTGATATCCTGGTGAAGTAGCTGATTGAATTATTATTTAGTGGATCTGACTCTTACCGGGATACGTGATTTTTTCATAAAAAAAAAACATGGGTGGTTATGAAACTTTCCGATACAGGGTTGAGAAAAAATATTCGCAACTTTAAGGCAAATCTTTTACGACCTTTGTTCATGGGAACTTTTTTCCTTGAGACATCAAGTGCGTCCCACATATTATAAAATATTATTCCTGCTTGGACTAAACATATTTTTAAAAATCCGTTTGAGAGAGGAACAACATTTTATTACTGAAAATACATGTTAATGTTGAAAATTACTAGCTAGGGGGGGGTGATTATTGTAGGTACTTGGTAAATAGAGTGTAGTACTTTCATTTAACAATTTTTCAGAATATTACAACACTGTGGGAAAAATGGGTTTGGAATGGTGTTGAGGGGCCAAATAGTGAAGATTAGCTGAACTATATGTTATGGCACACCATTTTGAAGATTTTGCTCTCAACTTTTTGAAAATTAACTTTTGAAGAGCCAAAACGGCCTAATAATGAAGATTATCAGAACTATATGTTGTGACACACCATTTTGAAGATTTTGCTCTCAACTTTTCGAAAATTAACTTTTGAAGAGCCAAAACGGCCTAATAGTGAAGATTATCAGAACTAGGTATATGTTATGACACACCATTTTGAAGATTTTGCTCGCAACTTTTCGAAAATTAACTTTTGAAGAGCCTAAACGGCCTGATTGTGAAAATTATCAGAACTATATGTTATGGCACACCATTTTGAACATTTTGCTCTCAACTTTTCGAAAATTAACTTTTGAAGAGCCGAAACGGCCTAATAGTAAGATTTATCAGAATTATATGTTATGACACACCATATTGAAGATTTTGCTCTCAACTTTTCGAAAATTTACTTTTTAAGAGCCAAAACGGCCTAATAGTGAAGATTATCAGAACTATATGTTGTGACACACCATTCTGAAGATTTCGCTCTCAACTTTTCGAAAATTAACTCTTGAAAAGCCAAAACGGCCTAATAGTGAAGATTTATCAGAACTAAATGTTATGACACACCATTTTGAAGATTTTGCTCTCAACTTTTCGAAAATTTACTTTTTAAGAGCCAAAGCGGCCTAATAGTGAAGATTATCAGAACTATATGTTGTGACACACCATTTTGAAGATTTTGCTCTCAACTTTTCGAAAATTAACTCTTGAAGAGCCAAAACGGCCTAATAGTGAAGATGTGAGTGGACTCCTAGTATAACATTTCTTGATAAGTGCATATAACGCCTTGACACGTATCGAAATACGACAAAGTTATTGCATCACCTTTTCCAAAAAAAAAGGAATCGTCGTGATTAGTGCTGCTCATTCTACCCCCTCCACTACTATTTTCGATAATGAGCTCATCCTTGGTCGAATACCCTGATAGCACTAATAATCAAACTTCATTTCCTGCTCAGTCTTCGTGGTGAACGGTTGCTCTCTCTCTCTGTGTAAGAAATAATTTGAATATTTATTTTGGGAATTTTGACTTTTTTGGCGAATTTTTAACGCAGTTTGCATACAACTTGTTTATTGGCTTATATTGTGTTAGTTTTTCAGGATTTTTGACGGGATTTTGAATTTCTTGATAATATCGAGTTTTTGGAGTGCTGATTTTTTGAAAATTTCAATCGTTACATCTGACCGCCACTACTCTCAGTTTTTCTATGAATAGTTGCGCTTGCTTTGTCTATCATCATTCGACGATAGTGGGATTTAATTGAGTGTAAATTTTTTGTCATCATGGAAACATTTTTAATCGTTAAAGATGTGGTCAAGAAAAATTATCGCTTCGGGGTACAGGCTCGTAGTTTAGAGTTCAATATAAAACCTATTCCTCAAAACAAGGAACCGGTGGCCTATATCAAGGATGCAGTCACCGACATTGTTTTAAAAGGCACTGAGGGCCTGCATCCAACCGATAAGGTGGGTTTCTCGTTTTGTTCTGAAGATTTCGCGAGGGGACCAGGGTGGATAGCTTTCAAAACTGCTTCAGAGGTATCGGTGGATGATATTTTCGAAAAAATATCATCCATTTACCAATCGAACTCTTGTGGCCTAAACACCGAGACCTTTTGTCTCAGTGTAACCTCTTGTAGGTTACCTGCTGGCAGAGGGAGAGGGCGTTGCTACAACTCTTTTGACGAGGAATGTAGCAAGCGTCAGGGGATTATAGCTATAAAGAATAAAGACAATTTATGTCTTCCTCGAGCTCTGGTTGTAGCTCAGGCATTCGCAGACAAAGACCCCAAATGTACTGATATACGTAGGAATATTAGAAAATTGCAGAGTCAGCGAGCTCTGCAGTTAGTGTCTGATGCGGGGGTTACCGTACCTACGGAGGAATGCGGTATACTCGAACTACAACAATTCCAGCAATATCTCTCGTCATATAAAATAACAGTATATCGATTTGGGAACAAGGGTCGTGACGTCATTTTCAAGGGTGAGAATGAGGGTCTCTCACTGAATTTACTCCATCATGAGGGTCACTATAACGTCATAACCTCACTTACATCCGCCTTTTGTTGTGAGTTTTATTGTGAGGAATGTCACATGCCCTATAATACAAATGGTTGTCATCGCTGTGGTGGTACTTGTTTTTCGTGCCAAGGATCGCCCCCGTGTTCCTACCAATAGAGTCCATACCTGCGGAGAGATTTTTTGCAAGATTTGCAACAAGCATCAGTCCGCTGATCATTTATGTTTCATCCAGCCCGACACGAAAGTACCCAAGACTGATGATCTCTTGTTTATCTTTTTTGATCTAGAGACTCGTCAGGAGAGGGTACAAACCGACGGATCTCTTCTCCATGAGCCCAATCTGTGTGTCTTTCGTCAATGCTGTGACGTTTGCATCGATACTACACAGCAGATTCGTTCAAAATGCGGGGTTCGTTTACAAATTCTCAAGTGTAATGACCCCATATCTCCATTTGTTCATCATGTATTGACCATAAGGAAGAAATTCAAAAATGTCATTGTTATTGCTCACAACGGTGGAACATTCGATTTTCAGTTCATTCTCAATCATATTCTGACCGAAACCACCCTGAAACCTGATCTCATTATAAGAGGTAGCGGGTTAATTTCCATGACTATTGGTAATGTTTAGTTTTTGGACTCTCTCAATTATTTCCCAATGGCCCTGGCAAAACTGCCTGAATCTTTCGGATTCTCTGAATTGAAGAAGGGATATCTCCCTCACCTTTTCAATCGTATAGAGAATCAGAATTACAAGGGCCCTATCCCAGCTCTACAGTTCTACACCCCAGACAATCTCACTTCAGATGCTCGCGCATCTCTCATAAAATGGCATGCTGAAAGAGTCGATGAAAACTATGTTTTCGATTTCTCGAGAGAAATCATAGATTATTGCATTTCTGATGTAGATATTCTGACCAAGGCCTGTTTGAAATTTCGACAGCTGATGCTGTCTGAAACTAATGTGTGTCCTTTCACAGAAGCAGTAACGATCGCTTCGACATGCAATAAGGTTTTCCGTAGAAATTTTCTCAAACCAAACACCATAGGCATCATTCCCAAGGGCGGCTCAGACATCGTGATAATCAATCTGTGATAGCCACCCAGTGGTTACTTTGGCAGGAGAAACTACGGAATATAAAAATCCAACAGGCCTGCCGATTTTCAGAGGCCCATATCGGTAATCTCAAAGTTGATGGCTATTCGGCGGAAACAAAACAAGTTTTCGAGTTTCAAGGCTGCTTCTATCACGGTTGTCCCCGTTGCTATATTGATCAGAGAGATACTCCTCTCAAAAACTGTCCTTCCGAAACTATGAACCATCGTTATGACACGACCATTGCAAAAATCGATAAAATCAAATCCTTAGGGTATGAGATTATTGAAAAATGGGAGTGTGATTTTCGCAGAGAACTTTCCAGCGGTGACGAACTTTGCAACTTTGTCACCAATCATCCCCTGCTCAAAAATCTACCCCTTGACCCTCGAGATGCTTACTATGGTGGTCGAACGGGAAATATTGTCGAATATTACAAGGTCGGAGATGGTGAACAAATTAAATACGTTGACGTTTGTTCGCTCTACCCATGGGTGTGTAAATATGGCAAATTTCCTGTGGGTCATCCGAAAGTACTCGTTGGTGAGGAGGCTCCTACTGTGTCACTTTCCTCTATCTCTGGACTCGTTAAATGTGCGATTCTCCCACCTCAAGATCTTTTTCATCCTGTTTTACCACAGAAAATGAACAACAAGCTGATGTTTGTTCTTTGTCGTGTATGTGGTGAAAACTATAATACTAGTAGTTGTCATCACACTGATGAAGAACGAACATTGACAGGAACATGGACTGTTGAAGAGATATTAAAAGCCCTTGAGGTGGGCTATCGGATTATCGAGATCAAAGAGATTTGGTCCTACGACACTGTGCAATTTGGTGAGGACGTTTCTGGTCTATTCACAGACATGATGAATAAATTCATCAAGGTGAAACAGGGATCATCAGATTGGCCAAAGCATTGTAAGACCGAAGAGGAAAAAGAGAGGTATATTGATGAGTTTTCACAACGGGAGGATGTTTTGCTGGAATTTTCTAAAATTACCGATAATCCCGGGTTGAGAGCACTGGCCAAGCTTATGCTAAATTCCTTCTGGGGTAAGTTTGGTCAGCGTGAAAACAAACCGAAAACTTCAATCATCAATCAGCCCTCGGAATTCTTTTCTATGATGACGGATCCTTCGCTTATTGTCAATACAGTACTCCCGATAAACGAAGATACCATCGTTGTTAATTGGGAGTATAAGGAGGAAAGCTATGACACTCTTTCCACAGTCAATGTGGTGATAGCTGCATATGTAACAGCCTTAGCGCGGTCGAAACTTTACAGCTATTTACAGCAGCTTGGGGAAAGGGTGTTATACTACGACACAGACTCGGTTATCTATGTTTCCAGACAAGGGGAATTCGACATTCCCACTGGTCAATTTATTGGTGATATGACCGATGAAATGGAATGTTACGGCCCTGGTTCCCATATCACAGAGTTTGTATCTGCTGGCCCCAAAAATTATGCGTACAAGCTATGGGCAACCAAGGATCAAGAGTTCAAAGTTGTGTGCAAAGTTAAAGGCCTCTCCCTTAACTATGCTGCTTCACAGCTTGTGAATTTTGAATCAATTAAAGATATGATTCTGAACCCTGGTCCCCCTGTCGAACTTTTGAGCAAACAGTTCCGTCGAACCAAGGAACATGAGGTCATCACAGTTGATGTAACCAAAAAGTACAAGCCTGTAAGTTTGAAGCGGAAATTTCTCGAAGATCACACTTCTGTACCTTACGGTTTCAAAAAGCGGAAATCATTATAAATATTCTATGATTCACAGCATCGTCATTCCTTTTTTTTCTCTTTATCAGACAGTGGTAAACAAATTGCGATTGAAGTTTTTTATCAGCGTCATGTGTAAAATTCGATTGAAAATATCCGGCACAAAGCTCGAGAGAAAGAGAAAGTAAAAGCAATCGTTATCACGACCGGATCTATACAATGAATTTTTGATCAAATCAGCCGTTTTCACGGCTACTTTAAAAATTTGAGATGAATAGTTCAATGAAAGAAAAAAAAGGCCCTTACCATGTAGCGAACTAATGAAGTGTTTTTATCAAGTTAAAAATTGATCTCCGTGCAGCTACAAATAGAACAAACAAAAACTGCTCTGATTTTATATTTCAACAGTCACCTGTTCTACTGAAAAAAAAAACAATGGGCATTATCTGGCTAATTAATGAAGTGTTTCTATTGATTTAGAAATTGATCTTCGTGCAGCTAGATATGGAACAAACAAAAACTGCTCTGATTTCATATATCAACAGTCATCTGTTCTATAATGAATTATTCACCCCCAATCTTTAGAGTGTATGTGGTTTTGTATAGGCCTGAAGGGGAATGCTTTTATCCACATTCAGAATAATGAAAAAAAGCAAAACGCGCCAAAAGGCTTTTACCCCGAGGGTGGTGTGGAAACAAAGCTATTCATACTATGTTTCAGAACTTATACGAACTGGTTAATATCAATGTATGACTTCAGTATTTCGGCAGCTCTCCAACAGTACAGACGTAATCAGCAATGCCGAACTGTGCCTGGGGTAGACCATGCAATTGCAGTGACTGCAAACCTAGTTTCTGCTCTTTCTGCCGCAAAGAGGGGGTTCGTCATGTGATCGAAGACTACACCACTGATAGAAAAGGGATAGGCGCCCACATTTTCACAGCATGGTGTGAAGATTGTTTCAAGAAAAAAAATATAAAATGATATAGATTGTGATTATCTCATTTGTCAATAAAATATTTGATAGATGCTCTGTATATTTTTCAAACCAGCCTGTCAAACGCCCTGTATACTTCATAATTTGAAATTGAATAACTTTTTCTATAGACCCTGTATATTTTTCCTCAAATAGACAGCCGAAAACATCCATTATACTTTGTAATTTGAAATTTAGAAACTTCTTTTTTTCTAAAGACCCTGTATATTTTCCATCAAACAGACAACCGAAAACATCCATCATACTTAATAATTTGATTTAAAAATTTTTTTTTTCCTAAATGCTCTGTATATTTTTCAAAACAGACAGTCAAACACCCTGTATACTTTTTAATTTGGAATTGATTAACTTTTTTTCTGAAGACCCTAAACTAAAGATGACAGTTGCAACAATTATTGTGAACAATCAGTTGAAATCTATTGTCTTTAATCTCCCTACTACGAAGACAATCCTCTATGAAAATAAAATTCATACTATGGTAAGCTGAAAATTCAAAACTGAAAATCTTAATGATTTATGAAACACCCTGTATATGAATAAAATCCTATTTCAGATGTATACTCTTTCGTCAGCCGAAAATCTAGCAAAATATGAAACTGAAAATCCTAATGTTTTACGAAACACCCTGTACATCGAATTACTATACAGAGATTTCTTGAAATGTTTGTTTTTTTTTCCCTTACCCCAACATTCCTGTTACACGTTTTACAAAATTTCTCAACTCTGTTCAATGTTTTTTTTATAATTCACCGCTAAGAAACAATAACTATAATGTTCGGGTCTTTTCACATATTAGCTACCTATCACAGACTACATTGTTTCGAAAAAGCATCAAGGGCTCTGTCACGAATCGTGGGGAATTTTACGTGAGAGGTACAACAAAAAGTAGGAAATACAGTATATCCAGAGAAAAGTTCATGAAGCGAAACGATGCGATCAAGCGGAGGCCAGTGCGTGCATCCTCGTTGTGTTTTAGTGAAGGATATATATTTTCTTTGGTGGTGGTGGTGGTTGGTAAAAATCATCCTGGACCTGCATTTTGGACCCTATATCTCCGATGATGAAATTTGTGTCATTTCCACCCAAATTTTGGAACTTCACAGGCACCACATGACAATCCAGGTATCGAACGTTGCAGCTCTCATGCGCGGGACCTCTGTAATTTTTTCCAATACACACACACACGCACAGACTTTTTGGCAATGAAAACGCACTGAACCATCCTAAATATCCAACCCAACTAAAGAATGAAATAATAATACTCCTAGAGCGACTTAATGTTATCATATAAACACACAGGAAATCGCGCATAATCGTCCCGATTGGACCACACACCGGGATGGACCGCCATCTTCTCAAGAGGCATGCCATTTTTGTAGAAAAGGATTACTTAAATAAAATAGTTCATTATGATATATCCTTGTTTTCGTATCCTTCCACTCTACCCCACATACATCATATTGCAAACACCATCTGTCATACGTCATGTCATACTTCAAACTTCATATGTATCAAATACCATACGTCAAATGTCATACGTCATGTCAAATTTCAGACCTCATGTCATGTCTCAAACTTCATGTGTCAATTATCATACGTCATGTCATATGTCGAATATTATATGTCATACGTCAAACTTCATATGTGTCAAATACGATACGTCGAATGTGTGTGTTCATGTGTCAAATACCATACGTCATGTCATATGTCAAACATACGAACACCTACTGGTCAAGCCACTGCGCCATCTACCGGTGGAAGTAGGTACATGTTACAGCGTTCGCGCTGGAAGTGGGTGGGTAATGTCATATGTCAAACGTCAAACATCATGTGTCATGTTTCAAATATCAAATGTCATACGTCATATCAAATGTCATACGTCAAACTTCATATGTGTCAAATACCATACGTCAAATGTCATACGTCATGTCAAATGTCAGACCTCATGTCATATGTCAAACTTCATGTGTCAAATACCATACGTCATACGTCATGTCAAATGTCAAATACCATACGTCATACGTCAAACATCATATGTCATACGTCATGTGTCAAATGTCATACGTCATGTGTCAAATGTCATACGTCATGTCATGTGTCAAATGTCATACGTCATGTCATGTGTCAAATGTCATACTTCATGTGTCAAATGTCATACGTCATGTGTCAAATGTCATACGTCATTGCATGTGTCAAATGTCATACGTCATGTGTCAAATGTCATGCGTCATGTCAAATGTCATACGTCATGTGTCATTGGAGTGGGCATGGCCTAGAGATCACGTGTTGGTGGAGGAGTGGGGCTGGCCTTCAGGCCGGCCTGTGATTGGTCGGCCGAGTCACGTGGTAGGTGGAGTGGAGGGGCTGGTCTGGAGTCTCCCGACTCCTACTTGTATCTCTGTATTGTAACATTTCACATGAATACTTTTGTAGCATGGTAGTTCGCAACGATTATATGAGACGACATCAAATCGGGTATAACGCACACATTAGGCAGAACAAGAAACTTCGACTTCGACTATGTCTACACTGTAACTTCGCATTCTCGAATCTGACATGCCTACAGTTATAGCAGATGCACTGTAACTTTGCATTCTAGCATCCGACATGCCTACAGTTATAGCAGATGCGATCGCACTGACCATATGAGACGACTTTGAGGGACTCATAACAAGATCAATGGGCAAATAAAGATACTTCGACAACATTAGTCCGCACACTGTATCTCTGTAATCTATCATCTCACATGGATACCTTTGGAGCATATCAGTTCGCAACGATAATTTGAGATGACATCAAAACGGGAATGACGCATAAAACAGGGAGAACAAGAAACTTTGACTATGTGTACACTGTGGCTCTGAATTCTATTATCTGACATGCCTACAGTTGAAACAGATATGATCGCACTGATCATATAGAGAGACTTTGAAGGACATATATAGTGAGGATACTCTGGCAACATCAAACTGCACACTGTATCTCTGTATTTTATCATCTCACATAGATACCTCTGGAGCATATCAGTTCGCATCGATCATATGAGACGACATCAGAGCATGTATAACGCACACAACAGACAGAGCAAGAAACTTCGACTCCAGCTATGTTTACACTGTAACTTAGCATTCCAGCATCTGACATGCTTGAAGCTTTAGCAGATACGATCGCACTGACCATATGAGACGACTTCGAGGGACATATAACGAGAACAATTGACAAGTGAAGATACTCCGACATCAGACTGCACACTGTATCTCTGTAATGTAACATCTCACATGAATACCTTTGTAGCATGGTAGTTCGCAACGATCATATAAGACGACATCAAATCGGGAATAACGCACACAACAGGCAGAACAAAAAACTCCGACTTCGACTATGTCTACACTGTAACTTCGCATTCTAGCATCTGACATGCCTACAGTTATAGCAGATGCGATCACACTGACCAAATGGGACGACTTTGAAGGACTTATAACAAGGACAATAGGCAAATAAAGATACTTCGACAACATCAGTCCGCACACTGTATCTCTGTATTCTATCATATCACATGGATACCTTTGGAGCATATCAGTTCGCAACGATCATTCAAGATGACATCAAAACGAAAATGAGGCATGAAACATGGAGAACAAGAAACTTCGACTATATTCACACTGTGGCTCTAAATTCTATTATCTGACATGCCTACAGTTGAAACAGATACGATCGCACCATATAGAAAGACTTTGAAGGACATATAACGAGAATAATAGGCAAGTGAGGATACTTGACATGACATCAATACTAAAATCATTAAACATCTTAAAGACATTATAAGCAAACCACTGACCGACTTGTTCAATCACTGTATTTGCACTAGCAAATTTCCCTCTGTTCTCAAATTAGCAAAAGTTATACCTATTTTCAAGAATAAGGGGGATCCCGAAGATCAAACAAACTACAGGCCAATATCCTTATTACCAATAATCTCAAAAATTTATGAATCCATATTGAAAGACCAAATGAACAACTATTTTGAGGCCAACAACATCTTTACCACAAACCAATTCGGCTTTCGTAACAGAAGAAGCACTACCTTAGCTATTAACAGACTAACTGAATTTGTTTCAGAGGGTTTTGAGAACAAGCTCAATACATATGCCTCTTTCCTGGACCTGACTAAGGCATTCGACTGCATATCCTTTGAAATTCTTTATAAAAAGTTATTCTACTACAACTTCGATATGAGCAGCGTATCCCTTATCCAGTCCTATCTTGAGGAAAGGGAACAATATGTTCTTTTTAAAAATCAACCCTCAGGAATAAGAGGGATTCAGCATGGTGTCCCCCAGGGCTCAGTGTTGGGTCCCCTGTTGTTCCTTGTATATATCAATGACCTACCAAATATCAATAATCTAATGAATTTACTGATAATCCTATTTGCTGATGATACCACATCATTGTTACGTTACCATCCCTCTGATCCAATTCTGCAGTGGACTCAAAGCAGTGAGGTCCGAATTGAGAACTGGTTTCTAGCCAATAGGCTTAGCCTCAATAACAGTAAAACTCAATTCATTAATTTCACATTACAAACTTCTCCACCGAACTTAGAAAGTGATGCATCTGTGAAGTTTCTGGGGGTTCACCTAGATCCTGGACTGTCCTGGGAAACACATATCACTCAGCTCAGCTCCAAACTGTCTGGAATCACCTTCTTGATAAGGAGTCTGTCAAGAAGTGTCTCTATGAGCACATTATTGACGACATATCATGCTTACTTTAGCTCTACCATGACTTATGCAATTTTGAACTGGGGTCACTCCCCAAACTCTGCTCAAATTTTCAAGTTACAACGACGTTGTGTTAGAATTATTGCAGGTATCAAATACCGCGAATGCTGTAGAGATGGCTATGTTAGGCTGAGGCTGCTCACCCTCCCGTGCGTTTTCATTTTTCACTGTCTAGTATATGTGAAACAAAATCGGGAAAACTTCAGAACACACAGTGATTTTCATTCATATTCTACTAGGGGGGGAAAGAATCTGGTGCCCGGCTACCACAGGCTGCAACGTACTAGAAGGGGAACCGATTATTATGGCATCAAATTTTTCAATGCTCTACCGACAGATGTTAAGCAGCTAAATCTAAATAGCTTCAAATCTAGAGTCAAAAACTATCTCCTAAGAAACGCCTTCTATTCCCTCGAGGAGTACCTTGAGAGTGACTTAAGGACATTTTAGTTTTATATGTAAGACCTATTTTAATATGTAACACCTATTTTAATATGTAAAACCAATTTTAATATGTAAAATGTGTGTCGTTAAATCCACTTTTTAATTTTCAAGTATTTTCTTACTATATTATTATCATTCAAACAAGTTCTATACTTTATATATCCTATTGACCTGTAGAAGCACTATGTGTTATACTTTACCAATAAATAAACTAAACTAAACTAAACTTGGACAACATCAGTCTGCCAACTGTGTCTCTGTTTTCAATCATCTCACATAGATACCTCTGAGGCATATCAGTTCGCATCGATCATATGAGACGACATCAAAACGGGTATAACGCACACAACAGGCAGAACAAGAAACTTCGACTTTGACTATATTTACACTGTAACTCCGCATTCTAGCTCTGACATGCCTACAGTTATAGCAGATACGATCGCAATGACCATTGCAGTACTATACTTTTTCATATCCACCAAAAAATTCGATTCCAACAATCAAGAGTCGGTAAGCCGGCGTGTTCGCCAAAACTTCGAATTTATCAATCTTGATAATAAGTCGGTTATACATCTTATAGGTAGACATTGTCTAGTGTTTCCTGAATCAAAATAACGCCCACAACAGGGAAAGCAAAAAACTTCAACTATGTTCACACTGTAACTTCGCATTCTAGGATCTGACATGCCTACAGTAATTGCAGATACGATCGCATTGACCATATAGGACGACTTCGAAGGACATACAACGAGAACAGTAGGCAAGTCAAGATAATTCGACAACATCAGTCCGCATACCGTATCTCTGTATTCAATCATCTCACATGGATACCTCTGGAGCATATGAGTTCGCAACTATTATATAAGACGACATCGAAGCAGAAATTACGCACACAACAGGCAGAACAAGAAACTTCGACCCCGACTATGCTTACACTGTAACTCTGCATTCTAGCACCTGACAGCTATAGCAGATACGATCGCAATGACCATATAAGACGACTTCGAGGAACATATAACGAGAACAATTGACAAGTGGAGATACTTCGACATCAGTCTGCACACTGTATCTCTGTATTGTAACATTTCACATGAATACCTTTGTAGCATGATAGTTCGCAACGATTATATGAGACGACATCAAATCGGGTATAACGCACACATTAGGCAGAACAAGAAACTTCGACTTCGACTATACACTGTAACTTCGCATTCTAGAATCTGACATGCCTACAGTTATAGCAGATGCGATCGCACTGACCATATGAGACGACTCTGAAGGACTTATAACGAGAACAATAGACGAATAAAGATACTTCGACAACATCAGTCTGCACACTGTATCTCGTATTCTATCATCTCACATGGATACTTTCGGAGCATATCAGTTCGCAACGATCATTTGAAACGGTATCAAAACGAGAATAACGCATAAAACAGGGAGAACATGAAACTTCGACTATTTTCACACTGTGGCTCTAAATTCTAGCATCTGACATGCCTATAATTGAAACAAATACGACCGCATTGACCATATAGTAAGCCTCTGATGGACATATAACGAGATTAATAGGCAAGTGAGGATACTTCGACAACATCAGTCTGCACACTGTATCTCTGTATTTCATCATCTCACATAGATACCTCTGGAGCATATCAGTTCGCATCGATCATATGAGACGCCATCAAAACGGGTATAACGCACACAACAAGCAGAACAAGAAACTCTGACTTCGACTATGTTCACACTTTAACTCCGCATTCTAACATCTTACATGCCTACAGTTATAGCAGATACGATCGCAATGACAATATAAGACGACTTCGCAGGACTTATAACAAGAACAATAGGCAAGTGAAGATACGTCGACAACATCAGTCCGCACACTGTATCTCTGTATTCAATCATCTCACATGGATACCTTCGGAGCATATCAGTTCGCAACGATTATATGAGACGACATCAAAACGGGTAAAACGCACACAACAGGCAGAACAAGAAACTTCGACTTTGACTATATTCACACTGTAACTTCGCATTCTAGCATCTGACATGCCTACAGTTATAGCAGATACGATCGCACTGACCATATATGACGACTTCGAAGGACATATAACGAGAACAATAGGCGAGTGAAGATACTTTGACAACATCAGTCTGCACACTGTATCTCTGTATTCTATCAACTCATATGGATACCTTTGAAGCATGGTAGTTCGCAACGATCATATGAGTACACATCGAATCAGGTATAACGCACACAACAGGCAGAACAAGAAACTTTGACTTCGACTATGTTCACTCTGTAACTTTGCATTCAGGAATCTGACGATCGCACTGACCTTATGAGACGACTTCGAAGGACTTATAACGAAAACAATAATAGGCAAGTGAAGATACTTAGACAACATCAGTCTGCACACTGTATCTCTGTATTCTATCATCTCACATGGATACCTTTGGAGCAAATCAGTTGGCAACGATCATCCGAGACGACATCAAAACGGATATAACGCACACAACAGGCAGAACAAGCAACTCCGACTATATTTACACTGTAACTTTGCATTCTAGCATCTGACATGCTCGAATCTATAGCAGATACAATCGCACTGACCAAATAAGACGACTTCGAAGGACATATAACGAGAACAATAGGCAAGTGAGATACTTATACAACATCAGTCTGCACACTGTATCTCTGTATTCTTTCATCTCACATAGATACCTCTGAAGCATATATGTTCGCAACGATCATATGAGACGACATCGAAGCGGGTATAACGCACACACAACAGGCAGAAGGAGAAACTTCGACTCCGACTATGTTTACACTGTAACATCACATTCTAGAATCTGACATGTCTATAGCTATAGTAGATACGATCGCACTGACCATATAAGATGACTTCGAAGGACATATAACGAGTACAATAGGCAAGTGGAGATACTTCGACAACATCAGTCTGCAAACTGTATCTCTGTATTCTATCATCTCACATAGATACCTCTGGAGCATATAAGTTCGCAACGATCATATGAGACGACATCGAAGCGGGTATAACGCACAAAACAGGCAGAACAAGAAACTTCGAGTTCGACTATGTTTACTTTGTAACTTTGCATTCTAGCATCTTAAATGCCCATTTAAGAAGTATATATGTCAGGTCATTATATGCGAGTGAAGTACTATACTTCTTCATATCCACCAAAAACTTCGATTCCAACATTCAAGAGTCGGTAAACCGGCGTGTTCGTCAAAACTTCGAATTTATCAATCTTGATAATAAGTCGGTTATACATCTTATAGGTAGACATTGTCTAGTGTTTTCTGAATCAGGATAACGCTTACAACAGGAAGTGTTCGATAAATCGACGAAACGAGAAATGAGAGTTAATGGTTGAAATAGGCTCACCCGATATCGTGGACTGTAATGTAGCCGGGTTTGTCGGGCTGTATCTTGAATTCTCCTTGGTAGGCCTACCTTACCCCAATAATCTCACGGGATCTGATAATGGGATCAATGTTCGTATGCACAAAACTGCACTCAGAAACCACAACTGCATAAAATGTTCGACCACGATGTGTTCTCGATAAATTCTATGTATCAAATGCTGTCCCTGATATTTCTTGTCCGAAAACCCTTTTTTGCAACAAAAACTCTCTTTCGAATACACGATAAAATACCCGTATTTACTGAATGATAAAATGTTTTTTGCTCAAACCATTTGCCCATTCTCTTTCGTAGTTGATTCTAATGATAATAATAATAATAATAATGCCAAAAATAATAATAATAATACTGACCCGAAATAAAAATAAAGAATTAATAATATAGGACGAAACATTTCCACCCCCCAAAATGCAAACCGAAAACGAATTGCATTTCAAGATATTGGTAGTGAACATGATTTAACAAATGGATGAAGGTATGTTCCTTGTGCCGTGTTGATTGTTGCCACTCTACCGACACCATCTGAACCATAATGAATAGTTTGAATGCGACCTAGTCGCCAGTGAAGGGGTGGTAGCTTGTCTTCTTTAATGAGGACCAACTGGCCAACAGATAAGGGGGAACTATTCTTTGACCATTCATGTTTCTGAATTAATGTGTTCAAATAATCACAATGCCACCTTTTCCAAAAATCTTGTTGAACTCTTTGCAAAAGCTGCCAACGAGTTAAACGGTTGATCGATAGATGAGTGCAATCTGGGTCAGGAAGAATTGTGATTGGTTCCAATGTCAGAAAATGACCTGGAGTGAGTGCACTCAGATCATTCGGGTCTGTACTAAACTCTGATATGGGTCGTGAATTGAGCACGGCTTCAATTTGTACCAAAATGGTGTACATTTCCTCAAATGTAAATATTTGCTCACCAACCACCCTATATAAGTGGGTTTTTACCGATTTGACTCCCGCTTCCCAAAGCCCTCCAAAATGGGGACTGGAGGGGGGATTGAATCTCCACTCTATATTTTCCTGGTCGACAGCATTTTGAAAAATATTTTGGAGATATTTATTGGCCCCAACGAAATTGGTTCCACAATCACTGTGAATAACCGAACAGCGACCTCGTCGACTTATGAACCTTCGAAGGGCAGCGAGAAAAGCCTCTGTTGACAGTTCAGAAGCTAATTCCAAATGAATAGCCTTTGTTGGGAAACAAACAAATACACATACATAGGCTTTGTAAGTTTTGTTTCCACGAACTTTAGAATGCGTCATTGTGAATGGACCACAAAAGTCTACACCCACACATGAAAATGGTTTGACTTGAGAAACACGCATACGGGGTAAATTCCCCATAATTGGAGTCAGTGAGAAGGTCGAATTCTAGAACAACGAAGGCAACGAGATGTAATTGAACGAATGATATTTTTTGCATTCATAATCCAGACATTTTGAGAAACCAAAAACCGCAAGGTTTGAGGGCCCGGGTGGAGGTATTTCTTATGAGCATCCTCAATGATGAGTTCTGTAAATCGATGCTTCTTAGGAAGTAATATTGGAAATTCTTGTTCATACGACAGACTGGAATTTACTAGTCTAACACCCACCCTGAGCAAACCATCTCCACCAAAAAATGGTGACAATTTACGAAGAGGCTTAGGAAGTACCTTTTTCTCTCGAACTGATTTGATTTCATCAAGGAATGATGTGTTTTGGACATACTTCACTAGAGACAATTGAGTTGAATGAAGTTCACATGAATTGAAGGCTCCTACCATTTTATTAGCATTTCGCGCATTATGAATAAATCTGAAACAATAAGCAATAATTCTCAAAATTTTTTGCAATGATGAAAATTTGTTCAGGAGAGATTCTAATGAATTCTGTTCCAATGATGCGATCAGAACGACCTTGCGTTCCTCACACGTATAAGTATATGGATTGGCGATTGGTATGGGTGAGTTTGGCCAGGATTCCTTCGGCGATTGCAACCACTCTGGTGCCGACCACCAGAGGGCGTGGGTCAATAGTTCACTTGGGAACATTCCACGAGACGCGCAGTCTGCAGGATTGTCCTTTGATCGCACGTGATTCCAGCAAGAAGGAGGAACCCTTTCTTGTATTCTGCTAACACGATTACTAACAAAACATTGCCATCTGTGAGGAGATGAGTGAATCCATTTGAGAGTTGTCGAGGAATCTGACCAAGTGAAAATTCTCTCTACCGAGAGATATTGTGATACTGTATTTGAAATAAATACTATCAAATCTGACACAAGAGTGGCCGCACAAAGCTCAAGACGAGGAATCGACACACGCTTGAGAGGAGCAACCTTCGATTTCGCCATTACTAAGGGCGTTTGCACAACGCCATTTCTATCTACTAAACGAAAATAAATGACCGCTGCATACCCTCGTTCGGATGCATCACAAAATCCATGTATTTGAATACTGGCAGCATTATCACAACAAAAAAATCGAGGAACGTTCAATGAGCTGAAATTAGCTAAATCATTCCGAAATCGAATCCAATGAGACACAGTTTCAGCATCAGGCTCTTGATCCCATTCCAAGCCCATTGTCCAAAGATGCTGCATAAAGTACTTCGCATAAAATGAAATTGGTGCCAAAAAACCAAGTGGATCAAATATCCTAGCTAAATCAGATAGGATATTTTGTTTTGTACAGGGCCTATCAGTCAAATCTATTCGATACGAAAATTGATCCGAAGATGGATTCCAAATCATCCCTAGAATTTTTATTACAGAATTTTCTGTTTCATCAAAGGTTAGTGATTGCTTTTGGCAATATTCTGGAGGGAAATTAGACAATAAATTCTCATGGTTACTAGCCCATTTCCCCAATTCAAAACCACCTTTGTTTAGTAACGAAATCAGTTGTGATTGTAACGACAAAGCATCTTCGATTGAGGAACTTCCAGTTATAATATCATCAACAAATGTATCTGTCTTCAAAACTTTGACTGCTCGTGGATACATTTCGCCCTCGTCTTCTGCAAACTGCTGAAGAGTGCGAATAGCTAGAAATGGTGCAGACGACATAACATAAGTCACCGTATTGAGTTGATATTCTTGTATAGGGTGATTCGGATCAGATCGCCACAAAATTCTTTGATAATCTCTATGTTTTGGGATAACCAGTATCTGTCTATACATTTGCCGAATATCAGCGGTAAATGTATAACGATGTACTCTAAAATGGACTAAAATCGATGAGAGGTCCCTTCGTAACTTGGGACCAACTAACAAAGTTTGATTGAGTGATTTGCCATCAGACGTAGTTGCTGAGGCGTCAAAAAAAACCCTAAGTTTTGTAGATGGACTATCCGTTTTGAACACGGCATGATAAGGGATGAAAAACACTTAGTGAGATCCTTAGGAGGGGAATTCATCAAGGACATGTGCTTCAACTCCAAGTATTCCTTCAAAAAACACGAATAGGAGGCGAACAATTCGGGATCTTTATGTAAACGACGTTCCAACGAAAGAAATCTACGAGTAGCAACAGATCTTGAATCTTGAAAAGAAGGTTCTTCATCTCCTTCGAATGGTAGAGAAACTATATACCTACCAGAAGCATCTCGAGAATGGGTTTCGACAAAATGATTTTCACATTCAATCTCTTCGGGGGACAACAATTGGGTGGACGGAATTTCTTCAAGTTCCCAGAATTTTTTTATACTTTCATCGAGAGATGATGAATTCAAAATACAACAAAACGAAGTGACTGTAAATGGTGCGCAAGCAACCTTTCTCATAACGATCCAGCCGAATATTGTTTGAATGGCTATGGGTTGATCTGCTAGTCCTCGACGTTGACCACCCAATAATACATCTGGAAGTATATCAGCACCTATCAGAAAATCAATCGATGAAGGTGTGTTGAAGTACGGATCGGCTAACTGAATATCTGCAAAATGTGGCCAATTTTGTAGCTTCATGAATGAAGCAGGCATTGAGGAGGAAATTTTTGGTACGACCACAGCGTCTGCTGTGAATACTGATGAATCCTAATTGATAGGACGAAACTTGAATGTAACTCCAGTAGTTGCTTCCGAAGACATATGTCCGAGGCCATTTATTGTCAACGATATTGTTACGATTTTACTCTGGGTCCGTAATAATTTAACACTCGGTAGAACACTTGAAAACGATTTATTCTGAACACTACTTTACAATAATTACAATACTCGTACTAAACACTTCCGATTCACAACACTTCTTCGATCGTTATTATAACGCTTCCAAAAAAAGACTTCCCTTTTCTGTCCCTAACAGCAACTATTTATACTACCTAATAAAACGTCTAGATTCCACTCGAAATATCGTGAACAGGTCGATAATCTTCTCGAGTCATCTCAATAGCCGTCGAATCACCTAATTACTATTCCAAGAAATATGGTTTATTTACTTTCGTCGCAGGTAGCTGGGATTGATCGCCAGGGTCGTAACATTTACCCCCTTCTTCAAATCTGATCGTCCCGATCAAAAACAGAACTTTCCTCACCATGATAAGGTTTCAGTCTTTCAAGATGAACGACTTTCATCTTTGTCCTAGGGCTGCGTTGGATTCTATAGACCACATCATTGATCCTCTTCAACACCTTATACGGTCCTTCCCAAGATGGTGTTAATTTGGGTGATACGCCTTTCTTCCGTCGAGGATTATACAGCCAAACTCGATCTCCTTCAAAGAATCCCTCTGAATTGGCTTTGAGATCGTACCGTGCCTTCATTTTGTCACTTGCTAATTTCAATCTCTTCCGAGCAGTCTCATGAATTTTCATCAAGCCATTCCGGAGCTCATCTGCGTAGTCTTGTACTTCCTTTTCTTCAACACTTGGTGAACCGAACACCAAGTCACAAGGTAAGCGGAGTTCTCTTCCAAAGACTATACTAGCTGGAGTTAGCTTCGTTGAATCATGGACAGCTGCTCTATACGCCATCAGGAATAAGGGAAGATGCCTGTCCCAGTCCCTCTGATGCTCTTCGACTACTTTGGAAAGATGTTCTTCCATAGTTCGGTTGAATCTTTCGACCATGCCATCGGATTGTGGATGTAGTGGAGTTGTTCTGGTCTTACTGATTCCCATTAGATCACAGACCTTTTTGAATAAGTTCGACTCGAAATTTCTCCCTTGATCAGAATGTAATTCCATTGGTACTCCGAACCGTGAAAACATGTTGTCGACCAATATCCTGGCAACTGTGGAGGCTTCTTGGTTTGGCATGCCGTATGCTTCTACCCACTTACTGAAGTAGTCCATAGCAACCAAGATGTATTTATTTCCATCATCAGTCAAAGGGAATGGTCCGGCTACATCGATGGCGATCCTTTCAAACGGAGCACCCACATTGTATTGTTTCATTCCAGCTCTTGATCTCGTTCTGGGACTTTTGCTGGCTTCGCATACAGGACATCTTCTACACCAACTTTCCACGTCGTCACGACATTGAACCCAGTAAAATCTTTCTCGAATTTTACTCAATGTCTTGTTAACTCCAAAATGTCCACCAGATTTTCCGCCATGGACTTCTTCCAGAACTTCATTAACTCTGATGTGGGGCACAACCAGCTGAGAAATTGTTGATCTACCATCAGCTGATTCCCAAACTCGCTTCAATAATCCATTCTCCACAACTAGTGAGTCCCATTGTGCCCACATCGCCTTGAAAGCAGGCCCTCTATCCGAGATATCCTTCCATGTCGGTCTTTCTGTTCCTCTTTCTTTCCAACGTAGAAAATCGGCGATATTCGGATCGTTCTCCTGATCTCGTCTCATGTGTGCTGCTGTCCACTTATCATCGGTCACAAGTCTGGTTTTTCTAACATCAGCGGTTCCTTCTCGATGTTCAATGCGCAGACAATGCTTACAGGTTTCCGAACAAGGTCTTCTGGACATGGCATCTGCATTCTGGTGTAGTTTTCCTGGGCGATGCTTAATCTTGAAGTGATACTGGTTCAGCTTTTCCAGCCATCTTGCTATTTGACCTTCAGGATTCTTCATCTCCATCAGCCACCTCAAAGCTGCATGATCCGTCCTAATGAGAAATTCTCTCCCATATAAGTATTTGTGGAAATGGTCAACAGCCTTAACAATTGCCAGCAGTTCTTTCCTGGTGACACAATAATTCCTTTCTGGTTTGGCCATCACTTTGCTGTAGTATTCTATAACCTTTTCTTGACCATCCTGTACTTGTGATAGCACGGCTCCAATTCCGATGTTACTCGCGTCTGTGTCCAAAATAAACAAGCCTCTCTCTTGTGGGAACCCCAAAATAGGACTCGAACAGAGGCCAGCCTTCAATTTCTTGAAGGATTTCTCACATTCTACAGACCAGTTGAAGTTGACTCGATCTTCTGTCAATCTATGGAGTGGTGCCGCAATATCAGCAAATCCTTCCACAAAACGACGGTAGTAAGTGCACAATCCCAAGAAACTTCTAACTTCATGTTTGTCCTTCGGTCTTGGCCAGTCTCGAATGGCTTGAATCTTTGTCTCGTCAGTTTGTATTCCTTCTGACGTTACCGTGTGGCCCAAGAAATCTACTCGTTTCTGGAATAGTGAACATTTCTTCAGGTTCAGTTTGAGGTTGGCATTCCTGAATCGCTGGAACACTTCCCGTAAGTTCTTCAGGTGTTCCTCGAAATTCTTTCCCATGACCAAAACATCGTCCAGATATACCAGGCAAGTTTTCCAAGTGA
Organism: Phaedon cochleariae; assembly: GCA_918026855.4. NCBI lineage: Eukaryota > Metazoa > Arthropoda > Insecta > Coleoptera > Chrysomelidae > Phaedon > Phaedon cochleariae. The sequence goes on from OU896720.1 coordinate 10,817,614, forward strand.
GCCCACGCAGTACCAATTCCATCAGCCTTTCGAAGGTTGCTGGGGCATTACATAGTCCAAAAGGCATCACAGTAAACTGGTACAGTCCATTACCAGTCGTAAAAGCAGTCTTCTCCTTATCTTCTTCGTGAATGCCCACTTGCCAGTATCCGCTCTTCAAGTCCAGTGTCGAAAACCATCGGGAGCCAGCCAATGTAGTCAAAGTGTCATCAATCCTTGGTAACGGGTAGCTATCCTTCTTGGTGACGTCATTGAGCTTTCTATAATCCACACAGAATCTTGTGGATCCATCCTTCTTGGACACTAATACAACCGGTGCAGACCAAGGGCTGGATGATTCTTCAATTACCCCATCCTTCATCATTTTGTCAACCAGCTGTTCCACCTCCTGTTGCTTAGCAAATGGCATTCTTCTTGGTGGTTGCCGAATTGGGTGAGCTTTACCAGTATCTATTCTGTGCTTGACCAAGTTCGTCCGCCCTGTTGATGTTGATTCAAAGATATCACTTTCGTCTGCTATGAATTTCTTGGCAGCTTTATATTCTGTTGGTGATAAGTGGTCCAAGGAGGTTTCCAGAACTTTCAATGCACTGTCATCTCGTTCCCTCCATCTCTGCTCGTTAGTCTCATCACATTTTGCTACCCAACTGACTGGTTCACAAGCTCCGATGATGTCTCCTTCCCTTACTGTTATGGTGGTAGGTAACACATTTGCTACCCTCACAGGAATGTCTCGTTCGGTGGTCACTAAAGCTCGGGCAAGTAACAGCTTGCTGGGGGATTCCTCACATGACTGTACTAATCCAACGCAGCACCCAGGGTCCTCTTCTAATCGCGCATGGATGATCTTCTCAGTGAATCCAGGAATTCTCACAGTCCTCGCAAGTCGTAGCCTCACTGACGTCTCTCTCTCGGCCGGTGTCGTTAGTACAAACTCTTCTCCTCCAAATTTCATGATCTTCTGATCACTGTCGAATGAAAACCCGTAGTCGCTTATCAGATCCATGCCGAGGATAAACTCATCTTCGATATCTGCGACGTATACTATGTTCACTATATGGAGTCTTCCAAGCGTCAACTCGATATCAGCCATCCCTCGTATAGGTGCATTTTCTCCAGTGACCATACGAAGAACAAAGTTGGAAGTGGTTGGTTTTATACTTCCAGGCCGGGGAATGTCACTGCGTACCAGGGAAACTGATGCACCGGTATCTATGGTGCAGGTTACATCCATTTGGTTGATTTTTCCTTTGATGGTCAGGCTATCAGTTGTTCTTCTTATCCTTTTGATGTTAATGACCCTGGGGGCTTCGTTATTACTAGCCAGCATGCGCCCCGATACGCTGGCTAGTTCTAGTTTTCCTGGTATCTATCTGAGGACTCACTAGATGACCTAGTCCTCGCAGGTGAGTACGACCGTGATGGCGTCCTTGCAGGTGAAGAAGATCGTGGTGGTACTCTCACCTTACAGTCCCTTATCAGGTGTCCAGTTCTGCCACAGCGATAGCAGGATCTATTTCGCTGGTTACTAGACCCACTCTTAATTTCTTTGAGTTCCTCAAGCACTTTTCTCAACATTTTCGCCACTGGGTCCACGTCTTCGGAAGGCTCCTCGATGGACACAGCTCTCACTTTTGGCCTAGAGGTGTTGAAGGCCGCTTCTACCTCCAGAGATCTTACTAGGGCTTCACCACTCCTCTTAAAGTATGTAAGCCTCAGAGTCTTCTGTATTTCTGAGTCTCTCAGCCCGTCGATGAATACCTGCACCGCCAGTTGTTCTTTGAAGTCCTCTGGTGCCTCTGGGTAGGCTAATTGAGTCAGTCTTCTCACATCTGCTTCGAACTCCTGTAGGCTCTCTCCAGACTTCTGCACACGATTTTTCATCTGAGCCCGGTATAGCTGTTCTCGATGTTGGTCACCATACCTGAGTTCTAGCGCAGCCACTAAATCTCCGAAGTGGTTTTGTTGTTCAACTGGGATCGACTGTAACATCCCCAAAGCTGGTCCTCTCAGAGCTACTATGAGTGCAGTAGCTTTTTCCTCGTCACTCCACCCATTTGCACTTGCTGCAGCCTCAAATTGTCGGCGATAAATAGACCAAGGCGACTGTCCATCAAAAGTTGGTGGTTTTACGGAAGAACCCGATGTGGAAACCCTGTCACGACGATCTTGACTTCGTAGCGAGGCGATCTGATTCGCTACATCTCTTTTGATTGTATCGAACATGGAATCTATTCTTGAAACTTCCTGGTTAAGCTTGTCGTCAATTTTGGTGAAATCTGTCTTCAACTCATCTATTTGCACATCAGTTTTATGCAGAATTTGTTCGAAGAAGATTTTCTGATGTTCTCGTTCTTTTTCTTGATGCTCTAGAATTTTCTGTAACTCTTCTTGACGACGTTGCTCTTCTTCTAATTTTTCTTCATGACGACGTTTCTCTTCTTCTAATTTTTCCTCTTGACGACGTTTCTCCTCCTCTTGTTTTTCTTTCTGTCGTCGTTCCTCTTGTTCCGCGAACTGATTTTGCATAAATTTCAAAATGTCTTCCATCGCGTCGTATGACGTACTCCTTGTATTCACCATACGTCTTCAAATGTCCCCGAAAAATCCACACTTCTGACACCACTGTTACGATTTTACTCTGGGTCCGTAATAATTTAACACTCGGTAGAACACTTGAAAACGATTTATTCTGAACACTACTTTACAATAATTACAATACTCGTACTAAACACTTCCGATTCACAACACTTCTTCGATCGTTATTATAACGCTTCCAAATAAAGACTTCCCTTTTCTGTCCCTAACAACAACTATTTATACTACCTAATAAAACGTCTAGATTCCACTCGAAATATCGTGAACAGGTCGATAATCTTCTCGAGTCATCTCAATAGCCGTCGAATCACCTAATTACTATTCCAAGAAATATGGTTTATTTACTTTCGTCGCAGGTAGCTGGGATTGATCGCCAGGGTCGTAACAATATTTTCGAACGATGTAAGCCTAGACGATTGCAACAAGACGATGTCAAAAAACTAGCTTGGCTAGCGGTATCAATCAAACATCGGACCTTCTGGAAATTCCCAAAACGATCTGAAATATTAGCAAGAGCAGTACCCAATGAAATAGTTGTACCAATAGGGATGCAAGGGTGGTGGTTTGATTGATAGATGATGACGAAGCAATTTGACTTCCACCATTTTCACAAGTGACATCACCAGGACTATTTTTATTCACATTATTTACTGGTGCTGATGTGGAAGGCCCCTGCAAAGACGAAAAAGTTCTATCTCGTGCATACTGCTGCTTGGAGTTGCCTTCCACAAAATGAAGTAAGGTGCTATTTCGTGCGTTACAAATTTTACAGGACGATTGCAATGAACAATTTGGAGATCGATGTGACGGTTGTAAACAATTCAAACGAAGAAATTTTTCTTTCACAAAATTATATCGATCCCTAGGAGATTTTTTCGAAAACATTGGACATCTAACTAACGAATGTGGAGAGTTGCACAACAAACAGATATTATTCGAACTACTGAAATTATTTGAACTACCATCAATGTACCAATGGTCAAAGATGTACTACGAGTATTATAAGTATGATGATTGTTTGGTTTTTCGTCTATCTGATTAGACGGGAGTTTATAATGTTTCAATGAAGCTCCAACACTTTCCAATGCAGTACATTGAGCCTTCGAAAATACAGTTTGGTCTTCATATGTTGGTATATCTGTCTTAGCATATTGTAATTCGAGGCGTTTTATCGTTCCTGTGTCTAATTTCTTTATCATTAGATGAAACAAGACAAAACTCCACGAATCAACGGGTAAATGCAAATTTTTTAGTGCTTCCAAATTCTCAGAAAAACAATCTAATAAATTTCTTAAACGATCAGAAGAATCGTTATTGATTTTTGGGGCATCGACTATTTCTTGCCAATAGCTGGAAGCTAATAACCTTGGATTTTGATAACGATCCACCAAGGCTAAATATGCAACTTCATAATTGTCATCTGTTGATGGAATGGACTTAACAGTGGATAGAGCGCTGCCAGATAAAGTCGAACTCAGGTACTGAAATTTTTCAGAGTTTGATAATGAGCTATTATCATGAATCAAAGCCTTGAACAAATCAAAATATGATGGCCAATCTTTGTAATTACCATTGAATTTTGGCAAATCAATTTTGGGTAATTTAACATTTTGATGCCTACTAGAATTTAATGAATCTGGTGGAGAAACTACGTCACACAATTTTGTGTAAATTTCTTTTATTGCGTAATAGGTTACTTCAAAGTTGGTTCTGAATGCATCTTCAGCATTCGCATCTATATTGTCCAGGGTGGTTATATGCGCCATTAGGGCTAAATGGTTACTGTGAAATTCTGAATGGAACTACGAAATAGCCACAATGCTCACAGTGGAATGAAATAGTAAATAAATGTGAAAAGCTCACAGTCATTTCCACCCAGTGTTCATACAAAAATGAACAACAATGGTAGATTTAGGGAGAAAAACAACTACTTCCCTGGCTAATGCCACGCAGGATATTGAATTACATCCTCCCGAAATCTATGCATCGACTCGTTCAAACGAATACTGATACAAGTGATTCTTTCCTGAATGCCTATTGATTTCGATTAAGCCAGGCCGCTAGACAACCACAGACCGGTTTCGAGCTCTTTGACTCTCATCAGTGCAGTGTAGTCTCCAGCCAGCAGTCCTAAGACCGCCGACTGAGCGAAGCCTAGCCAAACAAAAATCAAGTTGGCATTATATCCACCCCGAGGCGTCTTTCATCGATAAAATGAAAGTAACGCCATCTGAGTAGAACCGAGGAAAGAATCACTCCAAAACTGAAATTCCCATACGGGAGTGGCTGGCAGCCCGACTGGCGTGATAAGAACTACGAAATAGCCACAATGCTCACAGTGGAATGAAATAGTAAATAAATGTGAAAAGCTCACAGTCATTTCCACCTAGTGTTCATACAAAAATGAACAACAATGGTAGATTTCGGGAGAAAAACAACTACTTCCCTGGCTAATGCCACGCAGGATATTGAATTACATCCTCCCGAAATCTATGCATCGACTCGTTCAAACGAATACTGATACAAGTGATTCTTTCCTGAATGCCTATTAATTTCGATTAAGCCAGGCCGCTAGACAACCACAGACCGGTTTCGAGCTCTTTGACTCTCATCAGTGCAGTGTAGTCTCCAGCCAGCAGTCCTAAGACCGCCGACTGAGCGAAGCCTAGCCAAACAAAAATCAAGTTGGCATTATATCCACCCCGAGGCGTCTTTCATCGATAAAATGAAAGTAACGCCATCTGAGTAGAACCGAGGAAAGAATCACTCCAAAACTGAAATTCCCATACGGGAGTGACTGGCAGCCCGACTGGCGTGATAAGAACTACGAAATAGCCACAATGCTCACATTCTACGGTTCTACTCAGATCGCGTTACTTTCATTTTATCGATGAAAGACGCCTCGGGGTGGATATAATGCCAACTTGATTTTTGTTTGGCTAGGCATCGCTCAGTCGGCGGTCTTAGGACTGCTGGCTGGAGACTGCACTGCACTGATGAGAGTTAAAGAGCTCGAAACCGGTCTGTGGTTGTCTAGCGGCCTGGCTTAATCGAAATCAATAGGCATTCAGGAAAGAATCACTTGTATCAGTATTCGTTTAAACGAGTCGATGCATAGATTTCGGGAGGATGTAATTCAATATCCTGCGTGGCATTAGCCAGGGAAGTAGTTGTTTTTCTCCCGAAATCTACCATTGTTGTTCATTTTTGTATGAACACTGGGTGGAAATGACTGTGAGCTTTTCACATTTATTGACTATTTCATTCCACTGTGAGCATTGTGGCTATTTCGTAGTTCTTATCACGCCAGTCGGGCTGCCAGCCACTCCCGTATGGGAATTTCAGTTTTGGAGTGATTCTTTCCTCGGTTCTACTCAGATAGCGTTACTTTCATTTTATCGATGAAAGACGCCTCGGGGTGGATATAATGCCAACTTGATTTTTGTTTGGCTAGGCTTCGCTCAGTCGGCGGTCTTAGGACTGCTGGCTGGAGACTACACTGCACTGATGAGAGTCAAAGAGCTCGAAACCGGTCTGTGGTTGTCTAGCGGCCTGGCTTAATCGAAATCAATAGGCATTCAGGAAAGAATCACTTGTATCAGTATTCGTTTGAACGAGTCGATGCATAGATTTCGGGAGGATGTAATTCAATATCCTGCGTGGCATTAGCCAGGGAAGTAGTTGTTTTTCCCCCGAAATCTACCATTGTTGTTCATTTTTGTATGAACACTGGGTGGAAATGACTGTGAGCTTTTCACATTTATTTAAATTCTGAATGGATGTTTTCGATGTTTTCATATCTAATTTTGAACAAGGTCAACATATTTGGGTCAACTGCAGCAACATCTGCGACCCCTTTCAATTCTTTTAAACTATTGATCCACACATCGCGAATACTACGGTACTGTTTCAAGCGTGTAGCCATGATCAATTATCGGACAAAAAATAATTACAATACAGCCTTCAAAATATATAGTATCCTTGGGCACAAAAATATTCAGTACCTGTTTCAATTAGAATAATTTCACAAGACCCTGTATTAACTTGAATAATTAAATGAAGTGGACATATGAAATAAACATATATATATATATATATACGTTAAAATAGACCATTGCTTGAAAAAAATGTTAGTAGCGCCGTTCATTGCGTGAATGATCGGCTATTGCATGTTCAAGCAATAATCCCGTATACCGCAGCATACTATTACTTGAATCCGAACATACCCGATGATTTCGGCTAATACTTGCATGAAATGTATAGTTTAATACAAAAATATAACGTTCGGATAATACTTGAATGTCAGAAAAATATGGTTTCTGTTATGGGCGACAGATGGCTCTAAACTATTGCTTGAATGAAATGATGGTACATTAATATATGATGATATAATATCTGCCATGGGCGACAGATGGCTCTTGATTATTGCTTGAATGTAGTGATGATACATAAATATATGATGATAATATCTATTATAGGCGACAGATTGCTCTTGACTATTGCTTGAATGGATTGATGGTACATAAATATTAATTGATAATTCATTCATCGGACGATGTCATATTGTTTATAGGTATTGATTCAGTGAGTTTGTTCATTAGTTAGTATACCTACCTGTACCTATGATTCAGTCAATCGAATTTGTGATAGACAATCATGACAATGTGAAAACTCATTTGTACAAGAAATACTATGACTATAAAAAAATAGTAGGAATCATGAACAATTGATATAATTTTCTATGGTGAACTGAAAATTCACTATTATATGAGTATATGTACTGGTATGCTGATTTACTGGTAGAAGTATATGGGACGTTTGCACGTCAGCAACTATTCCCTAATGAAACCTTTTTGTAAGCCCCAATGTGTATGTAATGAGTGCCGTGGTTGTTTTCCACACCCACGACTATGATTACGAGTATCACGACACTCTATCTATATCAGATTATCATTATCATACTACTGATATACTACCAACCTTTTTACCTTCAACATTCTTCACCAACCTAAGATAATAATGAGTATCACTGGTTGCATATGGACCTTATGACCACCAGTCTGCTCATCTACACACTACGCGGCGCTAGGGGTTTGTGTGGACAACATGAAAACCGCGAAACGATTTTCCATAAGAAATGCAAGTAGAACATGATTTTGTGAATAAACACTAACATAGATCTATTGAGAGCTTGATTCTTAATTCACATTCAACTATAGTAGCTTAGTTTTCATTCTTATAACCGTTAATATAGTGTGAAATAAAGACAATGTTTTTTATAGTTATTCCATCAATCAATCATCACACCTAAGCTAATTGAATATGAAAATGTTACACAAAACTCAACACTGCAAAGTTTCACAGGAACCATTTCATCCACGGAAAGTACATGCTGCGGATTCTCGGATGAAGTAGAAATAAATGAGGCTCTATATCTCCACCTAAATGAGTGATTCTATCACAGGAGAACAACACCAGGATGATTATGTTGCTCAGAGTTCATCAAATACCTAATATACCATACTGCTTGAGCAGAGATTATACACATTACACACCATAGATAAACACTGTAAATGGTATGAGAGGCAACAGCTTTCGAGGTGTGAATGTGTTTTAACTGATGCTGCTTGCCGCTGTCGATCGCGGATAGAATATTGAAGCTTTAGTAAAATCGATATCCATTCCCTGGTATTTACGTCGTTGCCAAGACTTCTAATATATTGGTAGTGCTAATTTATTATATCTAGGATGACCGAGACGATGATTATTTTTAAGGCAAATTTGGATTCACGACATACACGATACATGAAATACGAATAAGAATTAATTTATATTTCAAAATTACGAATTATCTAGGTACATTAATTATCTATATAAAAGTAAGTCCAATATATTTGATTATTTTCGGATTTCTCTTAGTCCGGAATGGGATAAAATATATACAGTGTGTCCCACTTACCATGCTCACCATGGGTATCTTTTTAACGGTGAGAGATACGAGGTCGGTTAAATAACACCAAATGTGGAGTTTGTCAAGGCCAACTATATGTGAAAAAATATTTTGATAAGATCTATTCGTTTTTGTTTTATACGCAAAAAACAAATTTTGATCATTTTCATGTCTCCTCCGTAACTTCTTTATTTATGAAAATATTTAAATAGAAATTTCACATTCTCATGGCAGTTTTTCAAAGTAAAGTTGGTGCTGATATCTCAAATTCTAGAAGAGTTGGTATAAATCTCATATATTTTCGAAATCACTTTGAAAAACTGCCATGAGAATGTGAAATTCCTATTTGAATATTTTCATGAATGAAGAAGTTACGGAGGAGACATGGAATTGATCAAAATCTGTTTTTTGCGTATAAAACAAAAACGAATAGATTTTTTCAAAATATTTTTTCACATTCTAGTTGGCCTTGACAAACTCCACATTTGGTGTCTTTTAACCGACCTCGTATCTCTCACTGTTAAAAAGATACCCATGGTGAGCATGGTAAGTGGGACACACTGTATAAGTATTAAAATTCGTGAAAATTAGAAATTTCAAGGTGGTGGATCCGATATGATGGACGAGTTTTGTAATCACGGTCCGATTCTATTCAATATTTGTATCTGGGGGTTTGCGGGGTCGGAGATTATGATTCTTTCGACAAAATTAGAGAATTCAAGATGGCGGAACCAATATAGCGGACAAGGTTTTTAATATTATGATCCGATTCTATTGAAAATTGGTATCTGGAGGTTTTTGGGGTCGAAGATTATGATCCTTTGGTCAAAATAAGGAAATACAAGATGTCGGAACCAATATACCCTTATAACGCACCTATGTCCCATGGATATCCTTAGGACGTCCTGTCGGGACAATCAGGATGTCCATAGGACGTTCGAATTTGGTACTGTGAATGTCCATTATACGTCTGTGGGGCGCACAAATGTCCCACTTGAGGACCAACTAGAAACGTCCTTGAGGGATGTCCATGGGACAACTATCGAATCATCCTTTCGCATTCGCACACGTGCCACCTATCCCTTCATCTCTAGAGCAGGTATAATATTCAAATCTGGAGGTGCCTGGACGCTGGACATATCTTGCCATCTTATTACTTATTAATGAATTATTCTTGTATGTGATTTCGATGCGATTGTTCTCTTTTATTTCTCGTGATTTGTGAGTTTCGATACCTTTTTTTCAACAAACCTCAAGTTATAACAGAGGGCGTTATTGTTTTTATTTTCAAAAATACGGATAATTTGAATCTTTTCAATCCTGAAGTAGGTATGCTTAGAAGGGGTTGAAATATTCAACCCCTGAGATATTTTTTTTACAACTTTTCTTGGATACAAATTTCTTTCAAAAAGATGTCAAATTCTTGAAGTTTTCGAAATAACTTCAAGAGATAAAGAAGTTAGTAAATTTATTGCGCTTTTCGGTCATGTTTTTTTCAAATTTCATCCAATAAAATAGTTGTAAAAAATATCAAGAGTTTCAATTAACATTTGAACCCCTTCTAAGCATACTTTATATAGGGTTGAAAACATTAATGACAAATAATATTAACCAAGTTTCGTATCTTTCAGCTTTATATACAGAAAATGAAAAAAACCGTCAAAAAAAATGTTTAATCATCTTCGGAGGGGTGTGACTTTTCCGGGGAGAGGTTTATCAAAAATCACCCCTTATATTTTTTTGGTGTTATTTAAAGATATGTGTTTAAATATACAGGGTGTCCGGAGATAAAACCGACAAAACTGATGAGGTTATAGGGACTGTCAATATGATTGCAAAATGCCATAAACGAATGCCCAAAACGGCTTCGTTACTGAGATACAGAGTGATTTGTGGATTTTGACAAAAAATTCAATCCGCCATATAAAATACAGGGATTAGCCGATTGAATTCAAATTTGGTACACGAATTACACTGAAAAGCGTCAACAAGTAGCCCTTTGATCGAAACCAATATCAGGACCGGAATAATATTTTTCCCCTATGTTGAGTTATTGTTAGGATAACTCACCCTGTATATTAATAACCAAAAATTTCAACTCAGATTCGCACTCTACGGTGAAAATTGTATAGGAATTTTTCGAAAAATCTCCTGGCACCATCTTAGTTATTTCGTAATCAATTATTATTTTGATTTTTTTCATTGAAAAATCAATCATTGTCGGTTAAAGTACGTATATTTACGAAACCATGACATGAATGTTATCTTCTTCGATCAGTTCATGAATCGGAGTAAAATGTTATATTCTCATAACCCGAAAAAACTGAAGAATAAATTCGTATCAGGACTGGAATGAGTGTTTTGTTTGGTCATGTTAGCTGACCTAGTACATCAATAGTTATCAATAATCTGATCGTAGATTCGGAATCTAAATAAATCGTATAAGAACCTGTTAAAGAAGGATTACAGTGAAGCTTTCGTAAATTATATTCGCTCACTAATGAATTTGAATTTATGAGAATACTACACAACGAACAATAACTGTTTGTAATGAACATAACAAAAGCAACGAATTCGTGAAAAACTTTCACTACCCAGTATTACAAAACATTTTCGAAGTAGAGCCCTCCAACATTAATACATTTTTGAGAGCGTGCTATTAGATGATTCACTGACTTGCGAATTATTTGAGGGTTATTTCTAACACTCACACATGCAGCAGTAATTTCCCATAAAAAATGTCTTCATTATGAACTTCTTACTTTGAATTACCTCATAAAAAATAATCTAGCTGAGTTAGATCAGGGGATAGCGGTGGCCAATTTACTGAACCTCCACGGCCAATCCATCTATTGGGGTAATTGGCATCGAGATGGATTCTAACTGGAACTGAAAAGTGAGGTCTAGCACCATCATGCTGAAACCATATACCTCAGGTATTTACACCTTGCAATAGATCCGGTCAAGTATTGACCAGGAAATTTAGGTAAACATCACCAGTTAAAGCCCAAACACAAATAGAATATCTGCGTATTCCTCATAAGTGAAATGAAACGGCATCATAAGCACACTCTCAGAACTATAGTTTGATCCTAAAAACACTGTAATAATGAATGAACACCAATAAAACAAACGCTGATGACAGCTGAACAATGGTTTCCCATAATAAAATTCTGAATTTGACACTAGCCTAGTATTCTTTATACACAAACATTATAAGGTACTGATACCGATTTATTATTTGAAAGTTCAATCCGATCATTTTTTTAAACTTTTCTCAGTGCATTTCGAATCTGCGATCAGACGGATCAGATCATTATTATACTAGATCATCTATTTTTACAGGAATATAATCATAGAAAACCGCATTCCAGTCCTGATACGAATTTATTTTTCAGTTTTTTCGGGTAATGAGAGTATTATATCTTACTACGATTTACGGACTGATTGAAGAAAATAACGATATTCATGTCATGGTTTCGTTAATATTCATTATATTACCAATTTTGATAGTACTTTATCCGACAATAATTGAATTTTGAAAGAAAAAAATTAAAATAATAATTAATCACGGAATAACTAAGATAGTGCCAAGAGATTTTTCAACAAATTCCTATACAATTTTCACCGTAGATGTCGAATCTGAGTTGAAATTTTTTGTTATTATTATACAAGGTGAGTTATTCTCACAAGAACTCAACATAGGGGAAAAATTTCATTCCGGTCCTGATATTGGTTTCGATCAAAGGGCTATTTGTTGATGCTTTTCAGTGTAATTCGTGTACCAAATTTGAATCTAATCGGTTAATCCCTGTATTTGATATGGCGGATTGAATTTTTTGTCAAAATACTGCAAGACCTCAAACCCAGAATGCAAATATCTGATATCAGGAGAAATATGAATTCTGTTCGAAATTATAGAACCTGTTTTTTATCGTAGATTCAATCAATTTTTTCATCGATGATATTCAATATTTTTGAAATCAAAGGTACTTTCGACTTACCTCGTATACGACTCAAAGAATATAATATATTATACCTGCATTTTTGATATTTATTGGGAATTTTTGGAACGGGTTGAAAAAATTTTTAATTCTACTTCATTTGTTGAAGAAGCAAGAAAATTACAAAAATCCTGGATTCTTCTCAAAAATACCCGATTTTCTTCCTGTTCCCATAAGGAGACTTAATGCGTGTACATTTGAAAGAGAGGAAGACAATTATTTGACTTTGTGAGCTATAAATCGAAATATAGGGTACGAACGTTGATATATTCATTTATTTTTTCTACCCTTGTAGCGCACAAATGGTATATCATTCGTGAAACGCCGTAGCATTTTTTTTTCGAGTAATTCGTCGTCAAAAGCTCTTTATGCTAATGGCAGCTGGCGGCATAAACAATAACGCCGCGAAAAGACCACAAAGACTCGCCAGCGCAGGTGCCATTATTTTTTTATTCGACAGAATTGAGAAATAGTGACGCTGAAATATAAATCATATCATATCATTATTATACCAATTTAAGCCTGATTCTATTTAATTACCTTTATTGAATTGGCCTTTTTTTTGGTGTGTTCGAATTGAAATGGGAAGGGTTTATGATTATTTCTTTGAAGCCTTTTTCGGGCCCCCCTTCCCACCGAGCCCAAGGCTCGGGCCTTATGTGCCTAATAATCACATAGACCCAACTTGAACTTGTATAGGTACATCAAGAAATGAGTATTTTAATAAAAATGTCTTCAATTGAAGTGAAATTTCCTGCAGAACCACGATTTTTTTCAGGAGATTTTTCGAACAAAAAACAATCGTTATCGAACACGCTGTCCTTCAGCCATCATGGTTGAATACTATGAAATTGTACAGGGTGACACCCATAGTCGAATCTTTGCGAAAAATGTGTCGAAATGACAGAATATCGCAAATGTGATGATTGCATCGTTTTCAGAATGTCCAAGTGTTCCTGCAACCAGATTTTTCCAGAAATCAAAAAACCTGATTTCCATTATACCTCAATAAACTAGAGGTTATTTATTTACATAATTTTTGGGACATTTCATGAATCGGAATCGATAAATGTCGAAAAAGATTTATTCTCTACCAATTCTGGGACGTTCATTCCGAATTTAGCATTGGAATGACTCTTACTTGTAGGTACATCGAGGAAGAAGTATTTCATACCAAATTTTTTAATTGAAGTAAAATTTCCTGCAGAACCACGATTTTTTACAGAAGATTTCTCGAACATAAAACATTCCTCATCGGACACGCTACCCTTCAGCAATGTTCAAATACGATAAACTTGTACAGGGTGACACCCATAGTCGAATTTTCGCGAAAAATGTGTAAAAATGACAGATTATCGCAAATGTGATGATTGCATCGTTTTCAGAATGTTCAAGTACCCCTGCAACCAGAGTTCGCCAGTAATCGAAAAACCATAATATTACAATACCTACTGCCTAAATAAAGTAGAGGTAACTTATTTACATAATTTTTGGGATATTTCGTGAATCTCAACCAATAAATGTCGGGAAAGACCCATTTTCTACCAATTTCGGCACACCCCTTCTGAATTTGGTAATGAGATAACTCTAACTTGTAGGTACACCGAGAAAAAAGTATTTTGTACTATTTTTTTTTAATCGAAGAGAAATTTCCTGCAGAACCACGATTTTTTTCAGGAAATTGTTCGAACTAAAAACTATTCCAATCGAACACGCTATACCCTCTAGCCATGTTTAATCACTATAAAATTGTACAGGGCGACACCCATACAAGAATATTTGCAAAAAATGTGTCAAAATCACAGATTATCGCATTTGTGATGATTGCATAGTTTTCAGAATGTCCAAGTACCCCTGTAACCAGAGACCTCAGGAAATCTAAGAGCCCAATTTCGATTATACCTGAATAAAGTAGGTTACTTATTTACAGAATTTTTAGGATATTTTTTGAATTGGAACCGATAAATGTCGAAAAAGACTAATTTTCTATCAATTTTAAGACGCCCATTATGAATTTGGCATTTTAATAACTCTGACTTGTTGATACACCGTGAAAAAAGTATTTCATACCAATTTTTTCAATCGAAGTGAAATTTCCCGCAGAACCACGATTTTTTTCAAAAAATTGATCGAACGAAAAACGATCCCGATCGGACACGCTACCCTTTAGCCATGTTTATTCACTATAAAATTGTACAGGGCGACACCCAAACTCGAATATTTTACTTGTAGGTTCACCGAGAAAAAAGTATTTTATACCAATTTTTCATTTTGAATGAAATTTCCTGGAAAACGACGTTTTTTTTCAGGAAATTTTTGAAACGAAAAACCATTCCTATCGAACACGCTACCCTTCAGCCATGTTCAATTGCTATAAAATTGTACAGGGCGACACCCATACTCGAATATTTGCAAAAACTGAAACTATCCTTATCGAACACGCTACTCTCAAGACATGTTCGATTACCTCAAAATTATACAGGGTGGCACACCATGATAGAACACGTTTTTCATCGTGGATAGATCCGATCAGATATTTGAACGTAGTTTCTAATTAAAGTCAAATTTTTTTCATGAATAATTTTCGAGATTGTCGACATCAGAAAGACTTCACTTTTGAGCAAAACATATATGTTTCGACTTACCTCGTATACGACTGTAATGATATTTAATATTCGAATTTTCCATATTGAGCCACTCAGAGTTTTTCATGAAGAACGTACAACTTTGATTCCTAAAATCGATAATAAAAGAGTTTTCCTTGTGTTGCCAACTTTTTCAAAAAAGCAATTTATCCGAACACCTTTGTTATTTTGAGTAACTTCTGATTTCTTACTGAATGTATTTCCTCTACGTTTAATATTACATTTCTACACATCACTTTCCACATTCTAATCATTAGAACACCAAGTTATTTCGAAAAATTACTGATCCTTTCTCTATCGAGTCGAATTAGTCTTTTTAAATTTTTTTGATAATTTTGAACCAAAAATTGAAGAATTTGATATTTTATGAGGTTATATTATTTCATTCAGTTATTCCAAGATAGTTTTATATGGGAATTTTTTTTATTCTCAACTTTAGGGGAAAAAGTTCTGCAGGACCAAAAACCCAGAATGCAAATATCAGATATCTAATTTTTTCAGTCGTATATAAGAAACATATATTTTGTTCGAAATAATGAAACCTGTTTTTCATCGTAGATATAATATGTGAAAAGATATTTGAACGGAGTTTTCAATTTCAGTCAAATAATCTCATCAATAATTTTCGATATTGTCGATATCAAAGGTACTTTCCACTTGAGCAAAATTAATATTTTTCAAGTCTCAAAATATGATTTATAATTGGTATCTAAATTTTTCGATAATAATCAATATGAATTTTTCGAATGAGTGTGATAGACCGTTGATTTTAGGAGATTGAAAGATCTCAAAATCCATAATGAAGAAGCTAGGGCCGTATGGAAAAACAAAGTAGATGGCAGCTCGAAGACAGAACGTCTGTTTGAAAATCTCTCATCACCACCTTATTGAACAGAGAAAGTAGCAATGAGAATGAGTTTCGTTACATTTATTCAAATAGAGTCATGAAGAAAGTCAAATGAAATCTCGAATATTCGGTTTTTTCCACATATCTGTTGGAAGTAGGAACTCATTTGAAATTCTTCAAATTTCAAAACGGCATTTCGTTAGGCATGAAATTGCGTAACTTTGCTATATTCCCTGTGCTATCTATTAAGGTTTATGGGATCTCAATGATGAGGCTCGAATTCCAGTCACCCTGTACCTATAACTATACAAAAACCATTAGTTTTGACTATTTTGTTTTCATTTATCCTCGCCTAGGTCCTTAAAAGCAAGTTACGCCCGTAATACATACGACATTTCATGCACGACCGTTTTAGACATCCATTTCCTATCAATATGGAATTTATTCATGATTTTGAATTCATTTGGCCAAATTATGTATGCCACTGGTGAAGACAGATCGAATGGTAGTCTACTCGAAATTACTGAGAAAACAGTGAAGTTACTTTACTGCCCGATCACCTACTTTACCGCCCGCTGTACTCCTCCATTGCCCTAGGGCGCTGAAGTGCTACTTTACCCCCGCGAATCCGGGAGATAAAGTGCCACTTCACAGCCGGTCGTGAATAAAAAAAGGCATACCAGTCATTTTCGATCAATCAGATGCTTTATTTTGACATCATTACTATGGTAACCAGCAAATTTTCTGGGAATTTGTCATTCACATCAGCATGTATAGGCCTAAAATAAATGAGTGGTAATTTTTTGGCACATGACAGCTCTCAAATAAACAGACAATTCTGAAACGATATTTACGGTATATCATAGGGATTGTGATTCTTAGTTCACAACTTCAGATTCAATGGTCTTTAGAACACGTTGAAACACTAATTGAACGAATATTCGCGAAAAACGTGTCGAAATGACAAATTATCGCAGATGTGATGAGTGCATCGTATCCAAAATGTCCAAGTGCCCCTGCAACTAGATTTTCCCAGAAATCAGAAAACCATATTTCAATAATACCTAAATAAAGTAGAGGTTACTTATTTACATAATTTTTGGCATATTTTGTGAATCTTAACCGATAAATGTCGGGAAAGACTCATTTTCCACCAATTTAGGGACGCTCATTTAGAATTTGTCATTGAAATAACTCTTACTTGTGAGTACACCGAGAAAAAAGTAATTTATACAAATTTTTTCAATCGAAGTGAAATATCCTGCAGAACCACGATTTGTTTCAGAAATTTGTTCGAATGAAAAACTATCCTTATCAAACACGCTACCCTTCGGCCAAGTTTGATCACTTTAAAATTGTACAGGGTGACACACCTGGATAGAACCTGTTTCTCATCGTGGATAGATCTGATTGAATATTTGAACGTAGTTTCTGATAATTGCAGTCAACTTCTTTCTTGAATAATTTTCGAAATTGTCGAAATCGAACGTACTTTACTCTTGAGCAAAATATATATGTTTCGACTTACCTCGTTTACGACTGAAAAAATATTATATTTATTATTTGATTTTTTTATATTGATCCACGCATCAGGGTTTTTCATGTAGCACGTACAACTTTTTTTCCCAAAATCAATAATAAGAAAGTTCTCAATTTCTTGCCGACTTTTTCAAAAAAGGAATTTGTCCGAACACTCATGTGATTTCGAGTATAAGTTCTGATTTTTCATTGAATATCCTTTCTCTACGCTTACAAACAAGTCTCCGTGAATTTTTTTCAGAATTTCAAATCAAAACTCAAAATATGACATTTCTACAAATCACTTTCCACTTTCAAATTATTAGAACAGCAAGTTATTTCGAAAAATTTCGGATTATTCATCACATGTCCTTTCTCTATGAAGTCGAATTAGTCAAGTTGATGTTCATATATGAAAGATTCTGTGGGTCACCGATAACGAAGATATTCTGTGAAATAGTTATCAATTTCAATGGCCGATATTCAAGATATGAAGATAAAGTGCCACTTCACGCCCGTACGTGCATAAAAAATTGAATACCAGTAATTTTCAATGAAACAGATGCTCTATTCCGACATCATCACTATGCATGGTATAACCAGCAAATTTTCTGGAGATATCACGTGCTTCACTAGGTGACTGTGGATTGTGGAACAGAAGGCGATGACCGACAGACTCGTGTCGTGTCTTCCGACAATCTGCTTTTGAAATATTCCTGGAAATTTCGAAGAGCATATCGAAAGGATATTCGACAAACATATTCAGGAAATATTGTTTGGGAATATCTAATGAATATTCGAAAAATATATTCCAGGAATATTCTTTGAGGATATCAGATTAAGCAGATATTCATGGAATATTCCAGGGATAATTTCATCTCTGTTGGCAGGTTATAAAATGTCACTTTTTATAAATTACTTTTTTCCCGTGGGAAAAAAGTGAGTACTTTTTTCCCGGATATGAATCACATAAATATACACGGTTGATGTCTTTTGTTGTGCTATAGTTTCGAAAAATGATTCAATAATACCGTCTCCGAGAAAGAACTGCAAGTCCTTTTATCTTCCATTCGACTTCGCGGTTACGTATATGACCTGAACAACCACTAAATTCGCTATTTTTTGAAATCAAATCACAGAATTAGACTGACAGAAGTGACATCAGATATATTTGATTACTACGAAAGAATGATAAAGATGGCTACAACGCAGGTGTCCCTACTGTTAAAAACTTAAAATTTCACGTAGATAATTTTCAGATTTCAAAATAATGTAATATCTCCTCCATATTGATTCGTCCTCTCTTCTGTCACAGAAAAAATAGTGTATTATACACGGGAAAAACATTAGATTTCAGCTCACCTGATAGAGCTATAAAATCTACAACTTTTTTCCCTTGTATAATGAATAACTAATTCTAAAATTAAAAAATGAGAAAGTTGTCCATTATTTGCCAACTTATTCAAATGAGCAATCTGACACCATTGTAATTTCGAGAAACTTCCGATTTTTTATTGAACCTCTACGGGTCCAAACTAGTTTTCGTGAATTCGTTCAGGATTTCAAACCAAAAATCAGAATATTACATTTATACACATCACATAATATATTCCACATTCAAATTAGAACAGTACCAAATTATATAGAAAAATTTCGGATTTTCCATAACATGTCCTTTTTCTGCGAATTCAAATGAGTCTAGTCAAATTTCTTCACAACTCCGAACCAGGAATTGAAAAATTTTATTTCAAATTAGGCTTATTATTTCATTTCACTTATTCCAAGATAGATTAATATGGAAAACTTTCTCATTATCATATTTAGGGAAAGAAGTCATTCTTCATAGTTTCTGCAAGACCTGAAACCCAGAATGCAAATATCAGATATCAGATTTTTCAAGTCGTACCTCTATAAGAAATATGAATTCTGTTCAAAATTATAGAACCTGTATTTCATCGTAGATATAAGTGATTAGATATTCAAACGTAGTTTCGAATTCCAATCAATTTTTCTCATTGATGATTTTTGATATTGTCGAAATCAAAGGTACTTTATTACTCCTGAGCAAAATTTAAATGTTTCGACTTACCTCGTATAGGTACGTCTCAAAGAATATGATATATCATACCTGAATTTTTTATATTTACCCTCTATTGCATGAATTATCTAGAATTTTCGAAATCGGCTGAAAAACCGATTTTACTTTATTAGTTGAAGAAGCAAGAAAATAAAAATCCTGGATTCTTTTCAAAAATACTCGATGTTGTACACTCTTCTTTCTGTTTCCATAAGGGAACTTTATGCGTGTACATTTGAAAGAGAAGACAATTATTTGACTTTGTGAGCTATAAATCATTGAAATAGGGAACGAACGTTGATATGTTTATTTATTTTTTGATTCCTTGTAGCGCACAAAAGGTATATAATTCGTGGAACATCGTGCGTATTACCTAATTTATTGAGAAACAATAATATACTGTGCCTTTTAGGTGACCGCTGTAGCATTTTTTTTTCAAGGAATTCGTCGTCGAAAGCTCTTTCGGCTGATGGCAGCTGGCGGCATAAACAATAACGCCGCGAAAAGACCATGAAGACTAGCCAGCGCCGGTGCCGTTATTTTTTTATTATCCATTTTTTTTATTATTTATCATTTTAAGAGGAGGATACACCATGCATCAGTGCAATGAAAACATGATTTCTCCGCCCCCACTTTTCATTGTTCAATATCGATTTTTTCGGAAAACAAAAAATATGGTGAGATGAAGAATTGAAATATCTAGGTTTCTCTGGAAGCAGAATTTTGAAAAAATTCACCGATATTCTGCAAAAAAATCATGAACATTGCATTTTTCAAGTATATTCAGAATTTTTTTTTGGAAAAACTAAGACAAAAACTCAAAATCCGCTTCCAGAGAAACATCCGTTCATCCTTTGCAAAGAGCCCAGTATTTTTTGTTCCAGGAAAAAAAAATTTTTAGAGGGGGAAAAGTGGGGGCGCGCGATTCCATGTTTTCCAACATTTCGACACCGATTCCTAGCGTCCTCACCGGAGAATGCTGAAAACTGTGTTTCAATATTGGAATACAGGCTTATTTTGCGTTTTTGAGATTTTACCAGAGGGATTAAAAAAGTAGGACACATTTACGTTTGTACTTCAGCTATCTATATCATTTTTCATCATTTCTGTTTCTTCATCCTATTCCTTGAGAGCTTTTATACTGTCCACAATATCCATACATTATTTTATATTATCGAATGGGAATTATAAGATAATTTTAGCATTCCAGTAAGGAAGTATAGCACGATGTCCGTGATCCTCCTCTCCGAAATGATAAATAAAAACATCAGATGATGTCATAGGTGCGGTGTGAGGTGAAACGTTTGTCGGCAAAAGGGGAACCGGCGATGAGCCGCATTTCGGACCATATAATGATTTTTTTTGAAGCGGGGAATTTCACATAAGTATAGACTTTCAAGGGTAGAGGAGATATTTTGTATTATATCACAGTAGAAAATATCGCCTATAATGGGATTCGTGAAATAAACTTTTAAACCAATTGCGGTAGCGGTAGACTTCGCGAGTGTTTCGAGTGTTTACTTCGAAGTTCAGGTTTTTATGATTCATGGGAAGACTCAGGATAAAGACGAATTGATATATGTAAATATATAATTATATACAGCATGTCTCACTTGAAATGCCGCCCTCCCTCTATATCTCAGCTATTATAGCTATCAATCGTGCGATTCTTACCAAATTTGGACTATTATGAATTACCATTGATATGATCAGTTTTTAGGAAAAGAAACATCATTATGGACAGTGCCGTGCGTTTTTATTGAAATTGAAATGGGTTTCATGAATCAGGATTTTTTGTAGGAAAACTAACTTTACAGTACTCATGTTTTCGAACCTCCATGTGCAAAAATTCAATACTTTCAAAATTCTATAGAATGGGTCAAATTTCTCTCTTCATTATCAGCCCCGAATAAATAATGTCTTCTAATTAACCGCAATTTCTGGAACGTTCAATAGCTCCAGTAAGTAGTAAGTATGGTTTACATAAAAAGAACAAGGCATAGTTTTTTTGTTGAACTCATCATTTCCGAATGCATAATTCTTCCTACTCCCATATTTTATAAAAAGCGAATTAATTATCTCGGATTTCTATCATGATACAGATCTTAACCAATGAAGACACGTTCTTTTCTCTTGTCTATGTTTCTATCTCACTTGCTTGAGTTGTTTGACATTCAATCCCAAATGACAATCATAATGACAATGCGAATGCGTCAATAGTTCATGCAATTCATGTACTCATGATGGTGGAGAATGCTGAAATATCAATAGTGCGAAATTATTTGATTTTTGGAGCGATAATTTCAATAGCCCAGTTAGGCACTTTCTGGGATAAGAGTAAACCGGCAGACTCGCGTCATGGAAGCACGCGTACCAGTGTAGGTATATCTATTTATGTAAAAACTCCCCAAACGATGAGATTTCCACAAAATTCTCAAACACATGACATGTTTCGCAAATACAGTAGCTTCGTCAGGTGATATACTGGTACGGCCGAGTCAATTCAAAATATCTATTCATGTTGATATGCGATGGCGGTTATATATGTTCTCGAGTCTTGAATAGCGTAATACATGCATGGAAGTCACCGATAGTCGATCTGATCATATTGTGTTCTCGCTGGGATTACGAAAATCATTCACATCATTTATAATACACAGGGCGAGTAATGGATACTTTTGATGAGATGCAATTTGGAGGTTCTTAGTCGCGAATGTCAAATTTCTCTATCAATATTCTCATATTGATATAACTTCATTCAGATTTCCCCGTATAGTCTGAAAAAAATTGAAAATACAATACGGGCCATCGAAGTTGTCACTTCCTACTTGTGGTCCTACAAAAAATAGTGTTTGAAACTATCATGATATTGAACTATCAATACACTCCTATATACATGGTTTCCTCGTGATCGATGCATAGAATACTAATTTACGTTCGCAAAAATGCTGATGCTGATACCCTCCACAGAATTCATGTGAAATTCTTATAACGATGAAGAACAAATATTATGAGGTTCGTTTTTCTGTTGAAAAATGCCTTTTCATGAAAAATCGACCCCGTTTTATTTTAATAGAACCCCAGATACAGAATACCAGTCCAAATTTGGTGAAAATCGCACGACTAATAACTAAGATATAGAAAGAAAAAAGCGATTTTTCAAGTGAGGCACGCTGTATATGAAAAAAAAATGCCATCCACTACGATGTGAAATTGCCATTTCAGAAAATATGACTATCGGAACTATTCCAGATGGCACCTTATGGAAGGACTGCTCTTCATTTTCAGGGCACGACACTTTAACCGGTTCAATGAAGAAATATGAAACAAAAACGTTCGAATGAATTTTCAATTTCGACCTGACCTGATGAAGTGAACAGTACTTTCAACTGGATTCATGTAAATAGATTTTTTGTACATTTTTGTTGGGTAAAAATTGACAGAAAAGAGCGAACGAGAAAAAGCACAGTATCACTAACACTGATTTTTTTGATGATTTGCAATGTTATAGTTCTTGATAGGAATTCTAGATAGATATTAGTAGTCGTGCCCTATTCTTTATCTCATGATGTGACGTGTGATTCTTGCACTCAAGATGTCACTTTATTTTTCAAATGCTGAACATGGAAAAAGTTCAAATGTTTGCAATGTTCAATACCATAGAAGATTTACAGACCCAAGAATATGTATAGGAGTAAAACCTTACTACGGCTATAACACACAATTATTGCTCTCGTTTTACTGTGTTCGATACGTCAATGAGGTACTTTGTATATCATCAATATTATTTCCGTATCTGATATCACAATGACTCCATCGTGTTATTATTTCAAAAAAATCTCATCGCCCATGGAATGTCAAATGTGAATCAATGACACCGCTGTCTAATAGATGAGCATTACTTGACAGGAAATCAAATGGCTACAGGACGAAAATCGAAAATGTCGCTGTTATCTATTATAGCCGTAGAAAAATTATGGCAGCATTCGCCAATATGGCTCATGCTGCAAACTTTATTCTCGTAGGAAATCACTATTATTCCGTGCTCGTTGAACAATATACTAATTTCATTTATTACATAATCTGATCAATCACATCACAACGTGTGTAATCGCGAAAACAAAAGCGGTCTTTCAATTCTGATTGGTCTATCAGCGTTGGTGTTTTCAAAGATGTAACCATGGAGAGCAAAGCAAAGACTGTCAGTTTGACATAAAATAATTATATCTGTCGTCAGAATATGAATCGCTCATTTATAAGAAATTCTCTCTATCTAGCAAATTACAACTCCGTTCTGTTCTGAATATGTTCTCATGATTCTGTCTTTCATTGTTGAAATACCACTCGTCGTGGTGTTGCCCATCAGCACACTTTCGTAAACAAGGAAGCGACAGAATTATCTCGAATACTCAGAACATCCTAATAAATCTTCATGTCATAATTTCACCAGTACCCATCTTTTCGGAATATCGACAGATGTCACGTCACGTCAAATGATGAAAAACACCGCCTATACTATTTCATTATTACTTCATTGATATTTGCAATATTTGTGAAGAGAAACAAGTCATGATGTCGATCAAAAACGAACATTTCAAATCACCAAAAAAGCAGTTCTGTGGTTTTTTATCAACTACTTATATCTGTCGATTCCTATCATAAATTCACATGAATCCAGTTGAAATGAGAGAGTTATCAGCTATATGGGTTCAAATTGAAAAAAGATGGCATTATGTCTGATCTTCCTGAATCTGATGAAATTTTTCTAGAAAACTGATCACAAAATGAGCTTTTTCTATATAACAAGAGAACATGAATTTTTCGGATCTGATTTTTTTATAATATGCCATCTTGAATAAAGAAACGTCGCTGTCTAATTGGGATGAATCATATCTGAAATGTCGGCCATTGAAATTATAATATGGCAATTTCACATAATATCTTCGTTATTGAAGGCCAACAGAATCTCTTATACATCTCAACTTGTTTGGTTTTTCCCTAGTCACCATTTGGCTATGTGAGTCTCTTCATGAATTGCCCTGTACATCAAATTTGTCCTATAGTTTCTAATAGCATCTTCCCCATATCGGTCAATGTCAGCAAACTGATGAATATATTCAATGACAATATAATCCTTGTATCCTTGTGGAAATTCCTATTTCACTCAAAAGTCGAGAAATATGGTGAATTGATCAAGAGAATTTTGATGAAGTCATCGTGAGAAAAAAAACAGCAGTTTCGCATTCATGCTATAAAATGACCCTTCTAACTATCATACAGAAGAGCAGTTTTCAAAATTCACGGCAACTTATCTCACAGCATCTAAAAATCCTTCACTTTTCTATATTTCGCTCTCGAATAATCTTGGACATCCCCTCGTATTTCTTCTTCGCGGTTATAAGATGCGCCTATCGAACGAGCGAGGCGGAGATATTTAGTGAGAAAGACGGAGTCCGTTCTGGAATTTCAAATATTTACCTCGTCTTCTACCCCTTAATAGAGGAGAAACTGAAGTATCATCGATATCATCCACTTAAGCCTGATTCTCTTCAATTTATTTTATCAGATTGGGCTTTTTTTGGTGTGTTCGAATTGAAAATGGAAGGGTTTAAAATTATTTCTTTGAAGCCTTCTTCGGGCCCCCCTTTTCTTCGGGCCCAAGGCCAGGGCCTTATGTGCCTTATGGTGAAATAGGCCCTGCATGAAAGACTCATTTTCTACCCATTTCGGGACACTCATTCCGAATTTGGCATTGAAATAACTCTAACTTGTAGGTACATCAAGAAAGGAGTATTTTAATACCAATTTTTTCAATCGAAGTAAAATTTCCTGCAGAACCACGATTCTCTTCAGAAGATTTCTCGAACAAAAAACAATCCTTATCGAACACGCTATCCTTCAGCCATGTTCAAATACTATAAAATTGTACAAAGTGACACCCATAGTCGAAAATTTGCGAAAAATGTGTCAAAATGACAGATTATCGCAAATGTGATAATTGCATCTTTCCAGAATGTCCAAGTACCCCTGAAACCAGATTTTCCCGGAAAGCAAAAAACCTAATTTCAATTATACCTGAATAAAGTAGTGGTTACTTATTTTCATAATTTCCAAGATGTTTTGTGAATCTTAACCGATGTCGGTACCCCTGCAATCAGATTTTTCCAGAAATCGAATATCATTATCTCAGTAATACCTGAATGAAGTAGAGGTTACTTATATTTACATAATTTTTGGGATATTTTGTGAATCTGAAGTGACAAATGTCGGGAAAGACTCATTTTCTACCAACTTTGGGACGCTCATTCCGAATTTGGCATTGAAATTACTCTGACTTGTAGGTACACCGAGAAAAAAGTATTTTATACACATTATTTCAATTGAAATTAAATTTCCTGCAGAACCTAGATTTTTTCCAGGAGATTTCTCGAACAGAAAAAAATATCTTTATCGAACACGCTATCCTTCAGCCATGTTTTATTACTATAAAATTGTACAAGGTGACACCCATAGACGAATATTTACAAAAAATGTGTCAAAATGACAGATTATCGCAGATGTGATGATTGCATCGTTTTCAGAATGTCCAAGTACCCCTGCAACCAGATTTGAGAAACCATATATTAATAATACCTAAATAACGTAGAGGTAACTTTTTTACATAATTTTTGGGATATTTTGTGGATCTTGGCCAATAAATGCCGGGAAAGATTCATTTTCTACCAATTCCGGCACGCCTATTCTGAATTTGGCATCGAGATAACTCCTACTTGTAGGTACACCGAGGAAAAAGTATTTTATTCCATTTTTTTCGATCGAAGAGAAATTTCCTGCAGAACCATGATTTTTCTCAGGAAATTGTTCATACGAAAAACTTTCGTTATCGATCACAATGACAGATTATCGCATTTGTGATGATTGCATAGTTTTCAGAATATCCAAGTACCCCTGTATCCAGATTTTTCAGCAAATCAAAAAACCTTATTTCAATAATATCTAAATGAAATAGAGGTTACTCATTTACATAATTTTCAAGATATTTTGTGAATCTTTTATACACATTCTTTCAATCGACGTAAAACTTCCTTTATCGAGCACGCTACCCTTCAACCATGTTTAATCACTATACAATTGTACAGGGTGACACTTATAGTCGATTATTTGCGAAAAATGTGTCAAGATGACAGATTATCTCAAATCTGATGATTGCATCATTTGCAGAATGTCCAAGTACCCCTGAAACCAGATTTTCCCGGAAATCAAAAAAGCAAATTTCAATTATACCTGAATGAAGTAGAGGTTACTTATTTACATACTTTTTGAGATGTTTTGTGAATCTTTACCGATAGATGTCGGGAAAGACTCATTTTCTACCAATTTTGGTACGCTCATTCCGAATTTGGAATTGAAGTGACTCCAACTCGTAGGTTCATCGAGAAAAAAGTATTTTATACCAATTTTCTCAGTCGAAGTAACATTTCCTGCAGAACCACAAATTTTTCAGGAGATTTCTTGAACAAAAAACAATCCTTATCGAACACGCTACCCTTCAATCATGTTTGAATACTATAAAATTGTACAGGGTGACACCCATAGTCGAATATTTGCGAAAAATGTGTCAAAATGACAGATTATCGCAAATGTGATGATTGCATCGTTTTCAGAATGTCCAAGTACCCCTGCGACCAGATTTTTCCAGAATTCGACAAACCTTATTTCAATGATATACCTTAATGAAGTAGAGGTATATTATTTACATAATTTTTGGGATATTTTCCCAGATAACACGAAGACGTCCTGTGTACGTCCAGAGGACGTACATCTGGGACGTACAAGACGTCCTGAAGACGTCCAGTGTCGGTCGAAGACGTCCACAGGACGTATTGGGGACGTCCGATGTTACAAGATGGAACGTCCCAGGGACGTCCATATTAAGTCCAAGTTTGGTATTTCATCGCCATGAATACCATAATCAACGTAGATTCGCCCTTTTTTTACTCAGATAGATAAACAAGACATTCATACAGAGCAAAAAAATATTATTTTGAATAAAAAAATTAAAAAAATCCTTCCTACTGGGGAATCAATCCGCGACCTCTGAATTACCGAGCAGATGCTTTACCAACAACTCTACACGACACTTATTGAATATAAGACTTACCTCTGTTCAACATATGCGAGTATAAGATGGAAACGTAAACATTGAGTGCAGAAACACTCCACCAGCTCATTTCAATGGAATTCGCTATGAATCAGTATAAAGACCAGGACGTAAGACAATATGTGTACATAATTTCATCTTTAAGTATATCCTACGAAATCTCTGAATCCAATAAAGAGGTAACACTCTATTTAGGATAAAACATTGCCAGATTTACTTCAATTTCTCCACATTGGTCACAAAAAATCACGTGATTCATTGTGACCTATTATCGAATTGATCGGCAGCCATTAATAAGGGCCCTTATTCCTTCTCCATTTGATCACATCTGGCAATGTTTTATTGTTATTGGAGAATATAATAAATATAGAGTGAATAATGAATATTGAAAAAATGAAGACTAAAAATGGACGTCCTGAAAACGTACGCTCTGTACGTCCCGAAGACGTACGGCATGGTACGTTCTGAGGACGTCCATATTAGGTTCCGGGACGTACGGATCCGAATCGGACGTAATATGTACGTCCCCGGGACGTCGTGTGCTATCTGGGTTGTGAATCTAAACCGACAAATGTCGGGATAGGCTCATTCTCTACGAATATCGGGATGCTCATTCCGAATTTGGCATTGGATTGACTCCAACTTGTGGGTACATCGAGAAAAAATATTTTATACCACGATTTTTTTCAGTAGATTTTTTGAACAAAAAACAATCCCTATCGAACACGCTAACCTTCAATCATGTTTGAATACTATAAAATTGTACAGGGTGACACCCATAGTCGAATATTTGCGAAAAAAGTGTCAAAATGACAGATTATCGCAAATTTTATTTTTTATTTTCTTTTGTGAATCTCAACCGACAATTGTCGGGAAATGCTCATTCTCTACCAATATCGGGACGCTCATTCCGAATTTGGCATTAAAATAACTCTGACTTGTAGGTACACCGAGAAGAAAGTATTTTATACCCATTATGAAATGAAATTTCCTGCAGAACCACGATTTTTTCCAGGAGAGTTCTCGAACAAAAAATTATCCCAATCGAACACGCTATCCTTCAGCTATGTTTGATCACTGTAAAATTGTACAGGGTGACACCCATACTCGAATATTTGCGAAAAATGTGTCCTTCCTCTATGAAGTCAAAGAAGTCATCTAAAAATGTTTAAGACTTTTGATAGGGAAAAAAGTCATTCCTCATAAAGAGTTCTGCAAGACCTACAACCCAGAATGCGAATATCAGATATCAGATTTTTCAGTCGTATATAAGAAACATGAATTTTTGTTCGATGTAAAAAAAGCTGTTTTTCATCGTAGATATATGTGATTAGATATATTCGAACGGAGTTTCCAATTTCAGTCAAATAATCTCATTAATAATTTTCGCTATTCTCGATATCAAAGGTACTCTACTCCTGAGTGGAATCAATATTTTCCGACTTACCTCGTATATTCGACTCAAGAAAATAAAGATTCATGATAGGTAAGTATTTGAATTTTCGATATCAAGCCTCGTAGAACTTTCAATGAATAACATGAGTTCTTATGGGAAATGCAATTAATATGAATTTTTCGAATAAATGTGATTCACCGTTGATTTAAGAAGATTGAAAGATCTCAAGATCCATAATAAAAAGGCCGTATTTAAAAAACAAAGTTGATGGCAGCTCGAGTGGCAGCTCAAAGACGGGACGTCTGTTTAAAAATCTGTCATCACCATATTATTGAACAGAAAGAGAAGCAATGAGAATGTGCTATATGTTTTGTTACATCTATTCAAATAGAGTCATAGAAAAAAATTGAATGAAATCTCGAATATTCGTTTTTCTACAAACGTCAAAAAATGACAAGGTTCGCGCATTGATAACGAATTGCTAAGTGACATTTTTTTCAGTTTCTCACGTTACCATGATACCACAAAACAATGCGCGAAGTAAAACAGTGCGCGAAGTACCTACTTCGCGCATTGTTATTTAAAATATATAAGATGTTTATATTTCAACTTCATGGTCCTCAATCGAGCAAACATCCACGAAACCATTTATTTCTGAATGTTCAACAATAACTTTGTTTTATCTCTTGGAGCGCATGAAAGGAAATTACTATTATTTTCGTGGAACATCGTGCGTACCTAGGGAGGATAGGGGAAGGCCTTTTGAGCCAGTTCAACACTATTTTTCATATCGAGCTGGGCATATTTTCAGTTTAGAACTATATTTTTTGACGGTTGTGGAAAAAATGTTGTTTGCAACTCGAGGGCGAAATACTTTGGTCATCTCGACTATTTTTTTAACTCGGCTACGCCTCGTTAATAAAATCAGATCTCGATCAC
This sequence comes from Phaedon cochleariae, assembly GCA_918026855.4. Taxonomy (NCBI): domain Eukaryota; kingdom Metazoa; phylum Arthropoda; class Insecta; order Coleoptera; family Chrysomelidae; genus Phaedon; species Phaedon cochleariae. Next base: position 10,847,749 of record OU896720.1, read on the forward strand.
CAAAGTAGCATTTCGCGCTCTATATACCTTTTCAACTTCAATTTCGGAATCGGTAACTTATATTTCCGAAAAAGTAATCTTGATTTCGGAATTGGTTACTTCGATTCCAGAAATGGTAAACTCAATTTCAGAATCGGTGAATTGAATTTCAGAATTTGTAGGTTCAATTTCAGAAAATAAATCCTTTTGTTTGTTTGAAATATTTTCAATTGCATGTGTGATTAACAAACCATATTGCAATATTCAACTGTTCAAAAACAATTCAATAACATAATTATAATCTCAATTTAATCCACAGATGTCTTCCATCCGAATCGCAGAAGGATAGTAGCGTTGCACATAATTATGAGAATGCAAACACATTTGAGGTGTTATCATTTTCATTGAATGATCTGCACATTCTTCAAGACATCGAAGTCTGAATTCTATCTGGTTGAGCAATCTGTTCGGATCCCCAGCTATAACCCTTTGGCGATGCTCTTGAAAAAGCTCTTCACTTCTGACTTGAAGGCACTCCATATTATGTTCAATCGAAATCAACTGGCTGTAAAGTGCCAATCTGCAAAATATAACATTCCTCCATGCATATCTCTTCTATTTTTGAATGTGCAGGTGCATTATCCAGAACTACCACTATGGTATCTGCAGGATGTCCATTAAACAATCTTCTCTTTTGCAATTGAGAACATTTCAAACATATATAAGGATTCATCTTCTGAAATTGAACCTACCAATTCTGAAATGAAACTTACCATTTCTGAAATAGAATGGACTTTTTCTGAAATTCATCTCACCGATTCTGAAATTACGTTTACCATTTCTGAAATCGAACTAACCAATTCTGAAATCGAGATTACTTTTTCCGAAATATAACTCACCGATTTCGAAATTGAAGTTGAAAAGGTATAGATACAAAAATAACTATTTTTTACACATATTTTGGAAGTATGAACTTATTCATTATTCCAAATTTCTTGGGATTTTCTCTCCTCGTTTCTATAAAATAAAAATATGAATATTATTTCAATATACGTGTAGTAAGGACAAATCAGATGATTTGCCCCAAAATGTCACTGCGTTTAAAGAATTTTCCTATCAGAAAGCCTACAAAAAAAATTCACTAGCTTGTCAGTGACAATTTGTATTGAAAAAATTTTTGGAGAAGGGAAATAAAGGTATATAGAAAAATATCAAATTTTCACTTATCTTTGGACGTTTCGGGACCAGTTCTGCTCCCGTTTTCAACATGAAAAGAGATTATTTCAATTGCGAAGTCGTATAATGTCTTGAAGCTTTTCAGTTTTCAATGAACTTATTCTTTCATATTTCAAAACAGCATTTTGATAGGCTTGAAATTGCGCAACTTTGCTTTAATTCTTGTGCTATCTCTCACGGTTCACGAGATCCCAATGATGCGGCTCGAATTCCAGCCACCCTGTACCATAAAAACAATAGTAGTTTCGACTTCATCATTTTGATTTATCCTCGTCCCTTAGAAATTTGAATTTTCGACGCCAATGTGTGAAGGAGGTATGTGGCGTGATCTTTTTGCACCAATCAAATGTTTTCCCGCTTCGTCTTGGTTTCATCATTTGTCCAACTCAGTATATCGATCCAAATAATATGTGGTGGGTAGCACGTGTCTTGTGTGGCGTTGCCAGACATTTTCAGAAATCGGATATATCAAGATGATTCGAAATAATGTTGGCTGGTCTGAATGATTTTGAATTTTGCTCGAAATGGAATTATTTCTCAGTATACAGTGGGCTCCGATGTACAGTGTGATACTTACATATTCAATATTTTAGCTCAATTGAAATCATTATGTTCTTCTATTTCCAAACCTGGATTTCGTCATTTCATTTTTTTGTGGAGGGTATAATATTCACCATGTAGATCTTTCACGAATCGGTGGATGGGGGAGTATCTGTATGGATGTTGATGATGGCCATCGATTTGAATGACTTTATGATTATTAATTACCAATGTTGTTGACTCGATTTGTTTCATCAAGTTATTTTGGTCACCTATTTGCCGTACAGAAGAATAATTCCTTTGTTATAGTATTCTAATGAAAAATTGTGGATAGAACCCCCCTTTTCTGCTTCACTTTCTAGAATCATTCGAATCGATTGCCATTAATATCCATACAGATACTCTATCCACTGATTTGAAGAAGATCTAAAGGGTGATTATTATACCCTCCACAAAATAATAAAATGACGAAATCCAGGCCTGGAAATTGAAGGACCTGGTGATTTTCATTGAGCTAAAGCATTGAAAATGTCAGTCTTATTTGAAATCGTGAAATTTATGCGTTGCTAAATATTTATTTTCAAATAAATACGATTGTTGCAAAAATTTCGTCTTTTATTGAAATGTATCGTCATTTAAAAATGTTTGTGAAAGTGTGAGAGAAATTTCGGATATTTCATCACCGATGTTTGTTTGTTGTAACCTTTGAATTTTCTCTGCCACAGTTTACAAAAACCATATACAGGATGAACTTTTTGATATAAATTGAACTAACAAAATTTTTCAAGAACGGTCCTGGATTTTTCTAATTCTTAATGAGTCAGTCGATTAGAGAAAATCGAATCAAAGAAGCTGTTGGAAAATCATAACCAAAATATCTTTTTGCCAAATCCCATAATTCACCCTATATATAATAGTGAAGAACAGGAGCAGACACTTTCTGATGGTCATTAGGTATTCCAATCGTGGTTCGAGTATAACGGTTCCTCATGACCCACCCTGTATTCATCTTCAATGACTGATTTTCCAATTACTATAGGTGTAGTCAGTCAGTAAGCAAAATGTATTTGATTGGAATACCAAATGCCATAATTGAATATTTAGTTATAAGTTCAATTCGCTCAACTTGTAAAAGTTGATTATTTAATTTTTTTTCTCTTACTTTTTTTATTCTATCCCTAAACCATATAATCATTGTACAAAGAACCTTACTCACTTGTTATGAAGCATGTATGTTTATATGAGCAATAAAGATCTATCTATTATCTCTATCTATCTATCAATACTCGCTAATTCGGAAAGATGAAAACATTTATAGAAATACCCTTCTATTTACTTTCACCACCCTTGTAGATCTTTCCTAACTTGTTTTTATCAAATAGCACCCCCTGTATATTTTCCTTTGATACTATATATTACTCAACTAGCTTGGAATGTCATTTTCCAGGAGACTGAAGTAACATGCTGCAAATGATACTAGTGGAAAACTAGCATTCCATACGAGTTATACTTTTTCTACGGATGTAACGGATAATAGCAGATTTTTTTCTCCTGCTTGTGGCCACCTGATTTTTTCTTAAGTAATGCTCTATTGGACAGCTGTCTTTGTTTGAAATTTGATATTTCTTGGGAGATAGTATTTATTGTGAATTATAATATAATGAAGTTATTGTGCTAACACATAGGGAATGACGAGGGGAATGATATAGGATATTATACAATGTACAGGGTATCCCACATAACATGGGCCACCCCCTTATCTGGTAAACTATTATATATACAGAAAAAAGTTCAGAATAAAAGTTGTATTACTTCTAATGAAATTTATTTTTTAGATACTTTCATTTATACAGGATGGTCCATATGTCTTTGACTTATCACACATACGTTTTTTCAAATAGAATACCCTATATTTTATCATATTTTTAGATAGTACTCAAGAAGACGAGTTCAATGATATATGATAACATGGGTCTAGGATCACCCGTTTCGGATTTATACACGATCTTCTTCAATAAATTGCCAAATTTCGAAGCCCTATAGAAACGTTGCGAATGAAGTTTTCGATTCGCAGTTTCCGCTATAAATCAACAAAGTCAAAATATAATCCTGTTCTTTGGTGAACATTTAGGAATTTTCAATTTGCCAAAAGTGATGACGTATTTTGAAAACCAATAAATATCTAGAGATTTTCAAATAGAACACCCTATATCCCATTCCAAATTTGCATAGAGCTCAGGAAGACGAGTTCAATGATATATCATAACATGTGTCTGATATCACCCGTTTCGGACTTATATACACGATCTTCTTCAATAAATTGCCCAATTTCAAAGCCCTATAGAAACGTTGTGAATGAAGTTTTCGATTCGCAGTTTCCGCTATAAATTAACAAATTCTGTATGTTTTCTTGATCCATGGTGATAGTTTATGAATTTCGCATTGGCCAAAAGTGAAGTGAAGTTGTATTTTGAAAAACGATAATTTTTTACAAATTTTCGAATGGAACACCACCCTATTTCATTCCATCATTGGATGAAGCTCAGAATGACGAGTTCAATGATATATCATTATAATATGGGTCTGAGATCACCCGTTTCGGACTTATACACGATCTCCTTGAAAAAATAATCAAATTTCAATGGCAAAATTCTGACTGTTATCTTCATATTAGATAAAAATTTTGTAATTTCTGTGAAACAATTCGTAATAAAGAGTTTTGAAATGAACGAATATTATCGATGTTTTTATGTAATGTTATACTATTATTTCACTAGAAAACATTTTGGAAATGATTGAGCACAGGTTATTTCAATTAAATTTCACCTACATTTGACTCTATACGAGACCAATGCGGAAATATTCAATTAATAAAATGTATTTGAACATTTTTTTTGATTGTCTGCCCTATCAATTCGGATGCATTCATTGCAATAAATGTCATTTCCTCATGAAAATCATATATCTTTCATACTGTTCAACATTTTTCATTGAATTCTCAATGAATAAACACTGGACATAAGTAAATGATCGAAGAGAAAACCAAAACTCAAAGTGGAATGACATGCCAACGTGAGCTGAGTAGGCTGTGCACTCATAGATGGGATTTTTGTTTATGTCATATCAATAACTGTCAAACCCGATTATTTATTGTTGAATTGGTGCAGAGAAACTCTTTCAAAATGCATATTTATTCTAAAGAAGAGAGATTTGATCTTTATGAGTGCTATTTATTAAAAAACAGAAATACTGTGCTGGCTTTGAGAGAAAATCGTGACCGTTTTCCACAAAGTGTCGTACCAAACAAAAAAAATATTTCAGAGAATAGAGAACGATATCCGAACAAAAGGAAAAGGGATTCTCAAACCGAATAAGAGAACTAGAGGAAATGTAGTTTTGACCGAAGATCGTGTATAAGTCCGAAACGGGTGATCTCAGACCCATGTTATTATAGATCATTGAACTCGTCTTTCTGAGTTCTATGCAAATATGGAATAAAATATAAGGTGTTCCATCTGAAGATCTCGAGATAATTATTGGTTTTCAAAATACGTCATCACTTTTGGCAAATTCAAAATTCCTAAATTTTCACCAAAGAACATGATAATATACAGACTTTTTCAGTTTATAGCAGAAGTTGCGAATCGAAAACTTCATCCACAACGTATAGGGCTTTGAAATTAGACAATTTATTGAAGAAGATCGTGTATAAATCCGAAACGGGTGATCTCAGACCCATGTTATTATATATCATTGAACTCGTCTTCTAAAGGACTATCTAAAAATATGATAAAATATAGGGTGTTCCATTTGAAAAAACGTATTTGTGATATGTCACAGACATATGGATCATCCTGTATAAATGACAGTATCTAAAAATTAAATTTAATGAGAAGTAAAACAATTTTTAATCTGAACTTTTTTCTGTATATTTAATAGTTTACCAGATAAGGGGGTGGCCCATGTTATGTGGGATACCCTGTACCTCATTGAATTATCAAAAACAGTAAAACAAGAGCAATAGATGAAATCAATTGCCACTTTCTCCAACATTCCTTGACAATAGTTAGTAGTACATTGTACTGATACCAAAAGAGTTCAAGAATATCCTGAATTATCTATTGAAAGAATTTATAATACTTTTTTCGCGTGTACCTACAAGTTAGTTATTTCAATGCCAAATTCGGAAAGGACGTCCAGTAGTAGGTGATTAATGATTCTTTCCCGACATTTATCGGTTTCGATTCACAAATCCTGAAAATTATGTTGATACGTTACTACTTCATTTAGGTATTATTGAAATTAGGTTTTTCGAATTTTAAAGAATTATCTGGTTTCAGGGATCTGGACATTCTATGAACCATGCATCAATTATCAGATTTGTGTTAAAATCTGTTATTTGACTCATTTTTCGCAAATAATCGACTATGGGCGTTACCCTGTATAATTTTAGAGTAATTGAACAGGGCTGAAGGGAACAATCTCCTAGAAAAAATATGGTTCTGCAGGAAATTTCGCTTTCATTGAAAAAATTGGTATAAATTACTTTTTCGGTGTACCTACAAGTTATTTCAATGCCAAATTCGGAATGGGCGTCCCGTATTAGGCAAAACATGAGTCCCGATGTTATTTATACAATATTGTCCGAGAATTTCTGAATATTCTCACAATATGATACGAATATTCTAGGGATGTTTTATAAACAATCGGAATGGACTGTTCAAATAGTCTGAGAATATTCCTAATATATTGAAGGAGAATTAGGAAAATTACAAAAAGCTCTTGCACCGGTGGAGATGCGTACCTACTATCTTGTGATTGAATTTTCACGAACCTGAAACCTCAACCACTTCGCTACGAACCGACCCTTATTGATAAATAAAATGAATAGCAGGATCACAACACTGAATTAGTGGGATAATCAGCAATGAGGCTAGAGAATTATAGGTTATGTCAGAGTGGACATAAATATTGATACAAGAATAGGAACATCAACATCATTCATTTTGATACGATTCTGAATATCCCCAGAATATTCAAAAAGAATATTCTCAGAAAATTCTAAAAGAATATTGTGAGAGTATGTCAAATTGAATGTTCATAGAATATTCGCTGCAGGATGAGAATATTCTATGATCATTCAGTATAGTCCAACGTAGTCAGAATATTCATAAAATATTCTGTGCTGTGTAGGTTTCGGTTCCGATTCACAAAATATCCCAAAAATTATTTAAATGAGTCTACGACTCTATATTTGTATAGGTAATATTGAAATTAGGTTTCTCTTTTTCCGGGAATATCCGGTTTCATGGGTACTTGAAAATTCTGAAAACGTTGCAACGATCACATTTGCGATAATATATCATTTTGACACATTTTTCGCAAATATTTGATAATGGATGTCACCCTGTAGAATTTTACAGTGATTGAACATGGCTGAAGAGGGTAGTGTGGTCGATAAGAATATAGTGTCTTGTGCAAACAATTTCCTGAAAAATATCGTGGTTCTGCAGGAAATTTCACTTCGATTGAAGAAATTGGTTTAAAATACTTTTTTCTCGGTGTACCTACAAGTTAGAGTTATCTCAATGCCAAATTCGGAATGGGCGTCTTGGAATTGGTAGAAAATGAGTCTTTCCCAGATAACATGATATCCAATATGAACCTCCAGGTCTGGACATCATGGACATCCATTGGCTGTACACCACATATTTCAATGTGTATCCATTGGATGTCCAATGTATATGACCTCTAGTCATTTTGATTTGGTTCAAATATTGTTCAAAAGCAATCCATCGGATATGTGGAAATTTGTATAAGGAAGGTAGGATGAACTAATATATAATATATAGGAAATTCGGAAATATATAGATATGAATTCGATCTAAGAATCCCATGCTGTGCAAATTTTTGTATGCTTGGTCACAACTGTAGAATGAAAGATCTCCTTGTGGCGCAGAAGACGAGGCCTTCAATTTAGCAGCTTCTAGAACTTCGCCACACTATTTCATTGTTTTTGCTCAAGTATAAGAGCTAGAATTGTGAACAAGCTAGTTAGTTAGTCGTAGTCGTACACTCACTCAATATCTTGTATATCTTTGGTGATGCGAAATCACCCTGTTTAATAGAGTGTTTTTTTTAAAAAGTCTATTTTGAAAGAAGTGATATAACAATAATGATATACACACCACAACCAATAACACAACAACAAACACAATGAACCGTAAACCGTATACAGGCTGATCCACGGTGGATGGCCTATTAGAAGTATCTGGGGAACGAAAAGACAGAACATTCTGAAAATTAGGATGCTTCGATAATTGAACATTCTATATCCGTCTAAAATATTTTCATCGATACAGTGTTGCCACTTCAATCAGAAACAACTAGTAACTTCGTTATTTTGAATAGATCACCCTGTATTTCATTGCATTTTTAGATTCTCCCTGGAAAGCTGATTTCATTGATGGATCACACTTGTGGTCTATCGGAAATGATTACAGAGATATAGGGTGTTCAAAATCGAGATTTTTCAATTTAACGATTTTTTTGTGTCGAAACTATTCATTATCTATCAAAACGGCTCACATGTCCCTATCTTAACTTTCGGTTCACTATCTACTGATATTAATTTAATTGGAACAGATACAGGGTGATCAGAATTCTGAATCTTGGAGCACCCTGTATTTTTTCCAATCAAATTCCAGTAGATCCAGTAGTAGTAGCCAATCAACAGTTGAGATAGGAACATGTAAGCCGTTTTGATCGATAATGAATTGTTTCGACAAAAAAAATCTTAAAATTGAAAAATCTCGATTTTGAACACCCTATATCTCTGTAATCATGCCTGTTAGACCCCAAGTGTGATACATTGATGAAATCAGCTCTTCAAAAGGAATCTAAAAATGCAATAAACTACAGGGTGATTTATTTAAAATAACAAAGTTGCTAGTTGTTTCTGATAGAAGTGGCAACACTGTATCAATGAAAATATTTTAGACGGATAGAGAATGTTCAATTATCAAAGAAACCCAATTTTCAGAATGTTCTGTCTTTTCGTTCTCCAGATATTTCTTAATGGCCACTTAATGTCCATGGACATCTCGGTTCTAGTAGACATATAATGGACATCCAATGGACACACACATTCGATTCACAAAATATACCAAATATCATGTAAAAAAGTAACCTCTACTTTATATAGGTATAATCGAAATTAGGTTTTCGATTTCCGGGAAAATCTGGTTCCAGGAGTACTTTGACATTCTGAAAACGATGCTATTATCACGAATGCGATAATCTGTCATTTTGACACATTTTTCGCAAATATTCGACTTGGTGTCGCCCTGTACACTTTTATAGTAATCAAACATGGCTGAAGGGTAGCATGTTCGATAAGGATAGTTTTTCGTTCGAACAATTTCCTGAAAAAAATCGTGAATCTGCAGTAAATCTCACTTCGATTGAAGAAATTGGTATAAAATACTTTTTTCTCGGTGTACCTACAAGTTGGAGTTATTTCAATGCCAAAATCGGAATGGGCGTCCTGAAATTGGTGGAAAATGAGTATTTCTCGACATTTATCGGTTCCGATTCACAGATAAATAAGTAAATAACCCAAAAATTATGTAAATAAGTAACCTCTACTTTATTTAGGTGGTATATCTCATTGAAATTAGGTTTTTCGATTCCCAGGAAAATCTGGTTTCAGGGGTACTTGGACATTCTGAAAAGGATGCAATCATCACAATTGCGATAATCTGTCAATTTGACACATGTATTGCAAATATTTGAGAATGGGTGTCGCCCTGTACACTTTTATAGGGATTGAACATGGCTGAAGTGTAGCAAGTTCGAGAAGGATAGTTTCCCAGCCATCACAAAATATCCATTAGATATCCATAGGATATATTTCATGGTTATCCAGTATATCCAGTGGATATATACATGTAGGTATATCTATTAGACATCCAATGGATATCCAAATGTCCGCCTATATCCAAGATATACTGGGATATCCCATGGATATCTATAGGAACATACAGTAGATATCCTATAGATATCTAATAGACATCTAATGGATATAACTTCCAGATATCTTATTATGGATATACGTTAGATATTTGAAAAACCTACTACTTCTTTATATCGAAATGTTCAAAATAAAACAAGATTATACCTATCAACTGAGTGAATTTCTCCATACTATACATTCTGCTTTTGTTGATTCAAAATGACATGGGAGATTATTGAAAGATTTTTCGAAATATTGTTGAATTCCATAATGATTATTTATTCATAAAATTGTGCATTTGTAGGTACATCAGATTTATATAATTATTATAATATACAATATGAATACATAATTCACAAAAAGAATTTAATTCGTCCTTGAACTTTCTTTTCGTATTTTGGGAAATCACTGCGGTAGTTCAGTCCAGAATGGTTGCAGATATGATTCTTGTTTTCTTCTTTTTGTAGAAGAAAATAATGTAAAGTTTGGAGGTCAACGCAGTATGCGTACAGGGTTGTTTAGCCTCTATATGAGGCCTATTTTCGCCTTTATTAGAGTTTATACAGAGTGCAGAGTGACTATAAATCCATTCTTCAAATGGAACACCCAGTTTGTTTGTATACTTCACAAACGATAAGATTTACACAAAATGAATTTTGTGGAAATCTCATATCGTTTGTGGAGTTTTTTTCAATATGGATTTCCATCAAGTAGGTAACGGTCGAGACAATAAAAAAAACACCCAGTTCATGTTTTTGTGGTGGCGTATATACGATATAGGGAGGTAGGTACCTATTATAGATATATCATCCAAAGATCTAATAAAGAGTGTATTATGATCTATTGACTGATATACTTCTTTGATTTGTGAATATATATTCGAAATATGGACTGCATGTAAAAAACTATTCGAAATGGAAGTGAAAATAAACGGACGAGATAACTGTTGAGACTGAGAATGTTTTCGCCGTTATTCACTCGAGGGTAATAGTATATAGGTATACCTGCTACTGCCTTTTTTACCCTCTCGACCTACGACCTTCGAACAACAACTGACGATCTGACCCGTATGTTACACTAGCGTCTAGCGCAAGGAAATATTCCTATAAACAACGTAGTGGGAGAACCGCGCCAAGCGAGACGCGGACACGGGCAAACACCAACTGTGCCTATCACCTATAGCGACGCGCGGCTGACAACACATGTTATTAAAAGTCTAATAACACAAAACTAACACTTTGAATACTGATATGAGGATTTGGAGATTGAGGCCATAAAATGGAAAAATAAAATTGGGATACCTAAACCTATTATTAATTGTATTCATAAAATACAATATTATTCTTTAAGCATTTAAGTTTACATCATGAATAAGAAAACTGAATATCTGAATACATTTTTTCTTTAATTAATTACTAATAATAAGACTAGTGATAATGGCAAGTAAGTTGATATATTGTCAGTATATTTGTGGTATCGTAATGGTATAACCCATAATCAGTGATAGAATAATGTACAGAGTGTATTATTCCATTTGAAAATCCAAAATTGGTAGATGGTCAGAATGACGTGGTCATCGCAGAGAGTATCTGGAGAAAATGTGAAGTTCTATATACATACATATATATACCTCATACATACCTCCGAAAACGGTAAAAAAATATACAGAATAGCTACATGTACATATATTATGAATATTTGAAAAATAAAAACACGAAAATTTAATCAAAAATAGTTGCAAAATATACAAGGTGTTCGATTCACCGACGTATATCTGGAAGGAGGCGGTGGATAATGTGATTTTGAACATACTCATATATGCAGGATCATTCACCTAACAAATTATGAGATGTTTATAGAGAACTGAAAGAGGTTTTTTCAATAGGACACCCTGTACATTATTGCATTTTTAGATTCTCCCTAAAGAGCTGATTTCATCGATACATTACACTTGGGGACCTTGGGGTCTATAGCGGACATGATTACAGATAAATAGGGTGTTCAAAATCGGGATTTTTCAACTTTGTTTTTTTTGTCGAAACTATTTATTATTGATCAAAACGGCTTACATGTCCTTATCTTAACTTTTGATTTTCTATCTACTAACATTTAATTGCAACAAATACAGTTGGTTCGAGATTCGGATCATACCATGATGTATCTCTTTCAATTTAATGTCAGTATAGATAGATATAGGAAATCGAGAGTTGAGATAGGAACATATTATGTGAGCCGTTTTAACCAATAATGAATATTTTCGACCTAAAAAAATCATAAAATTTGAAAATCTCGTTTTTGAACACCCCTATTCATATATCTGTAATCATTCCCTTTTAATCTATGCCGCTAGTCTCCAAGTGTGATGCATTGATGAAATCGGCTCTCCAGGGAGAACCTAAAAATGCAATAATATACAGGGTGTCCCATTAAAAAAAAAAACATCATCAGCCAATATCTTGGAATTCGAACACCCTATACCGCGTGACACAGATACATGGTATACCAACCTTTTCTCCTTTGGTTTTCTGTCTATATTTCTGAAATTTGGAACATCGAATATGCTTACTAGAGGGCTTTATCTCACATTTTAGGAAATTTTTTTCATCTTCCAGTTCTCCTGGAAATTGGATCAACTTTCGATTTTCAAATGGAACACCCTGTTTTTCATTTCATATTCGGTTAGCGATTATTATAACGAATTCAACAATACCGGGTAAGATTGGGTTATATTCCATAAGTTTTCAATTCCAATCAACTTTATTTTCACATGAAAATTTCCGATGAAACTGAAAGTACTTTTAACTCATGAACAAAATCCATATATTTTCACTTACTTCGTATACGGCTGAGAATAACATAGGTATATATATTTTGCATTCCCAGTTCAATGCCCTGCAGAACTTTTTATGAAGGATGATGACGTTTTCCGTGAAATTATAATGATGGAATAGTTTTTCACACACTCAGTATACTATATAATAATGGTTCTGATCATCAGAAAAACAAGTTTTGGCTGTGATACATAACTTATAATCTCACAAAATGTTCATTAGTTCCTTGACATGAAGTATTAATGAATTATCAATTAATTATTCATCTAAATACAATGAGAAACATTCATTGAAACGGTAGCGCCATCTATCAACCAATATCCCCAGACAGCACTGGATATTCATCGAATATTCTCTAAATATGCTAAAAAGGAGGAGTATATTCCGAATATTCATCGATTATTCCTAGAATATATACATGCCACTGGAACATCTAGAAGGAATATTCCAAAGTGAATAGTCGGACATGTTCAGGGAATATTCAGTTATGAATCTTCCAGGAATATTCCCAACTGAATATTCTCTGTTGTATATTCATGAAATATACCCAACTGAATATTCTGTGCGGTATATTCGTGAAATATACCCAACTGAATATTCTGTGCGGTATATTCATGAAATATTCTCAACTGAATATTCGGTGGTGAATATTCATGAAATATTCCATGGATATTCCTTTGTTTCTCAACACATAAATACCATTTATTATTTCAGAGATATGAGTATCGAACATCAATTAGATGTAAGGGGATTTTGAAACAAAAAGTGTTTATGATCCGATTTCGAACAATGCTCTCACAAGAACTTGATATGTATAACATTATTTGATTCGATTACTGGCCTAGTGGTCAAGGCGTTGCTCTGATAGTCTTGAGGTCACAAGTTCGATCCCTACTTGGGTCACTTTTTTTAATTTTAGAATATGTTTATTGGAATATTCCAGGAACATTCAACATAGAATATTCTTTTGGGTATATTCTATGATTATCTGAGGAATTCCCATTCGCATATTTGGAGAATATTCCACAGATATTCCGGAATATTCCAGATTATTTCTAGAATATTCCAATATTCCAGAAGGAATATGATAGGGAGATTCATGGAATATCTGGTGCTGTCTGGGTCTGAACTCAGTCAGGACACAAACATTTTTAGCAAAGAAACCAACCAGCATAGCGGAGACAAGAACCATCGGCGCATGCAAGCATTGAACTGATGGTATGAATATGCATTTCCAGTTAGTTAGGACACAAACCATTTTAGCGAAGACATGAACCATCGGCGCATGCAAGCAATAAACCGTAGGTATGAACATACATTTTTGCGAAGAAACCCGAACGGTCGTTCAAGCAATTGACCGTTTTAACGTATATATATATATATATATATATATATATATATATATATATATATATATATATATATATATATATATATATATATGAATGGGCTCTCGATTTCTCTCTGATGAGACTAATAGTTATATTCAAAGCAGTGAAATGAATTTTAACTAAAATGTGTCAATAAAATTCAACCTCACAAGATAATATGTACCTGTATAGCAAGTCAATCAAACCATAGATAAGTAGTTAATCCATGATAAAAACTGTATATCTGTATTCTATCAACTCACATGGATACCTTTGGAGCATGGTAGTTCGCAACGATCATATGAGTTCACATCGAATCAGGTATAACGCACACAACAGGCAGAACAAGAAACTTTGACTTCGACTATGTTTACTCAGTTACTTTGCATTCAGGAATCTGACGATCGCACTGACCATATGAGACGACTTCGAAGGACTTATAACGAGAACAATAGGCAAGTGAAGATACTTTGACAACATCAATCTGCACACTGTATCTCTGTATTCTATCATCTCACATGGATACCTTTGGAGCATATCAGTTGTTACTTTGCATTCTAGCATCTGACATGCCTACAGTTATAGCAGATACGATCGCACTGACCATATAGGACGACTTCAGAGGACATATAACGAGAACAATAGGCAAGTGAAGATACTTCGACAACATCAGTCTGCACACTGTATCTCTGTACTGTATCATCTCACATAGATACCTCTGTAGCATATATGTTCGCAACGATCATATGAGACGACATCGAAGCATGTATAACGCACACAACAGGCAGAACAAGAAACTTCCACTTCGACTATGTTTATACTGTACCTTCGCATTCAAGTATCTGACATGCCTACAGTAATTGCAGATACGATCGCACTGACCATATAAAACGACTTCGAAGGACATATAACGGGAACAATAGGCAAGTGAAGATACTTCGACAACATCAGTTCGCACACCGTATCTCCGTATTCTATCATCTCACATGGATACCTCTGGAGCATATGAGTTTGCAACTATTATATAAGACGACATCGAAGCGGGTATAACGCACACAACAGGCAGAACAAGAAACTTCGACTCCGACTATGCTAACACTGTGACTCCGCATTCTAGCATCTGACATGCCTACAACTATGACAGATACGATCGCACTGACCATATAAGACGACTTCGAGATACATATAACGAGAACAATCGACAAGTGAAGATACTTCGACAACAGTCTGCACACTATATGCATGGTAGTTCGCAACGATCATATGAGACGACATCAAATCGAGTATAACGCACACAACAGGCAGAACAAGAAACTTCGACTTCGACTATGTCTACACTGAAACTTTGCATTATAGCATCTGACATGCCTACCGTTATAGCAGATGCGATCGCACTGACCATATGAGACGACTTTGAAGGACTTAAAACGGGAACAATAGGCAAATAAAGATACTTCGACATCATCAGTCCCCACACTGTATTTCTGTATTCCATCATCTCACATGGATACCTTTGGAGAATATCAGTTCGCAACGATCATACGAGACAACATCAAAACGGGTATAACGCATAAAA
Organism: Phaedon cochleariae; assembly: GCA_918026855.4. Taxonomy (NCBI): domain Eukaryota; kingdom Metazoa; phylum Arthropoda; class Insecta; order Coleoptera; family Chrysomelidae; genus Phaedon; species Phaedon cochleariae. The sequence continues at coordinate 10,863,295 of OU896720.1, forward strand.
CAGGGAGAACAAGAAACTTCGACAATGTTCACACTGTGGCTCCAAATTCGAGCATCTGACATGCCTACAGTTGAAACTGATACGATCGCACTGACCATAGAGAAAGATTTTGAAGGACATATAACGAGAATAATAGGCAAGCAAGGATACTTCGACACATCAGTCTGCACACTGTATCTCTGTATTGTTGAATCTCACATGAATACCTTTGTAGCATGGAAGTTCGCAAGGATCATATGAGACGACATCAGATCGGCTATAACGCACACAACAGGCAGAACAAGAAACTTCGACCTTGACTATGTCTATACTGTAATTTTGCATTCTAGCATCTGACATGCCTACAGTTATAGCAGATGCGATCGCACTGACCATATGAGACGACTTGGAGGACTTATAACGAGAACAATAGGCAAATAAAGATACTTCGACAACATCAGTCCGCACACTGTATCTCTGTATTCTATCATCTCACATGGATACCTTTGGAGCATTTCAGTTGGCAACGATTATTTGAGACGACATCAAAACGGGAATGACGCATGAAACAAGGAGAACAAGAAACTTCGACTATGTATACACTGTGGCTCTGAATTCTATTTTCTGACATGCCTACAGTTGAAACAGATACGATCGCACTGACCATACAGAAAGACTTCAAAGGACATATAACGAGATCAATAGGCAAGAGAGGATACTTTGACAACATCAGTCTGCACACTGTATCTCTGTATTTTATCATCTCATATAGATACCTCTACAGCATATCAGTTCGCATCGATCATATGAGACGACATCAAAACGGGTATAACGCATGAAACAGGCACAACAAGGAACTTTGACTTCGACTATGATCACACTTTAACTCCGCATTCTAACATCTCACATGCCTACAGTAATAGCAGATACGATCGCGATGACCATGTAAAACGACTTTGAAGGACTTATATTGAGAACAATAGGCAAGTGAAGATACGTCGACAACATCAGTCCGCACACTGTATCTCTTTAGTTTATCATCTCACATGGATACCTTTGGAGCATATCAGTTCGCAACGATTATATGAGACGACATCAAAACAGATATAATGCACACAGAACAGGAAACTTTGACTTCGACTTTGTTCACACTGTGGCTCTGAATTCTAGCATCTGACATGCCTACAGTTGAAACAGATACGATTGCACTTGCCATATAAAAAGACTTTGAAGGACATATAACGAGATTGATAGGCAAGTGAGGATACTTCGACAACATCAGTCTGCACACTATATCTCTGTATTATATCATCTCACATAGATACCTCTAGAGCATATCAGTTCGCATCGATCATATGAGACGACATCAGAACGGGTATAACGCACACAACAGGCAGAACAAGAAACATCGACTTCGACTATGTTTACACTGTAACTTTGCATTCTAGCATCTGACATGCCTACAGTTATGGCAGATACGATCGCACTGACCAAATAGGACGTCTTCGAAGGACATATAACGAGAACTATAGGCAAGTGAAGAAACTTCGACATTATCAGTCTGCACACTGTATCTCTGTTATCTATCATCTCACATAGATACCTCTGTAGCATATATGTTCGCAACGATTATATGAGACGACATCGAAGCATGTATAACGCACACAACAGGCAGAACAAGAAACTTCCACTTCGACTATGTTTATACTGTACCTTATCATTCCAGTATTTGACATGCTTGAATCTATAGCAGATACAATCGCACTGACCAAATAAGACGACTTCAAAGGACATATAACGAGTACGATAGGCAAGTGAAGATACTTCGAGAACATCAGTCTGCACACTGTATCTCTCAATTGTATCACCTCACATGGATTCCTCTGGAGCATATCAGTTCGCATCGATCAAATGAGACGATATCTAAACGGGTATAACGCACACAACGGGCAGAACAAGAAGCTTCGACTTCGACTATGTTACTTTGCATTCTAGCATCTGACATGCCTACAGTTATAGCAGATTCGATCGCACTGACTATATAGGACGACTTCGAAGGACATATAACGAGAACAATAGGCAAGTGAGATACTTATACAACATCAGTATGCACACTGTATTCTTTCATCTCACATAGATACCTCTGAAGCATATATGTTTGCAACGATCATATGAGACGACATCATATGGGACGACATCGAAGCGGGTATAACGCACACAACATGCATAACAAGAAACTTAGACTCCGACTATGTTCACTCTGAAACTCTGCATTTTTGCATCTGACATGACTCCGGCGAAGGTTCTATTTGGACGAGAGATGAGGCTTCCATGTGACTTGATCTTCGGATGTAGACCTGTGAGGACATAGTGGGGGAAGATTACGTCACGGATTTGATGAAAAAGATGAACGATATTCACGAATTGGTTCGTTCTAATCTGAAAATCGCCAGCGATCGCATGAAAGACCGATACGACATCAGAGCTGGAGGTGCAGGATACGCAGAAGGAGACCTGGTGTGGTTGTACAATCCACAAAGGAAACAAGGTATTTGTCCAAAACTACAGAGATCTTGGGAAGGACCTTATACCGTCAAGAAGAAGATCAACGATGTCATCTACCGCATCAGTAATGAAGCCAGTGGCAAACCAAGAGTCGTTCATTTCAACAGACTAGCACCATTCGAGGAAACACAAGATCAACAAGTTCAACAAAATTGTCCAGAAGAAAAGGAGCTTATATTCGACGAATTCATTGGGACATACAGTGATTCATCAAAAGCAAGGTTTGGCGTCACCATGGAAGAGCACCGCGACCTTTTTGCCATTCCTGTAGAATACGCACTAGCTCACTGCGTCGCCGAGGATCTACAGATGCCTCAAGGAATAGCGAACAAGTTCATGAGGAAGTTCGGGAAGTTAGAGGAGCTTCATCAACAAGGTCCCTCCGTCGGTCGAGCCCTAGAAATGGAAGATATCAGCACTGGAAGAAAAAGGTGACTGTTTTATCTTATAACGAAAGGAGGTCTTCTGAGAAACCCTTTAACTAGGACCTCTGGGAGACGCTAGTCGGCTTGCGAAGCATCATACTCGAGAAGGACATACAGAAGATAGCTGTTCCAAAGCTGGGGTGTGGACTGAATGACTTCAATTGGAGAGTTGTAAGGAACATGCTAGAGGTTTTATTTAGATTCACCGGAGTCGAAATTCTAGTATGCTGCTGGAACTCCAAGGGAACTCCAAGAGAGAAGACAGTGCCATGCTATTTCTTCCATTCTATACGTTGTAAAAATGAAACCAGTTGTCCTTATCTTCATAGTGATCAGAGTGCATTCCAGGAGGAATGCGTTTTGAGGAGGGGGCAGTGTAATGATATTCCCCTTGGAGGGGCTTTAGGAACATCAGCAGGAAGGCAGGAGTACAACTATCATTCTGTATCACGCATCCCAGATTGCTCTCCAACCTCTCAATGATTCCTACATACACCAGCATATTTCCGAATACTCAATATATGCCGCAGTGACAAATAACGTCACAGAAGATTCTGGAATGTTCTGGAAACAATCGATGGAACAATTGAAGAGAGAGAGGTTTTGTTCTAAGAAGCTTCTAGAACAAAGGGAATGAGACGAAAGATCATTCGAGAACCTTCTCGAACCAAAGCCTGCCAAGTGATCTTATATATAAACGGCCGAACAACTGCTGTCAGGCAGTTGAGCAGCGAGTGTCAGAGAGACAGTTATATACCGCGTGATATAAATCGTTTTACATAAATAGTACACTCACCGGCACAAAATTCCGCCACCCTGAAATTTTGTCCAAGTTTGAAGTTTTATAACTTATTCATTTTTTATCCGATTTCCATGATTTTGTTATCAGTTTGTAGATCCATTTATCATGTTTTTCCTCAATCATTTTATAAAGTATCATTTATCGATTAGGCTATATTATACAGGAGGAAATCAAAATGTTGTTTTTTGTCGTAATTTCAAAACACCCTGTAGGGAAACTGAGATGGATAATTTTGTTTACATACTGTTTCTTGTAATCTCTGATGTATTCTAAACATTTATTTTTTTGATTCATTCCATTATCTCATTTGTGCTGAGAGTTGCAAAATTTTAAATGAAACGCTGATTTGAAGCCTATTTTTATTAAGAAAAAGAAACACCAGGTATATCATGAAGTTAATCAACAAAAACAATTCAATAACGTGTATTTCCTCCTCTCGCAGCAATGACAGCTTGCAGTCTTCGCGGCATCGAATGAATAAGGTCACTTATTCTTTCTTGAGGAATAGCTTCATATTCTTCGGTCAGCGCCAGTCGTAAGTTTTGCAAGGTTTGTGGTTGTACAGGACGTTGACGAACGGCTCTTTTAAGTTGGTCCCAAAGATGTTCGATTGGGTTGAGATCCGGGCTACATGCAGGCCATTCCAATCTTGGAAGTCCAACTTCATCCAGGTATTCGCTCACTACATGTGCAACGTGAGGTCTAGCATTATCATGCATTAATGTGAATTCGTTCCCAATAAAAGGAGCAAATGGAACAACAACTTCTTGGAGGATTTCCTCAATGTAACGGTGGGCGGTTAGGGCTCCATTTTCAATAAATACAAGATTGGTACGTGCTTCGGTAGAAATACCCGCCCAAATCATGACTGAACCGCCATGATATGAGATTCGTTCTGATATGGTGCAGTCAGCATATCTTTCGTTTCTACGTCTGTATACCCGCTCACGACCATCCGGCGACCTTAAACAAACCCTGGATTCATCTGTGAATAGTATGTACGTTTCCCCACTGTTCTAGAGTCCAGTCAGAATGCGATCTTGCAAATCTCAGTCGGTGTTGTCGATGGCGAGGAAGTAATCGTGGACATATTGTTGGCCTTCGTGAATAAAGCCCAGCTTCTGCCAATCTTCTACGTATCGTTCTTTCACTTACGTTTACTCCACGAATAATTTGCAAGTCATTTTTTATACACACAGCAGTAGATCTTCGATCTCTTAAAGAATTAATGGAGACAAAGTGATCATCAGCTGCACTGGTCATTCTCCTTCTGCCAGAGCCTTGCCGTCTAGTAAAAATTCCCGTCTGTAAATACCTACTCCAGGCATTTCGAACTGTTGACCGCGGAATTCTCAGAGTGCGGGCGACATAACTTTTGCTACGGCCATCCTCTATTAACGCAACAATTCTACCCACGTCTGCTGGAGTTAATACCATATTGACACACAACAAATTATAATTTTCTCACTGTCAAACATTCTGCCACAATAATCGCGTCCAAAGCCAACGTCGATAATTTTTAACCGAAATCTTGACATAGGTACATTTTCAAAAAATAACATCGTTTCATTTAAAATTTTGCAGCTCTCAGCACAAATGAGATAATGGAATGAATCAAAAAAATAAATGTTTAGAATACATCAGAGATTACAAGAAACAGTATGTAAACAGAATTATCCACCTCAGTTTCCCTACAGGGTGTTTTGAAATTACGACAAAAAACAACATTTTGATTTCCTCCTGTATAATATAGCCTAATCGAAAAATGATACTTTATAAAATGATTGAAGAAAAACATAATAAATGGATCTACAAACTGATAACAAAATCATGAAAATCGGATGAAAAATAAATAAGTTATAGAACATCAAACTTGGACAAAATTTCAGGGTGGCGGAATTTTGTGCCGGTGAGTGTAGTTATAAGTTCGATATAAATTAGTGTTTCTTTAGTTTAAATGAATCAGTTCGAAAATAAATAGTGTCGTGCTCGCTTCTGCACCCAAATGACCTAACAATACGATCGCACTGACCATGAAGGAGGACTGTGAAGGACATATAACGACATTTATAAGCAAGTGAGGATACTTCGACAACATCAGTCTGCACAATGTATCTCTGTATTCTATAATCTCACATGGACACTTCCGAAGCATATTAGTTCGCAACGATCATATGAGACGATATCGAAGCGGTGATAACTCACACAATAGGCAGAACAAGAAACTTCGACTTCGAATATGTTCACACTGTAACTTCACATTCTAGAATCTGACATGCCTGCAGCTATAGTAGATACGATCGCACTGACCATATAAGATGACTTCGAAGGTCATATAACGAATACAATAGGCAAGTGAAGATACTTCGACAACATCAGTCTGCACACTGTATCTCAGTATTCTATCACCTCACATAAATTCCTCTGAAGCATATCAGTTCGCATCAATTATATGAGACGACATCAAAACGGGTATAACGCACACAACAAGCATAACAAAAAACTTCGACTTCGACTATGTATACACTGTAACTTTGCATTCTAGCATCTGACATGCCTACAGTTATAGCAGATTCGATCGCACTGACCATATAGGACGACTTCGAAGGACACATAACGAGAACAATAGGCAAGTGAAATACTTCGACAACATCAGTCTGCACACTGTATCTCTGTATTCTTTTATCTCACATAGATACCTTCGAAGCATATATGTTCGCAACGATCATATAAGACGACATCATATGAGACGAAATCGAAGCGGGTATTACGCACACAACAGGCAGAACAAGAAACTTCGACTCCGCCTATGTTCACACTGTAACTCCGCATTCTAGCATCTGACATGCCTACAGCAATAGCAGGTACGATCGCACTGACCATATAAGACGACTTCGAAGGAGATATATAGGCGAGTGAAGATACTTTGACAACATCAGTCTGCACACTGTATCTCTGTATTCTATCATCCCACATGGATACCTTTGGAGCATGGTAGTTCGCAACGATCATATGAGTTGAAATCGAATCGATAATAACGCACACAACAGGCAGAACGGAGCACTTTGACTTCGACTTTGTATACTCTGTAACTTTGCATTCTAGAATCTAACGATCGCACTGACCATATGAGACGACTTTGAAGGACTCATAACGAGAAAAATAGGCAAGTGGAGATACTTCGACAACATCAGTCTGTACACTGTATCTCTGTTTCCTATCATCTCACATAGATCCCTCTGGAGCATATAAGTTCGCAACGATCATACGAGACGACATCGAAGCGGGTATAACGCACACAACAGGCAGAACAAGAAACTTCGACTTCGACTATGTTTACTTTGTAACCTTGCAATCTAGCATCGTGAATGTCCATTCAAGAAGTATAAATGACAGCTCATTATATGCGAGTGGAGTACTATACTTTTTCATATCCACGAAAAACTTCGATTCCAACAATCAAGAGTCGAAAAATCGGCGTGATCGCCAAAACTTCGAATTTATCAATCTTGATAATAAGTCGGTTAAATATTTTTAAGGTAGACATTGTCTAGTGTTTCCTGAATCAAAATAACGCTTACAACAGGAAGAACAAGAAACTTCCACTTCGACTATGTTTATACTGTACCTTCGCATTCAAGTATCTGACATGCCTACAGTAATTGCAGATACGATCGCACTGACCATATAAAACGACTTCGAAGGACATATAACGAGAACAATAGGCAAGTGAAGATACTTCGACAACATCAGTTCGCACACCGTATCTCCGTATTCTATCATCTCACATGGATACCTCTGGAGCATATGAGTTTGCAACTATTATATAAGACGACATCGAAGCGGGTATAACGCACACAACAGGCAGAACAAGAAACTTCGACTCCGACTATGCTAACACTGTGACTCCGCATTCTAGCATCTGACATGCTTACAACTATGACAGATACGATCGCACTGACCATATAAGACGACTTCGAGATACATATAACGAGAACAATCGACAAGTGAAGATACTTCGACAACAGTCTGCACACTATATCTCTGTATTCAAACATCTCACATGAGTACCTTTGTAGCATGGTAGTTCGCAACGATCATATGAGACGACATCAAATCGAGTATGACGCACACAACAGGCAGAACAAGAAACTTCGACTTCGACTATGTCTACACTGAAACTTTGCATTATAGCATCTGACATGCCTACCGTTATAGCAGATGCGATCGCACTGACCATATGAGACGACTTTGAAGGACTTAAAACGGGAACAATAGGCAAATAAAGATACTTCGACATCATCAGTCCCCACACTGTATTTCTGTATTCCATCATCTCACATGGATACCTTTGGAGAATATCAGTTCGCAACGATCAAACGAGACGACATCAAAACGGGTATAACGCATAAAACAGGGAGAACAAGAAACTTCGACAATGTTCACACTGTGGCTCCAAATTCGAGCATCTGACATGCCTACAGTTGAAACTGATACGATCGCACTGACCATAGAGAAAGATTTTGAAGGACATATAACGAGAATAATAGGCAAGCAAGGATACTTCGACACATCAGTCTGCACACTGTATCTCTGTATTTTCGAATCTCACATGAATACCTTTGTAGCATGGAAGTTCGCAAGGATCATATGAGACGACATCAAATCGGCTATAACGCACACAACAGGCAGAACAAGAAACTTCGACCTTGACTATGTCTATACTGTAATTTTGCATTCTAGCATCTGACATGCCTACAGTTATAGCAGATGCGATCGCACTGACCATATGAGACGACTTGGAGGACTTATAACGAGAACAATAGGCAAATAAAGATACTTCGACAACATCAGTCCGCACACTGTATCTCTGTATTCTATCATCTCACATGGATACCTTTGGAGCATTTCAGTTGGCAACGATTATTTGAGACGACATCAAAACGGGAATGACGCATGAAACAAGGAGAACAAGAAACTTCGACTATGTATACACTGTGGCTCTGAATTCTATTTTCTGACATGCCTACAGTTGAAACAGATACGATCGCACTGACCATATAGAAAGACTTCAAAGGACATATAACGAGATCAATAGGCAAGAGAGGATACTTTGACAACATCAGTCTGCACACTGTATCTCTGTATTTTATCATCTCATATAGATACCTCTACAGCATATCAGTTCGCATCGATCATATGAGACGACATCAAAACGGGTATAACGCATGAAACAGGCACAACAAGGAACTTTGACTTCGACTATGATCACACTTTAACTCCGCATTCTAACATCTCACATGCCTACAGTAATAGCAGATACGATCGCGATGACCATGTAAAACAACTTTGAAGGACTTATATTGAGAACAATAGGCAAGTGAAGATACGTCGACAACATCAGTCCGCACACTGTATCTCTTTAGTTTATCATCTCACATGGATACCTTTGGAGCATATCAGTTCGCAACGATTATATGAGACGACATCAAAACAGATATAATGCACACAGAACAGGAAACTTTGACTTCGACTTTGTTCACACTGTGGCTCTGAATTCTAGCATCTGACATGCCTACAGTTGAAACAGATACGATTGCACTTGCCATATAAAAAGACTTTGAAGGACATATAACGAGATTGATAGGCAAGTGAGGATACTTCGACAACATCAGTCTGCACACTATATCTCTGTATTATATCATCTCACATAGATACCTCTAGAGCATATCAGTTCGCATCGATCATATGAGACGACATCAGAACGGGTATAACGCACACAACAGGCAGAACAAGAAACATCGACTTCGACTATGTTTACACTGTAACTTTGCATTCTAGCATCTGACATGCCTACAGTTATGGCAGATACGATCGCACTGACCAAATAGGACGTCTTCGAAGGACATATAATGAGAACTATAGGCAAGTGAAGATACTTCGACATTATCAGTCTGCACACTGTATCTCTGTTATCTATCATCTCACATAGATACCTCTCGAGCATATAGAATAGAATAGAATAGAATATTTATTTCACCAAGTTACAAATGTTATGTTTTTGGCAGGTCAGATACAATAGACATGTTGAAATGTAGTACATAAAAAAACACTTTAAAATGTAGTGGAATAAAACGCTTAAAATTAGTAGAATAAAGTCATACATACAAATACAAAGAATCTAGTAATAAAACAAACTGAAATCAGTGACATATAGTTGAATAACAATCATTCATAAGGACTCATCGAGGGGCGTCCTCAGATATTCGTCAATGGAATAGAAGCAGTGACGGAGAATATGACGTTTCAATTTCGATTTGAAACAATTCAAATTCAAAACCTTGAGCTCCTGGGGCAAAACATTATAAAGTTTGATATCGAGTGAATTATTCTGAGATCTGTTCAGTCTGTAACGTAATGGCCTCAAATTATTTGCATAACGAGTATGGTAATTATGAAAATCAGAGTTGGTAGAAAACGAATTCCTGTTTTTGTGTATCTCAATAACTGTAGCATATATAAATAAGGATGGTATAGGCATAATGAACAGTTCCTTGAATATTTGTTGACAGTGATCTCTGTAACCAGCACCAACGATAATTCTGATAGCTCTTTTTTGCATTTTGAAAACCTTCATAGCGTAAGAAGAGTTTCCCCATAAGAGTATGCTGTAATTTATGTGAGAATGAAAAAATGAAAAATAACATGTTCGAACAGTATTGAAGCATAATTGGTTTTTCAAATTACGCAAGAGATATATCGAACTTGACAGTTTATGACATAGCTGATCAACATGAGATGACCAAGTTAGTTTGTCGTCTATTACAACTCCAAGATAGGCAAGTGGAGATAGTTCGACAACATCAGTCTGCACACTGTATCTCTGTATTCCATCATCTCACATGGATACCTTCGGAGCATGGTAGTTCGCAACGATCATATAGGACGACATCGAAGCGGTTAAAATGCACACAACAGGCAGAAAAAGAAACTTCGACTTCGACTATGTTTACACTATAACTCAGCATTCTAGCATCTGACATGCCTGAAGCTATAGCAGATACGATCGCACTGACCAGATAAGACGACTTCGAAGGACATATAACGAGAACGATAGGCAAGTGGAGATAGTTCGACAACATCAGTCTGCACACTGTATCTCTGTATTCCATCATCTCACATGGATACCTTCGGAGCATGGTAGTTCGCAACGATCATATGAGTTAACATCGAATCGAGTATAATGCACACAACAGGCAGTACAAGAAACTTTGACTTCCACTATGTTCACTCTGTAACTTAGCATTCTAGCATCTGACAATCGCACTGACCATATAAGACGACTTTGAGAGACTTATAACGGGAACAATAGGCAAGTTAAGATACTTCGACAACATCAGTCTGCACACTGTATCTCTGTATTCTATCATCTCACATGGATACCTCTGGAGCATATCAGTTCGCAAAGATCATATGAGACGATATCGAAACGGGTATTACGAATACAACAGGAAGAACAAGAAACTCCGCTTCGACTATGTTTACACTGTGGCTCTGAATTCTAGCATCTGACATGCCTACAGTTGAAACAGATACGATCGCACTGACCATGAAGGAAGACTGTGAAGGACATATAACGACATTCATAGGCAAGTGAGGATACTTCGACAACATCAGTCTGCACACTGTATCTCTGTATTCTATCATCTCACATGGACACTTCCGAAGCATATTAGTTCGCAACGATTATATAAGACGATATCGAAGCGGTTATAACTCACACAATAGGCAGAACAAAAAACTTTGACTTCGAATATGTTCACACTGTAACCCCACATTCTAGAATCTGACATGCCTACAGCTAAAGTAGATACGATCGCACTGACCATATAAGATGACTTCGAAGGACATATAACGAGTACAATAGGCAAGTGAAGATACTTCGACAACATCAGTCTGCACACTGTATCTCTGTATTCTATCACCTCACATGAATTTCTCTGGAGCATATCAGTTCGCATCGATCATATCAGACGACATCAAAACGGGTATAACGCACACAACAGGCAGAACAAGAAACTTCGACTTCGACTATGTATACACTGTAACTTTGCATTCTCACATCTGACATGCCTACAGTTATAGCAGATTCGATCGCACTGACCATATTGGAAGTACCCAGACAGCTCATTCGCGACAACTCCAACTTCATAGTTATGTTTAAACAGGATGAAATGAATCTTCACCACACTTTTTTCGATCACGTATCTCCAGACGTTACATTCAAGATATGTGCGCGCAGAGTTGAACAGATAGATATGGATTTATAGTTATCGATAAGGATAGTGAAGTACAAGAGGGCCGCTACAGAAAAGGATTCGATAACTTCATATATCCGTGGAATCTGAGCACCGCGTGATTCAGTCAACCATTAGATGTGACTATGAGCACATCTCATGAGAAAATGACTGAAATGAATCCAGAAATTCACCTCAAACGTGAACTCATTGAAGCAACCGAAGCAGTGAGAAAAAAGTTCGAAAGCCTGAGAAATAACCGTCTGGGAAATCGATTGGCGACACTATTTATTTTCCAACTGTTTTATTTAAACTGAAGAAACACTAATTTATATCGAACTTATAACTACTATTTATGTAAAACGATTCATAAAACGCGGTATATAACTGTCTCTTTGACACTCGCTGTTTGACTGACTGTCTCAGTTGTTCGGCCGTTTTATATATGAGAACACAGGCAGGCTTTGGTTCGAGAACCTTCTCGAAATGATCTTCCGTCTCCTCCTTTTTGTTCTAGAAGCTTCTCAGAACAAACCTCTCTCTCTAATTGTTCCATCGATTGTTTCCAGAACATTCCAGAATCTTCTGTGACGTTCTTTGTCACTGCGGCATATATTGAGTGTTCGGAAATATGTTGGTGTATATAGGAATCATTGAGAGGTTGGAGAGCAATCTGGAATGCGGGATACAGGATGATCGTTGTACTCCTGCCTTCCTGCTGATGTTTCTAAAGCGCCTCCAAGGGAAATATCATTACTCTGCCCCCTCCTTAAAACGCATTCCTCCTGGAATGCACTCTGATCGTTATGAAGATAGGGACAACTGGTTTCATTTTCACAACGTGCAGTATGGTAGAAATAGCATGGCACTGTCTTCTCTCTTGTAGTTCTTTTGGAGTTCCAGCAGCATACCAGAATTTCAACTCCGGTGAATCTAAATGAAACCTCTAGCATGTTCCTTACAATTCTCCAATTCAAGCTATCCAGTCCACACTCCAGCTATTGAACAGCAATCTTCTGTATGTCCTTCTCGAGTATGGTGCTTCGCAAGTCGACTAGCCTCTCCCAGAGGTCCTTGTAAGTGGGTTTCTCAGAAGATCTTCCTTTCGTTATAAGATAAAACAGAGACCTTTTCCCTTCAGCGCTGATATCTTCTATTTCTAGAGACATCTGAAGATCCTCGGCGACGCAGTGAGCTACATACAGAAGATAGCTGTTCCAAAGCTGGGGTGTGGACTGGATGACTCCAATTGGAGAGTTGTAAGGAACATGCTAGAGGTTTTATTTAGATTCACCGGAGTCGAAATTCTAGTATGCTGCTGGAACTCCAAGGGAACTCCAAGAGAGAAGACAGTGCCATGCTATTTCTTCCATACTATACATTGTAAAAATGAAACCAGTTGTCCTTATCTTCATAGTGATCAGAGTGCATTCCAGGAGGAATGCGTTTTGAGGAGGGGGCAGTGTAATGATATTCCCCTTGGAGGGGCTTTAGGAACATCAGCAGGAAGGCAGGAGTACAACTATCATTCTGTATCACGCATCCCAGATTGCTCTCCAACCTCTCAATGATTCCTACATACACCAGCATATTTCCGAATACTCAATATATGCCGCAGTGACAAATAACGTCACAGAAGATTCTGGAATGTTCTGGAAACAATCGATGGAACAATTGAAGAGAGAGAGGTTTAGTTCTAAGAAGCTTCTAGAACAAAGGGAATGAGACGAAAGATCATTCGAGAACCTTCTCGAACCAAAGCCTGCCAAGTGATCTTATATATAAACGGCCGAACAACTGCTGTCAGGCAGTTAAGCAGCGAGTGTCAGAGAGACAGTTATATACCGCGTGATATAAATCGTTTTACATAAATAGTAGTTATGAGTTCGATATAAATTAGTGTTTCTTTAGTTTAAATGAATCAGTTCGAAAATAAATAGTGTCGTGCTCGCTTCTGCACCCGAATAACCTAACAATACGATCGCACTGACCATGAAGGAGGACTGTGAAGGACATATAACGACATTTATAGGCAAGAGGATACTTCGACAACATCAGTCTGCACAATGTATTTCTGTATTCTATAATCTCACATGGATACTTCCGAAGCATATTAGTTCGCAACGATCATGTGAGACGATATCGAAGCGGTGATAACTCACACAATATGCAGAACAAGAAACTTTGACTTCGAATATGTTCACACTGTAACTTCACATTCTAGAATCTGACATGCCTGCAGCAATAGTAGATACGATCGCACTGACCATATAAGATGACTTCGAAGGTCATATAACGAATACAATAGGCAAGTGAAGATACCTCGACAACATCAGTCGGCACACTGTATCTCAGTATTCTATCACCTCACATAAATTCCTCTGAAGCATATCAGTTCGCATCAATTATATGAGACGACATCAAAACGGGTATAACGCACACAACAAGCATAACAAAAAACTTCGACTTCGACTATGTATACACTGTAACTTTGCATTCTAGCATCTGACATGCCTACAGTTATAGCAGATTCGATCGCACTGACCATATAGGACGACTTCGAAGGACACATAACGAGAACAATAGGCAAGTAAAATACTTCGACAACATCAGTCTGCACACTGTATCTCTGTATTCTTTTATCTCACATAGATACCTTCGAAGCATATATGTTCGCAACGATCATATAAGACGACATCATATGAGACGACATCGAAGCGGGTATTACGCACACAACAGGCAGAACAAGAAACTTCGACTCCGCCTATGTTTACACTGTAACTCCGCATTCTAGCATCTGACATGCCTACAGCAATAGCAGGTACGATCGCACTGACCATATAAGACGACTTCGAAGGAGATATATAGGCGAGTGAAGATACTTTGACAACATCAGTCTGCACACTGTATCTCTGTATTCTATCATCCCACATGGATACCTTTGGAGCATGGTAGTTCGCAACGATCATATGAGTTGAAATCGAATCGATAATAACGCACACAACAGGCAGAACGAAGCACTTTGACTTCGACTTTGTATACTCTGTAACTTTGCATTCTAGAATCTAACGATCGCACTGACCATATGAGACGACTTTGAAGGACTCATAACGAGCAAAATAGGCAAGTGAAGATACTTCGACAACATCAGTCTGTACACTGTATCTCTGTTTCCTATCATCTCACATAGATCCCTCTGGAGCATATAAGTTCGCAACGATCATACGAGACGACATCGAAGCGGGTATAACGCACACAACAGGCAGAACAAGAAACTTCGACTTCGACTATGTTTATTTTGTAACCTTGCAATCTAGCATCGTGAATGCCCATTCAAGAAGTATAAATGACAGCTCATTATATGCGAGTGGAGTACTATACTTTTTCATATCCACGAAAAACTTCGATTCCAACAATCAAGAGTCGAAAAATCGGCGTGTTCGCCAAAACTTCGAATTTATCAATCTTGATAATAAGTCGGTTATACATTTTTAAGGTAGACATTGTCTAGTGTTTCCTGAATCAAAAGAACGCTAACAACAGGAAGAACAAGAAACTTCCACTTCGACTATGTTTATACTGTACCTTCGCATTCAAGTATCTGACATGCCTACAGTAATTGCAGATACGATCGCACTGACCATATGAAACGACTTCGAAGGACATATAACGAGAACAATAGGCAAGTGAAGATACTTCGACAACATCAGTTCGCACACCGTATCTCCGTATTCTATCATCTCACATGGATACCTCTGGAGCATATGAGTTTGCAACTATTATATAAGACGACATCGAAGCGGGTATAACGCACACAACAGGCAGAACAAGAAACTTCGACTCCGACTATGCTAACACTGTGACTCCGCATTCTAGCATCTGACATGCCTACAACTATGACAGATACGATCGCACTGACCATATAAGACGACTTCGAGATACATATAACGAGAACAATCGACAAGTGAAGATACTTCGACAACAGTCTGCACACTATATCTCTGTATTCAAACATCTCACATGAGTACCTTTGTAGCATGGTAGTTCGCAACGATCATATGAGACGACATCAAATCGAGTATAACGCACACAACAGGCAGAAAAAGAAACTTCGACTATGTCTACACTGAAACTTTGCATTATAGCATCTGACATGCCTACCGTTATAGCAGATGCGATCGCACTGACCATATGAGACGACTTTGAAGGACTTAAAACGGGAACAATAGGCAAATAAAGATACTTCGACATCATCAGTCCCCACACTGTATTTCTGTATTCCATCATCTCACATGGATACCTTTGGAGAATATCAGTTTGCAACGATCATACGAGACGACATCAAAACGGGTATAACGCATAAAACAGGGAGAACAAGAAACTTCGACAATGTTCACACTGTGGCTCCAAATTCGAGCATCTGACATGCCTACAGTTGAAACTGATACGATCGCACTGACCATAGAGAAAGATTTTGAAGGACATATAACGAGAATAATAGGCAAGCGAGGATACTTCGACACATCAGTCTGCACACTGTATCTCTGTATTGTTGAATCTCACATGAATACCTTTGTAGCATGGAAGTTCGCAAGGATCATATGAGATGACATCAAATCGGCTATAACGCACACAACAGGCAGAACAAGAAACTTCGACCTTGACTATGTCTATACTGTAATTTTGCATTCTAGCATCTGACATGCCTACAGTTATAGCAGATGCGATCGCACTGACCATATGAGACGACTTGGAGGACTTATAACGAGAACAATAGGCAAATAAAGATACTTCGACAACATCAGTCCGCACACTGTATCTCTGTATTCTATCATCTCACATGGATACCTTTGGAGCATTTCAGTTGGCAACGATTATTTGAGACGACATCAAAACGGGAATGACGCATGAAACAAGGAGAACAAGAAACTTCGACTATGTATACACTGTGGCTCTGAATTCTATTTTCTGACATGCCTACAGTTGAAACAGATACGATCGCACTGACCATATAGAAAGACTTCAAAGGACATATAACGAGATCAATAGGCAAGAGAGGATACTTTGAGAACATCAGTCTGCACACTGTATCTCTGTATTTTATCATCTCATATAGATACCTCTACAGCATATCAGTTCGCATCGATCATATGAGACGACATCAAAACGGGTATAACGCATGAAACAGGCACAACAAGGAACTTTGACTTCGACTATGATCACACTTTAACTCCGCATTCTAACATCTCACATGCCTACAGTAATAGCAGATACGATCGCGATGACCATGTAAAACGACTTTGAAGGACTTATATTGAGAACAATAGGCAAGTGAAGATACGTCGACAACATCAGTCCGCACACTGTATCTCTCTGGTTTATCATCTCACATGGATATCTTTGGAGCATATCAGTTCGCAACGATTATATGAGACGACATCAAAACAGATATAATGCACACAGAACAGGAAACTTTGACTTCGACTTTGTTCACACTGTGGCTCTGAATTCTAGCATCTGACATGCCTACAGTTAAAACAGATACGATTGCACTTGCCATATGAAAAGACTTTGAAGGACATATAACGAGATTGATAGGCAAGTGAGGATACTTCGACAACATCAGTCTGCACACTATATCTCTGTATTATATCATCTCACATAGATACCTCTAGAGCATATCAGTTCGCATCGATCATATGAGACGACATCAGAACGGGTATAACGCACACAACAGGCAGAACAAGAAACATCGACTTCGACTATGTTTACACTGTAACTTTGCATTCTAGCATCTGACATGCCTACAGTTATGGCAGATACGATCGCACTGACCAAATAGGACGTCTTCGAAGGACATATAACGAGAACTATAGGCAAGTGAAGATACTTCGACATTATCAGTCTGCACACTGTATCTCTGTTATCTATCATCTCACATAGATACCTCTCGAGCATATATTATGTTCGCAACGATCATATAGGACGACATCAAAGCGGGTAAAATGCACACAACAGGCAGAAAAAGAAACTTCGACTTCGACTATGTTTACACTATAACTCAGCATTCTAGCATCTGACATGCCTGAAGCTATAGCAGATACGATAGCACTGACCAAATAAGACGACTTCGAAGGACATATGACGAGAACGATAGGCAAGTGGAGATAGTTCGACAACATCAGTCTGCACACTGTATCTCTGTATTCCATCATCTCACATGGATACCTTCGGAGCATGGTAGTTCGCAACGATCATATGAGTTAACATCGAATCGAGTATAATGCACACAACAGGCAGTAAAAGAAACTTTGACTTCGACTATGTTCACTCTGTAACTTAGCATTCTAGCATCTGACAATCGCACTGACCATATAAGACGACTTTGAGAGACTTATAACGGGAACAATAGGCAAGTTAAGATACTTCGACAACATCAGTCTGCACACTGTATCTCTGTATTCTATCATCTCACATGGATACCTCTAGAGCATATCAGTTCGCAAAGATCATATGAGACGACATCGAAACGGGTATTACGAATACAACAGGAAGAACAAGAAACTCCGCTTCGACTATGTTTACACTGTGGCTCTGCATTCTAGCATCTGACATGCCTACAGTTGAAACAGATACGATCGCACTGACCATGAAGGAAGACTGCGAAGGACATATAACGACATTCATAGGCAAGTGAGGATACTTCGACAACATCAGTCTGCACACTGTATCTCTGTATTCTATCATCTCACATGGACACTTCCGAAGCATATTAGTTCGCAACGATTATATAAGACGATATCGAAACGGTTGTAACTCACAAAATAGGCAGAACAAAAAACTTTGACTTCGAATATGTTCACACTGTAACCCCACATTCTAGAATCTGACATGCCTACAGCTAAAGTAGATACGATCGCACTGACCATATAAGATGACTTCGAAGGACATATAACGAGTACAATAGTGAAGATACTTCGACAACATCAGTCTGCACACTGTATCTCTGTATTCTATCACCTCACATGAATTTCTCTGGAGCATATCAGTTCGCATCGATCATATCAGACGACATCAAAACAGGTATAACGCACACAACAGGCAGAACAAGAAACTTCGACGTCGACTATGTATACACTGTAACTTTGCATTCTTACATCTGACATGCCTACAGTTATAGCAGATTCGATCGCACTGACCATATTGGAAGTACCCAGACAGCTCATTCGCGACAACTCCAACTTCATAGTTATGTTTGAACAGGATGAAATGAATCTTCACCACACTTTTTTCGATCACGTATCTCCAGATGTTACATTCAAGATATGTGCGCGCAGAGTTGAACAGATAGATATGGATTTATAGTTATCGATAAGGATAGTGAAGTACAAGAGGGCCGCTACAGAAAAGGATTCGATAACTTCATATATCCGTGGAATCTGAGCACCGCGTGATTCAGTCAACCATTAGATGTGACTATGAGCACATCTCATGAGAAAATGACTGAAATGAATTCAGGAATTCACCTCAAACGTGAACTCATTGAAGCAACCGAAGCAGTGAGAAAAAAGTTCGAAAGCCTGAAAAATAACCGTCTGGGAAATCGATTGGCGACACTATTTATTTTCCAACTGATTTATTTAAACTAAAGAAACACTAATTTATATCGAACTTATAACTACTATTTATGTAAAACGATTCATAAAACGCGGTATATAACTGTCTCTTTGACACTCGCTGTTTGACTGACTGTCTCAGTTGTTCGGCCGTTTTATATATGAGAACACAGGCAGGCTTTGGTTCGAGAACCTTCTCGAAATGATCTTCCGTCTCCTCCTTTTTGTTCTAGAAGCTTCTCAGAACAAACCTCTCTCTCTAATTGTTCCATCGATTGTTTCCAGAACATTCCAGAATCTTCTGTGACGTTCTTTGTCACTGCGGCATATATTGAGTGTTCGGAAATATGTTGGTGTATGTAGGAATCATTGAGAGGTTGGAGAGCAATCTGAAATGCGTGATACAGGATGATCGTTGTACTCCTGCCTTCCTGCTGATGTTTCTAAAGCGCCTCCAAGGAAAATATCATTACTCTGCCCCCTCCTTAAAACGCATTCCTCCTGGAATGCACTCTGATCGTTATGAAGATAGGGACAACTGGTTTCATTTTCACAACGTGCAGTATGGTAGAAATAGCATGGCACTGTCTTCTCTCTTGTAGTTCCTTCGGAGTTCCAGCAGCATACCAGAATTTCAACTCCGGTGAATCTAAATGAAACCTCTAGCATGTTCCTCACAATTCTCCAATTCGAGCCATCCAGTCCACACCCCAGCTTTGGAACAGCAATCTTCTGTATGTTCCTCTCGAGTATGGTGCTTCGCAAGTTGACTAGCCTCTCCCAGAGGTCCTTGTAAGTGGGTTTCTCAGAAGATCTTTCTTTCGTTATAAGATAAAACAGAGACCTTTTCCCTTCAGCGCTGATATCTTCTATTTCTAGAGACATCTGAAGATCCTCGGCGACGCAGTGAGCTAGTGCGTATTCTACAGGAATGGCAAAAAGGTCGCGATGCTCTTCCTTGGTGACGCCAAACCTTGCTTTCGATGAACCACTGTATGTCCCAATGAATTCGTCGAATGTAAGCTCCTTTCCTTCCAGACAAATTTGTTGAACTTGTTGATCTTGTGTTTCCTCGAATGGTGCTAGTCTATTGGAATGAACGACTCTTGGTTTGCCACTGGGTTCTTTATTGATGCGGTATATGACATCGTTGATCTTCTTCTTGACGGTATAAGGTCCTTCCCAAGATCTCTGTAGTGTTGGACAAATACCTCGTTTCCTTTGTGGATTGTACAACCACACCAGGTCTCCTTCTGCGTATCCTGCACCCCCAGCTCTGATGTCGTACCGGTCTTTCATGCGATCGCTGGCGATTTTCAGATTAGAACGAACCAATTCTTGAATATCGTTCATCTTTTTCATCAGATTCGTGACGTAATCTTTCCCCACTATTTCCTCACCAGGTCTACATCCGAAGACCAAGTCACATGGAAGCCTCATCTCTCGTCCAAATAGAACCTTCGCCGGAGTCTGTCCTGTAGATTCCTGTACCGCTGATTTGTAGGCCATCAAGAAGAAAGTAAGATGTTGATCCCAACCTTGTTGGTGTTGATCAACGACTTCGACGAGATACCTCCCTATGGTTCGGTTCATTCGCTCCACCATGCCATCTGACTGTGGATGCAATGGAGTTGTTCTTGTTTTCTTGATTCCTAACTTCTCGGTCATCTTCTTAAACACTTCACTCTCGAAGTTCCGGCCCTGATCAGAGTGAAGTTTCAATGGCACCCCGCAACAACTGATGAGTTGATTCATCAGGACATCGGCGACAGTTACGGCTTCCTGGTTAGGGATCGCATACGCTTCCACCCACTTGGTGAAGTAGTCCATGCAGACAAGGATGTATTTATTTCCATTATCAGTCACTGGAAACGGCCCCGCAATATCCATAGCAATCCTCTCGAAAGGACTTCCAACATTGTACTGTCTCATGGGTGCCCTTGGTTTACGATGAGGCCCATTGCTGGCAAAGCACACAGTGCATTTACGGCACCACTCCCTGACGTCGTCACTGCAGTTCACCCAGTAGAACCGCTCCCGTACCCGCTGCAGTGTCTTCCTCACTCCTAGATGTCCCCCTGAAGTTTCATCATGTACATATCCAAGTACTTCCGACACTCGGCTCCTAGGAATGACCAACTGCATCCGATAATTCGACCCATCATCGTTCTCGAGATTCCTCTTGAGCAGGTCATCTTCTAATACCAAGGAGTCTTACTGACTCCAGTACGCCTTCAAAGTCTGTGAAGATGGTGCTACTTCTTGCCAAGAAGGACGGCGATTCGCTTTCTTCCATTCTCGAAGCTTCCGAAGTTCTGGGTCCTTTTCTTGCTCTTGCTTGACTGCTGCAGGTAACCAATCTTCATTGACAACGGTGGTTCTATAGAGGGCTGCTTCCTTATCCTCCAAACGACTGCAATGTGGGCATTCAGGTGGACATGGCCTTCTGGACAATGCATCGGCATTCTTATGGCTCGTCCCCACTCGGTGTGCTATCTCGAAGTCATATTCTTGGAGCCTCTCGATCCAACGAGCTACTTGGCCTTCGGGGTTCTTGAAATTCAGGAGCCACTTTAATGCAGCGTGGTCCGTCCTGAGTAGGAATTATCGCCCATAGAGGTACTTATAGAAGTGTTCCACCGATTTTACCATGGCTAATAGTTCCCTCCTGGTAACGCAGTAGTTTCGTTCTGCCTTCGATAGCACCTTGCTGAAGTAACCGATGACTCGCTCTTGCCCATCTTGATACTGCGAAAGGACTCCACCAATGCCGATATTACTGGCATCTGTGTCAAGAATGAATTGTCCTTGTGGAAGTGGATACCCAAGAATCGGTGTCGTGGTCAAGCGTTCCTTCAGAGCATCAAAGGCGGCCTGGCATTCTGGATCCCAGTGGAAGGGACGTGCTTCCTTGGTGAGACGAGTCAGGGGTTTTGCGATATCCGAAAACATTCGAACGTAACGTCGATAATAAGTGCAGAGCCCAAGAAAGCTCCTGAGTTGATGCTTATCTCTTGGTACTGGCCATTGCTTCACTGCTCGTACCTTCTCAGGGTCGACTTCCACACCCTGCCTTCCTACGACGTGTCCCAAGTAGTTAACCCGTTTTTGCAGCAGATCGCATTTCTTCAGATTGAGTGTGAGGTTTGCTGCCTGAAGTCTTTTGAAAACTTCCTCTAGGTTAGCCATATGTTCTTCAAAAGTTGTACCGATCACGATGATGTCATCCAGATGAACCAGACATGTCTTCCAGGAGAGTCCCCCCAACACATTCTCCATGATTCGTTCGAAGGTGGCCGGAGCATTGCAGAGTCCGAAAGGCATTACCTTGAATTGCTATAATCCAGTGCCGATGGTGAAAGCTGTCTTTTCCTTATCTGCCGGATCCATTTCCACCTGCCAATATCCACTTTTCAGGTCCAGAGTGGAGAAAAGATTCGATTTCGCCAACGTTTCGAGTGTGTCGTCAATTCGAGGCAAAGGATAACTGTCCTTCTTCGTCACGTTGTTCAATCGGCGATAATACACGCAGAAACGAGTGTTAACATCTTTCTTCTTCACTAGTACCACTGGTGAAGCCCAAGGACTATTGGATGGCTCGATTACTCCGTCTTGTTCCATATCCTGGATGATCTTTTCTGCAATTTCTTTCTTGGCCTGTGGTAATCTTCGGGCTGGTTGACGACTCGGTCTGGTATCTCCCGTATCGATTTTGTGACTGACGATGTTGGTTCTACCTGTTTTTCCATTGGCAGGTATGAAAATGGATCTATACATCTGCAGTAACTTGGTTAACTTCTTCTTCTGTCGGTTGTTTAGTGAGTCGCTTGCAGCAGATACGAGTTCTTCATACTTGCCGGCCCCATCAGTGGTTGCTGTCACCTGGTGGATCACGGAGGCTGCCGGGACACAGGTTCCAATCTTCGTTCCTTTGCCAATCGTCACAGAGTAATTATTTATGTTGATGAATCGAACAGGTACATGGTCGTCTGCTGACAGTGAAGCCTTGCCGACTGAAATTTTACGTCCAACTTTCTCGTCATCGTTCCTGGGTTTCATGATGATGGGACTGCCTTGCTCCAATTTACCCTCAATCCGCGCTGCTACAATGGTCTTGCTCCGTTTCGGTAACAGGACGTCCCCTTCTAACGTTACCCCTGCCGCTACCTCCACTTGTGGATGTAAGAAGATCTCTTCGGCACCCACCTTGAGTGTTCGGCTCCTAAAATCCAGTTGAATTCCTTGCGCACCCATGATGTCCATTCCCAGAATTACATCTTCTTCAATATCTGCCATGATAGCTCGATGTGGAAATTTGACGGTCCCGATCGATATATCCACATCGATTTCCCCATAAACGGTGGCAGCTTCACCCGTAGCAGTTCTCAAACGCCATCTTGAGTTCAGAAGTTGCTTTCTTGAAGACGTCAGAAGTCCACGTCGCAGGATTGTCTTCGATGCACCAGTATCCACCAACAATGCGCATTTCTTTCCGTCGATCAGTCCATCTACGTGAATGCTGCTGTTATCACGCCGTAGGGATGCCACAAAGATGAGAGGGTCTTGAGAATTACGGGTCGAAGCTGCCCCCTCGAAGTCGACCCGCTCTAGTTTTCCTGCGGCTGCGTGAAAGATTATCCTTCCTCAGCAGCCTGTTTCGCATGTTTACAAGCTCTCTGGAGTTGGCCCAACTCCCCGCAATTCCAACAACGTACCGGTCTCCTCTTCTTATTCCAGAGGCCCTGGATGGCGTTGATTAAGGCTTCAGTAGGATCTTGCCTGGTATTTTCCGCTATGTTCCCGCTGTCGTTCATTGCTCGGACTCTCGCTGATCCTCGGGAAGAGCTGCCAGAGCACTGGTGAGGTCATTTGGTCGAGTCAGGTGAACTGCTTTCTGCATTTCGATATCCCGCAATCCATCCACGAATGTTTGAACAGCTAGACATTCCATAAGGAACTCTGGGGCTGACGGGTAGGCACAGTAGACCAATCGGGCTACATCCACCTCGAATTCTTGAAGACTCTCGTTGGCTCTCTGTCGACGGCTCTTCATTTGTGATTGAAACACTTGCTGCAGATGTTCATGGCCATATCGCATGTCGAGACGTTTGACGAGATGATCGTAGCTATCGACTTCACCTTCCGGAATGGCTTGCAAGATGTTTAAAGCATCACCCCGTAAAGCTACTGTCAGAGCCACAACCTTGTCCTTGGATGTCCACCCATTGGCTTTGGAAGCTGCTTCGAACTGCTTCAGATAGTTCGGCCACGATGTTTTTTCATCGAATGTAGGTGGTTTTACTCGATTGGTAGTACTCACTGCATCTGGCCCTACTGTGGTTTCAATCATGAGTCCTTGACCATTTTCAGACTTCTCCAGCATAGCTATTCTTTCTATTTCGAGCTGCAGCTCCTTCTTCATTTCTTCTATCTGGGTGGTGAATTGGGTTGATACCTGAGCTATAATTTTATCCTGCTAAGATACGATCTGTTCTTTCTGAGCAGCGATCTGAGTCAGAACCTCTTCCCGATGTGTTGATATCTGGGTCGATACTTCTTCTTGTTGGGCAGATATCTGAGAGGCAATCTGATCTTGCTGAGCAGAAAACTGAGCAAGTACTTCTTTCTTAGCTAATATCTCTTTCCGTTGAGCCGATATCTGATCCAATACCTCTTGCCGTTGAGCTGAGATCTGCGATGCGATCTGATTTTGCTGAGCAGTAATTTGTGCCAGAACTTCTTCTCGCTGAGTTGCCATCTGCTCAGCTATATCCTGTCGCTGAGCCGCAATCTGATCCGTGATCTTCTCCTGCTGAGCCACCATCTGATCCGCGATCTTCTCCTGCTGAGCCACCATCTGGTCCGCAATGTCCTGTCGCTGAGCCGCTATCTGATCCGTGATCTTCTCCTGCTGGGCCACCATCTGGTCCGCAATGTCCTGTCGCTGAGCCACTATCTGGTCCGTGATCTTTTCCTGCTGAGCCACTATCTGTTCCGAGATCCCAGCCAACATCGATTCCGCTGAAGCTGGTTCCTCGAAGGTGAACGTCTCTGGATCTTGACCTACGTTCACCATATACTCTTTGAGACGATGCTGAAGTGTAATCTTGATCCCTGTTGTGTCGAGATCTCTCTCCTCCAACTCGCGTTTCAAGTCCACCACTTTCAACTCGTGTAGTTCCTTTATTGCAACGGTCTGTTCACTTCACACTGGAATATCCCACACTTCTGACACCAATTGTTACGTTATTCGGGTGCAGAAGCGAACACGACACTATTTATTTTCCAACTGATTTATTTAAACTTAAGAAACACTAATTTATATCGAACTTATAACTACTATTTATGTAAAACTATTTATAGCACGCGGTATATAACTGTCTCTCTGACACACGCTGTTTGACTGACTGACTCAGTTGTTCGGCCGTTTTATATATGAGAACACAGGCAGGCTTTGGTTCGAGAACCTTCTCGAAATGATCTTCCGTCTCCTTCTCTTTGTTCTAGAAGCTTCTTAGAACAAACCTCTCTCTCTAATTGTTCCATCGATTGTTTCCAGAACATTCCAGAATCTTCTGTGACGTTCTTTGTCACTGCGGCATATATTGAGTGTTCGGAAATATGTTGGTGTATGTAGGAATCATTGAGAGGTTGGTGGGCAATCTGGGATGCGTGATACAGGATGATCGTTGTACTCCTGCCTTCCTGCTGATGTTTCTAAAGCGCCTCCAAGGGAAATATCATGACAATATTAACAAACAGTTTACGACAATAATGGCACAACACACATATTATTCCACACCGATGTCGGGCAATGCGTCTCCAGGTGCTACGAAAACACCCAGACAATCCGTAAAATCACGTAGTTTCACTGATGATTATTCAAGCATACAAAAAGAAGATGAAGAACCCGAATATTGAACAATGATGGACACCACCAACATCATCTTCTTCACACATTTCAATCGATACTATGATACCCGCTGATGGGGCAGAAGCGAACGAACTAGATGGACCAATGAGAAAACATTTAGATAACTTGAAGTGTAATGACCCCAATCATGACACCACATATGGCGTTTGTATCGATCTCACCACAAAAAACACGATGATGGGTGCCATGGAGATTCGTTTTCCTCCTGGACAAATTGAGTTATTGTACAGCAATAAGAGAAGCAAAACTTTTTCAGCAACGTCTGAACTAAATAATCTTATATTCATGAAGCACGTACCGAGATCGATCAATGATCGAGATAAGAGCGTATACACAGCCCTGCTGAAGAATACAAAAGCGCCATATAAGAATTTCGATGTATGAGAAGGGTTGAATATGAGTACTAAATCAAAAACGAAATATCAGCAAATTATAAAACCATTAATTGGTTCTCCACATAATATGAGGAGTCAGCAGCAAAAAGTTAAAGCTGGTGAAGGAATATTACAGTCGATACCATCCAGAAAGAGTGTTAGTAAACGCCGCGAAGAGTACGTCTATTGAAATAAAGCTACAGAATTAGTAGAACGCCTTCGGCTAATGTGGAAGAAAAATGACCTGTCAATCGTCAACTTCAACGTTAGGAGCTTACGTAACGAGGTAGAGGAGCTCTACCTGTTACTATGCTCATTACATCTACCACAAGTTGTTTGCATCACAGAGACATGGTGTACAAATGAAGAAATTCAAAACATTAAGCTTCAAAACTATTCTCTAGCCAGCTATTTCTGTCGTACAGAAGATAATTCAGGTGGTGGTGTTGCCATTTTTGTTCATAACCAGCTGAATTTCAAGACTGAAAAAGTTGAAGAAATGTCAAACTTAATCACATATTCTAATTTTGAGTTCACTCATACAACTATTTGTAATAAGACTTTTTCTATAATTGTATCTTGTCTTCACAGAGCTCCTTCAGCAAATACTGATATATTCCTTGAGCACTTAGATAATGTGATTCCAATGGTCAATCCTGATAATAAGGCAATGATTTTATGTGGTGATTTTAATCTCAACTTTGATATGGTTGTAAATTGTACCAAAGCAAATAGTGCTCGTAATATCCTACTTTCATATGGAATGGCTTCACACTTTCAGTGCTATAGTAGCATACAGGGTGACTCTCATACGGTCATTGATAATATTTTCAGTAATGTAGACAGTGACACATGGAATGAAACCATCTATTCTAATATCTCTGATCATCACCTGCAGATCTTGAGTTTTTCCTTTGATCTACAGAATGATTTTACAAATGAATGTTACAGACGTAATTTCTTGAGCCAACAAAATATTAACAACTTTAAGAGCTCAATTCAAGAGCAAACTTGGAGTAGTATATCTGCAGGATGAAATGCTGAATCAAAATTCAACTCCTTTCTGGGTGTTTTTCTAGATATTATGCACAACTCTTTTCCTCTTGTCAAAGCACGCAATAGAGATAGATTCAATGAAAAATCTTGGGTTGATAAGGAAATCATAGACTAGGGTAATAATCTACGTTTCTTGTCAAGATTATGTTAGTCTTCTGGAAGTGCTGAACTCCATTCCCAATATAAAGAAAAACTGAGAACTCATAAAAATGAAATTCGAAATAAGACACGGAATTATTACAATAATTTTTTTCTAGAATCTAATAACCTCAGTAAGTCTGCTTGGAAAATAATCAGGAATGAAACATCTCAAGCTAGACGTAAGAGATATCCCTTGTCTCTTACAGATAACACAGGAAATAATGTATCAGAACCAGAAGATATCGCTGAAGGTTTCAATGATTATTTCATAAAATCAGTAGATGAGCTGGCAAAATCGACAAGACAAAAACGCCTGGATAGTCCAATGAGTAATTCTATTAAAGAATCATTCTTCTTGACTTCGGTCACTGAGAGTGATTTATTAAATACTGTCAAACTAGTAACAAAAAAAAGATCTGCAGGTGAAGATGGGATCCCTTGTTCATTGGTCTCCATTGTTGCAACCGACCTAGTATCTATACTAACATACCTGGTGAACGAATCTTTCAAGGAAGGAGTTTTTCCTTCAAAATTGAAAATGGCTCTTGTAGTACCTATACACAAAAAAAATAGTGCTTCTGTAATGTCAAACTATAGGCCCATTTCAATTTTGCCTGTTTTCTCCAAAATCTATGAGAAACTATTCCATAGTCGCCTATCAAACTTTCTAACCTCTTTTGACATCATCAATAACTCTCAATTCGGTTTTCGAAGAGACATGAGTACAGAGGATGCAATCGCTCACTTTCTGAACACAGTGTACACGAAACTAGATAATAAACAACTGGTTGCAGGTTTGTTCTTTGACTTCTCTCGAGCGTTCGATCTTGTAAACCACGAATCACTATTAAACAAGTTATATTCCTATGGGGTCAGAGGACAGCCCTACAACTGGTTGAAGTCATATCTAGCCAACAGGAGTCAGAGGGTACTGCTGAGGGTTCATGACGCCAATTACTACTCATCCACTAAATTTATAGAGACAGGTGTCCCTCAGGGAAGTATCCTGGGACCTTTACTGTTCATTATTTTCGTTAATGATTTACCTTACTGTTTTAGTGTTGGTGAAACTTCTCTATTTGCTGATGACCTCTCAGTAGTAGCTTCTGGTAGCACTATCAGCAGCCTTAGCCAGTCTTCAACTAATTACGTGAGAGCGACCAATGACTACAGTGTAAAAAATCAACTAGTATTGAACATGATGAGAACTGACCTTTTACAGTTTCCTGCCTCAAATTTTAACTACAGTTTATTAGTCAGATCTGAAAATTCTACTGTTTGTCAATCAAATGTTGTAAAATTTCTTGGAGTGCATATGGACTCACATTTGAAGTGGTATACTCATATTGATCACTTAGCCAAAAAAGTCTCATCCCATTGCTTTGTACTTTGAAGATTGAGACAATTTGTAGACCGGAATATTCTACTGATGTATTACTATTCATATATCAACTCTAGTTTATCTTACTCAATCACCATATGGGAAAACTCAAAGGGAGTTGAATTTCTCTTGATAGTACAAAAAAAAGTATTGCGAACAATAACTTCCAAAAATCGAACCGACTCCTGCAAAAACCTATTCAAGGAACTAGGCATTCTAACAGTCATATCATTATATATTCTTAAATGTGTAACTCTTGTGAAAAGGAACATCTGTAAGTACACTGTATCAGGTGATATTGGTAATCACCATATAAGATCTACGTCGACGATTTGATTACCCCCTCATGGACTTACTTTAACGGCAGAAAGTTGTATTGTAATGCCTTTAAAATTATATAACCATCTACCAACTGATCTGAAGAATATATCAAATTTCTATATTTTCAAAAGTGAAATAAAAACTCTTCTACTGCAGTACTCCCTTTATTCGGTAGATGAATATTTCAATATAAAATTTTGAAAATAATGTATTTACACTGTTCTTTCATGTATTTACCTCGTGTTTATACTCGATATCTTATTTGTGGATATACCTATAATGTATCTTGTATTCTTAAATTGGTGTCCTTTTTACCTATAGTACTTAGTATTTAGTAGTAGTTTTTAGTTTTTAGTGACTTGTCCACATGTCATGTAATTTGACAATATCTGGAATGAATAAATGAAATGAAATGAAATGAAATGAAATGAAATGAAATGAAATGAAATGAAATGAAATGAAATGAAATGAAATGAAATGAAATGAAATGAAATGAAATGAAATGAAATGAAATGAAATGAAATGAAATGAAATGAAATGAAATGAAATGAAATGAAATGAAATGAAATGAAATGAAATGAAATGAAATGAAATGAAATGAAATGAAATGAAATGAAATGAAATGAAATGAAATGAAATGAAATGAAATGAAATGAAATGAAATGAAATGAAATGAAATGAAATGGAATGGAATGGAATGGAATGGAATGGAATGGAATGGAATGGAATGGAATGGAATGGAATGGAATGGAATGGAATGGAATGGAATGGAATGGAATGGAATGGAATGGAATGGAATGGAATGGAATGGAATGGAATGGAATGGAATGGAATGGAATGGAATGGAATGGAATGGAATGGAATGGAATGGAATGGAATGGAATGGAATGGAATGGAATGGAATGGAATGGAATGGAATGGAATGGAATGGAATGGAATGGAATGGAATGGAATGGAATGGAATGGAATGGAATGGAATGGAATGGAATGGAATGGAATGGAATGGAATGGAATGGAATGGAATGGAATGGAATGGAATGGAATGGAATGGAATGGAATGGAATGGAATGGAATGGAATGGAATGGAATGGATGGAATGGAATGGAATGGAATGGAATGGAATGGAATGGAATGGAATGGAATGGAATGGAATGGAATGGAATGGAATGGAATGGAATGGAATGGAATGGAATGGAATGGAATGGAATGGAATGGAATGGAATGGAATGGAATGGAATGGAATGGAATGGAATGGAATGGAATGGAATGGAATGGAATGGAATGGAATGGAATGGAATGGAATGGAATGGAATGGAATGGAATGGAATGGAATGGAATGGAATGGAATGGAATGGAATGGAATGGAATGGAATGGAATGGAATGGAATGGAATGGAATGGAATGGAATGGAATGGAATGGAATGGAATGGAATGGAATGGAATGGAATGGAATGGAATGGAATGGAATGGAATGGAATGGAATGGAATGGAATGGAATGGAATGGAATGGAATGGAATGGAATGGAATGGAATGGAATGGAATGGAATGGAATGGAATGGAATGGAATGGAATGGAATGGAATGGAATGGAATGGAATGGAATGGAATGGAATGGAATGGAATGGAATGGAATGGAATGGAATGGAATGGAATGGAATGGAATGGAATGGAATGGAATGGAATGGAATGGAATGGAATGGAATGGAATGGAATGGAATGGAATGGAATGGAATGGAATGAAATGAAATGAAATGAAATGAAATGAAATGAAATGAAATGAAATGAAATGAAATGAAATGAAATGAAATGAAATGAAATGAAATGAATGAAATGAAATGAAATGAAATGAAATGAAATGAAATGAAATGAAATGAAATGAAATGAAATGAAATGAAATGAAATGAAATGAAATGAAATGAAATGAAATGAAATGAAATGAAATGAAATGAAATGAAATGAAATGAAATGAAATGAAATGAAATGAAATGAAATGAAATGAAATGAAATGAAATGAAATGAAATGAAATGAAATGAAATGAAATGAAATGAAATGAAATGAAATGAAATGAAATGAAATGAAATGAAATGAAATGAAATGAAATGAAATGAAATGAAATGAAATGAAATGAAATGAAATGAAATGAAATGAAATGAAATGAAATGAAATGAAATGAAATGAAATGAAATGAAATGAAATGAAATGAAATGAAATGAAATGAAATGAAATGAAATGAAATGAAATGAAATGAAATGAAATGAAATGAAATGAAATGAAATGAAATGAAATGAAATGAAATGAAATGAAATGAAATGAAATGAAATGAAATGAAATGAAATGAAATGAAATGAAATGAAATGAAATGAAATGAAATGAAATGAAATGAAATGAAATGAAATGAAATGAAATGAAATGAAATGAAATGAAATGAAATGAAATGAAATGAAATGAAATGAAATGAAATGAAATGAAATGAAATGAAATGAAATGAAATGAAATGAAATGAAATGAAATGAAATGAAATGAAATGAAATGAAATGAAATGAAATGAAATGAAATGAAATGAAATGAAATGAAATGAAATGAAATGAAATGAAATGAAATGAAATGAAATGAAATGAAATGAAATGAAATGAAATGAAATGAAATGAAATGAAATGAAATGAAATGAAATGAAATGAAATGAAATGAAATGAAATGAAATGAAATGAAATGAAATGAAATGAAATGAAATGAAATGAAATGAAATGAAATGAAATGAAATGAAATGAAATGAAATGAAATGAAATGAAATGAAATGAAATGAAATGAAATGAAATGAAATGAAATGAAATGAAATGAAATGAAATGAAATGAAATGAAATGAAATGAAATGAAATGAAATGAAATGAAATGAAATGAAATGAAATGAAATGAAATGAAATGAAATGAAATGAAATGAAATGAAATGAAATGAAATGAAATGAAATGAAATGAAATGAAATGAAATGAAATGAAATGAAATGAAATGAAATGAAATGAAATGAAATGAAATGAAATGAAATGAAATGAAATGAAATGAAATGAAATGAAATGAAATGAAATGAAATGAAATGAAATGAAATGAAATGAAATGAAATGAAATGAAATGAAATGAAATGAAATGAAATGAAATGAAATGAAATGAAATGAAATGAAATGAAATGAAATGAAATGAAATGAAATGAAATGAAATGAAATGAAATGAAATGAAATGAAATGAAATGAAATGAAATGAAATGAAATGAAATGAAATGAAATGAAATGAAATGAAATGAAATGAAATGAAATGAAATGAAATGAAATGAAATGAAATGAAATGAAATGAAATGAAATGAAATGAAATGAAATGAAATGAAATGAAATGAAATGAAATGAAATGAAATGAAATGAAATGAAATGAAATGAAATGAAATGAAATGAAATGAAATGAAATGAAATGAAATGAAATGAAATGAAATGAAATGAAATGAAATGAAATGAAATGAAATGAAATGAAATGAAATGAAATGAAATGAAATGAAATGAAATGAAATGAAATGAAATGAAATGAAATGAAATGAAATGAAATGAAATGAAATGAAATGAAATGAAATGAAATGAAATGAAATGAAATGAAATGAAATGAAATGAAATGAAATGAAATGAAATGAAATGAAATGAAATGAAATGAAATGAAATGAAATGAAATGAAATGAAATGAAATGAAATGAAATGAAATGAAATGAAATGAAATGAAATGAAATGAAATGAAATGAAATGAAATGAAATGAAATGAAATGAAATGAAATGAAATGAAATGAAATGAAATGAAATGAAATGAAATGAAATGAAATGAAATGAAATGAAATGAAATGAAATGAAATGAAATGAAATGAAATGAAATGAAATGAAATGAAATGAAATGAAATGAAATGAAATGAAATGAAATGAAATGAAATGAAATGAAATGAAATGAAATGAAATGAAATGAAATGAAATGAAATGAAATGAAATGAAATGAAATGAAATGAAATGAAATGAAATGAAATGAAATGAAATGAAATGAAATGAAATGAAATGAAATGAAATGAAATGAAATGAGTTCAAAATCAGCTGGTCACACTGGGCACGATAATGAAAAAACGTCAATAATTGAGGAATTACGTGAAGAAGGCATTCTGCATTGATTTTAATTTGTCTTCAGGGCATAAGAGGGATATGACGTATGCTGGCCTATCAGTATATCAACGTTATCCAAGGAGATCACAAGCATTCAAAGTGTTTAAATAGGTTTGAATAACGCTGTAATGGAAATGAGTGCGACAAAAATGAAAATAGTTAATGAACTGCATAAACCTGCCAGACGAAACTTTCATAGAAGGAGAACTATAATGAAAGGTTTCACAGACCTGTTGCAAGTAGATTTAGCTGAGATGCAAATGTATTATGAAGAGAATAGTGGTTATCGTTACATATTATTCACCATTGATTGCTATTCTAAATATATCTGGACAGAGACAATTTTAGAGCCGATAAAATATAAAACCGGATCAGAAGTGACACATGCTATGGGGATAGTATTGGAAAGGGCTGAATACTCTCCAAGAAATATGCAGAGTGACCTCGGTAAAAATTCTATAACAACCACTTTGGCACATTGATGGCGAGATATGGGATCAATCATTATTCTACGTATAGTACGATGAAGGCTGCGATCGTTGAACGTGTGATAAGAACACTGAAGAATTGGATTTATAAAGAATTTTCTGCCACAGGTGAATATGAATGGTATGATATTTTACTGCGCCTAACCAATGCGTACAATAACAAAGTGCATCGAACAATTGGTATGAAACCCTCTGAGGTGACATCTACTACGAAACTGCAAGCTTATAGTCACATGAAGATAGCACCAAAAGCTGAATATCAAGTTGGTGATATAGTACGGATAAGCAAATATAAGGGGGTTTTCGGGAAGGGATATACAGCAAATTCCTTCACGGAACTATTCAAAATATTCGAAGTGAATTTAACGAATCTCAGAACATACAAACTTGAAGATATGGAGGGCAAACCGATCAAAGGATCCTTTTATGAATTGGAGCTATTGAAAACCACCAACCCTGAGGCATACTTGGTGGAAAAAGTCTTGAAGAAGAATGGAACTAAATTTTTTGTCAAATGGCTCGGATTCTCTGACCAACACAATTCTTGGATTGATAAAGTCTGCTATGATTTGATGTATGTAAACCCAATATAGTTCTTTTGAAATTATATGTTTTGCGTCCCTCTCTATCCACCCTCTACCAATTGAATCATTATCAATTCAACAAAAAAAAACACACCATATTTCATAAAGCAATATTTATTTGAAAATTCAATTTGAACGGGATACATAAACCCAATCCCTCTTCTTATGGACCATCTACATCTGAACTGGCCTGTTCTCGTACATAGTATGGTTCAGGGGGAGGTTGGCACGCGCTGAAATGGTGGCCCTCACTTCTATATGGATGGCCGACATTCTCACAAAAATATTTATCATTTGAGCATCCGGCACATACACCATTCCAGCAGTCGTTCCGATATGTGTTGCATCTGACACACCTCCGGAATCGCGGCTGGTTCTCCATACTGCACGCCCTGCATGTGTTTCTGCAGATACCCATGTTAGTGTTCTTCAGCAGCTTGAAGCACGTCACACACCTTGGTTTGATGTCATCCTCATACTGCACGCTCGGTCTAGGAGGGGCTGGAGATGTCCGACTATTCGCTGCAATGCAGCGTTGGCATACACTGGTACAGGGGTTGATGTCGCTGGCCGCACAACCAATGTCACAGTTATGGCAGAGTATGAAATCATTCACCCTAGATGGGTACACTGCCACAATTGGTTTGGAATCCCATGATTTTGGATACGACATGATTATATCTATGTTTGTAGACTAGTCGTTTTATAATGGTACGATGTGATCGATAGAAGTCTAAGAAACACTATGATGCAAAACGCGCACCTCCTCTGCTTTTCAATGCTCGCACCTACTACCCCTCTATAGTTGGTTGCGCATCATGAAACAATTCTTTTGGGTGTTCACGCATTGATCACACTAGTTTAAATGGAATATGAACACGCCCACATATTGTTGTGAGAACCGCCTTCTTCCCCACTCGAAGCATAAACCGCCTTCCTCCCTCTTCCGATGTGAGGACAATAAAACGCACAGCCCTATGTTGAAAACGTTAGTTTGAATTCATTCCTCCGGAAGAAGACTCAACTACCATATTCCTACACCATCATGAACGGAGAACTTAGTGGAATTGTCGAGAAGCTGGCAAATCTGTCGCTGATAGATGAGAATTAGTTGAATGTAAGTATTTCCAACATCATTGTTAACTGATTAGGAAGGCGATAGGCCTTATCCATGTTTCAAGTACTCTAGACCATTTTTTTTTCATAATTCACAGGATCTCGGAAACGCACACGTTGGGTTCGACGGTGGCGATGTGGAGCAGGACAACAACAACGATCAAGACGAAGGGTTTGGTGACGACGAATGCGGCGAGAGGGAGCAGAGGGTTCAAGAACGGACGAGGATGATAGATGTCGTAGGTCTCCGAGAACACCATCAGGAGATGGCCTACTGCACAAAACAGTGGCAATGGTGGTGTTGAACACAACAGAGGGGGATAAACATCTGTGTAATAGGTGTTTCCTCCTATATCTGCTGAGACCGACGGTGAGAGGAGAATATCTACACTCTTCAGCGCATTTAACATCCAGCTCTCTCGAGATTCCGAGAGAGTTTACATGCGAAGCCTGCTCTGCCCCTCTCTACCAAATCCATATGTTGGACATGTGCCCGTCGTGCAATCATGCCAAAGAAAATTTATATATTTTTCGAATTAATATAAGGTAGTTGTAGTCACACTCTAGAATTAGTTTTGAATAAAGTTTGTATTAATGATAAGAATAAAATTTTGGCTGATATAGATTCATATTTTCATTCGATTTGGATGGGTTAGGTGGAGATAATGAAAAATTGTCATAAGAATATGTCCAGAAAAAAAAAACGATGAAGTTTGGAAAATGTGAAAAGGGTGTTGAAAATTCGAAAATGGGTTGATGATATTGTCACGCCAACTTTTGGGGAAGCTCAATAATACAGGGTGGTGTCTAGATAAAAGCCAGAATTCTTGATTCAGTTTCAATTGACTTTTCTGTCACATGGTAAATAAACAAGTGAAGTACATTTCTAACATCATGTTTCACATAAGTTTACAAGTAACATACTCATGGCACCCCTCCGTACCCCGTACGCCGGTGCTAAGTCAGCATTGACGTCGTCGCTGGTTCTAGGCAAAGTCGTGTGGCATAGGCAGTGGCGTTCGCGTGGCAGTGGCATAGGCAGTGGCGTCTGCGACACTCCCCCACGTTGAAAACATCGCCCCGATGTTTTGTCTGACACAGCGACGAGTGGTCCTCCAGGCGTCCGAAGTCTGTTGGGTCCATTTATCTGTAACAATAAAGAAGAGCAGAAACATGTTCTCTTTCTTTTTCTTTTTTTTTTTCAACAGAACTTCTTAACTAACCTTAACTAATCATACATTCTTCTCTTTCATACCCTTAATACTACATATACATAATCGTCAATTTTTGATAACATGAATCAAGAAAACAAATTGCTATTTTTGCATAACACTGCTATGCACTATGAGCTCAATTACTTATCAAATAAAATATAGGCCTATACCCTTTCTTCCGGAATGTTTAACTGAACTTTTTTGTTCTTATACGTTTTTGACTCATTTTCATCAGTCTGAGTACTAATTTCTACATCTATCGATAACTTTTCTTTCTTGACAGTCTCTTTATGTTTTTTAAAAAAGTAAAATCCACACCAGATCAAAAATCCAAAAATAATTAATAAAACACTAATTCCACTAATGTCATTAAGAATCATACTGAAATCAGCTGCTCGTACAACAGGCAACATACCAAATCCTAGTAAATATGGATTTCTCATTATTATGACAATAACTAAAACGGCTATCAGAAAATTAACTACGTTCATAATTTTCCGACCTCCTGTATCCATAAAATCTGAAGTCCAAGTTCCTAAATGCACTTGTTCAAAATTCCAGTCTCCATTTTTGAAATTCGAAGAACTAAGTTCTATAGTGGGAATCTCAAAATCCCAGTTATTATTTACACATTCTGAGAGGTTTTCGAAATTCAATTGTGTATATGTGGTCATGGGCTTTAATTTGAAGGTATTGAATTTTGACCAAATAGCTGGTAAAATGTGCCTAAAATCAAAATCATTTATGCATTTTGTATCACATGGAAAGTTTTCGGCAATTAATACTTGGTCATTTTCTTGTAATGAACAGAAACATGGTAAGTTGATTTCTAATGATCCAAGCTTACTTCTTTCACTTGCATCTAAAGTTTCTATTTTTTCGGGACATTTTATTGTTGATTTTTCTGGTGAATGAGTTACGATGGATTTCTCAGGTTCAATTTGATTTATAAGCGTTTTATCATGGTAGAAACATATAGGCTTGCATTCTGTTATAAGTTCTGAAATTTTCGCTCCGTCGGCAAGTTTCTAAAAACACACCGGATTCTTCAAACTGGTGTCTTTTGCACGTGGTAATAAACATAAATTATCTTTTCCATTGCAAGTTCGTAGCGCGTTTCCAGATATCATTTTCGTCTCATCTTCATTCTTAGCTAGCAGTATTTCATTTTCACTAAAAAAGCACGTTTTATTATTCCACGCAAATGGAACTAGAATTAATCTGAATAATTCCCAGGATTTATTAATCACGCTTACCGGTAACTTTAATGTAACAACAACAGAATTTTTTGTGATAACACATGTAGCAATGTTGAGCCGCAGATATCTTGTTACATGTTCAGGTTTTATAACTAATTTGCGTCTATTTTTGATAAACAGTTTTTCAACCCGTTGCAAATCTTTTCTCAGAATAGTGGGATCTACAACTTCAGTTGGGATTCTATTATTTCTGCATTGACTCATTATTTGATATTTGTTGGAAACTTGCAACATTTCAACATTCTGAAAGGCCAAATCGATAAGATACTGCCATATAAAATTTGTGTCATTACCTAAACTCGCTACTTCTTGGGAAACTACCTTACGCATTCCTTGCATTAAATCTGAAATTGGTTTTGATGCCCTATTCGACTTTGATAACAATGATGCTATTTGAGAACTATACATTTTTGAAGAATTTATGACAACTACTAACTCTGCGTGATTTTGGTTTGGACAAACCCAAATTACTTACAACTTTCTCAACTTTCTCTTCATCGGCAAATAACGG
The DNA here is from genome assembly GCA_918026855.4 of Phaedon cochleariae. NCBI lineage: Eukaryota > Metazoa > Arthropoda > Insecta > Coleoptera > Chrysomelidae > Phaedon > Phaedon cochleariae. The sequence continues at coordinate 10,902,535 of OU896720.1, forward strand.
ATCTATAGAGTGTTGTGTTGCCACAGAACAACACCAATTCAACGCATCTCCAAGAAAATCAAACGCCCTTGACTTCTGGTTGTGACGTGCTAATGGTAAATTAGCGGCTTCTTCCCCTAGACTGAATTGCATGGCTTCCAGATGTTGCGAAAACTGTTCATATTTTATTACAATAAAAACATGAGATCAATAAATTTTGAATAATTGTGCTCTGGTTACAGCCACTAATTGAATTAAGCGGCTGTACCACTAGTTTTTTGGACAATTTCGAGCATAATGCCCTGTTCTGTTACATTTGAAGCACACAATGCGCCCCTCTGGCGTGCGTGGTTCTTTCTTGATTTTTGACTGATCATAACTATTTCTGAACCCGTTGTTATTATTCCTATGAAATTGGTGCGAAACTGACCTGTTTTGCTGACGGTTTCCCTCTAGTTGTTGGATCCGTCTCCTGAGGTCCTCTACTTCCTGCTCCGCCCTTGTCCTGTTGCGATGGTCCTGGCTCTCGTTTCGTAATGTGGGTGTTCTGCTCGCTGATGGTCCATCGCTGGCTCCAACCATAAACTGCGTTATTTCAATCTCCTTTGAATTTTCCCGGAACTTGACCATGGTATTATTATCCATTAAGTTCACCTTCTCCAGTATGCTTGGTCTAAGGCCTCTCAAGATGAATCCAATCTCCTCGTTGTCCGTCATCGCACCATTAACTTTATAGCAAAGTTTGGTGATCTCGTTGAAGTATAACCAGATGTCTTCTCCTGGTTTTTGCTTCCTGTTCAATAGCTTGAAATAGGATTGTTCCGTTTCCGTTACATTTTCAAACGTTGTAGCTAGCTTTTCAGATGCTTCCTGGAAAGTCGTACAAGTTTCCTCGAAAGTATCGAAAAATTCTAGAGCTGGTCCTTCCAAATAGCAGGGTAGTTGGAGCAGTTTGGTTTCGTCCGACCACCTGTTTGCCCTAGCAGCTCGCTTGAAATTTTTCAAAAATTCCTGTACACTCTCATGTGGCTTACCGGCAAATACTTTCGGGTTCACCGAGGTGTAGACTTCTTCCGGAGTGTTTGGCATGTCTGGAATTTCTTGCTCACGATCCTCTTCTTCTCTAGTCTGAGAATGAATCGAAGAATCAGAACTTTCTTCCGAGTCTGATGTAGTTTCGTTCACTGTATTTCGCTGTTCTTCCTCGGATTTTTCCTGGATGCTTCTGGTCTTGAGCTTGGTCAACATCAATCACTTCTCACAGTTTTCGATTCGGAGTCCGAACGTTGAATTTAGTTAATTTTCACTTTGATTTACACGGAACTGCCCGGCGCCTCCACCAATTTGTCACGCCTACTTTTGGGGGAGCTCAATAATCCAGGGTGGTGTCTAAATAAAAGTCAGAATTCTTGATTCAGTTTCAATTGACTTGTCTGTCAGATGGTAATTTAACAAGTGAAGTACATCTCTAATATCATGTTTTACATAAGTTTACAAGTAACATAATCATGGCACCCCTCCGTACCCCGTACGCCGGTGCTAAGTCAGCATAGACGTCGTCGCTGGTTCTAGGCAAAGTCGTGTGGCATAGGCAGTGGCGTTCGCGTGGCAGTGGCATAGGCAGTGGCGTCCGCGACAATATAGGCTTATCAGATGTATTTCAAGCTGTAGTTAACTGTTAACACAAATGCGCATTACTTGACCCGAGAAAATATGGTGCGCACGCGATATCTACCGAAAATAAACGAATGTCGAAATTTCAATCTTCAATATGCATAAGAGTCCCGAGAAGAAACCGATTTTTTGGTATTGCGCATCATATCACTCACCAAAACTATAGTGCGCATGCATTATCTCGTGAATGCGAAAGCCTATCACCGATCTGACACCACAAATGTGAAGGTCTCTGGAAGTTCAGCGCATCCGAGGATAAAAATCGAGTGCGCAGGCCTAAGACAAGCCTGAGGCCAAAATAGACCATAATTGGTCGTTTTTGGTTGCGCAAAAGTGAAAAGTATATTGGATAATATATATTTTTGGGTATATATGACGAATTCATGATCAAAATTCCGATATGTGTTTTTTTCGCTGATTAACGCATGCGCACAACATTTTTGTGCAAGTATTGCGCGCAGTTGGGTGCAATGTAAATAACGGCTTAAACTCCATCTTAGTTGATTGTCGTCGCAATCCTCTCTCGAGTTTTCACCAATAGTATAAACCAATTGGAAATGCAATCATGATAATTATTGATTTTGCCATAATGTATAATAATATTGATATTTTATAATCTCCCTCTGATATACGCATTTGTTTTGGTTCTTGATTCTCAGTAGTATATGACGGGTATCAACACTTCTTCACAGACTTTGCCCGCCACGACGTCTCGATGAATGGAAACTCACGTCGTCTCACACTACCATTTCGTCAACTCCATCACCGTCGATCATCATCATAATCTGTTGCTGAATTCCGTCCGCCATATCGTGACATTGGCTAACGATTCACGCCGCCTCTGGATCATGGTTTTCATGACCTCTTCTCTCGTTATGTAGCGGTGACCGATTTTCTAGCGTTGTTCTCTCTCGCCATCTTCTACGAATGGTGAATCATTGCTTGAAGACGTTCCCGTTCCTAAATGCTACCTCTACTTCCAATTTCAACAATCTTTCAGTGATCTCCTGGAATTTGTTGTTATATTTCGACATTATTTCATCGGTGTTTTTTGACATGATGTCCATCTTCTCGATTGAATCGTTAACCTTGGGCACCATCATGAAAACCTTCTGGGCAAACTGAGGATAATCTTCGATGTGCATCTTCACATCATTCAGAGATTTCCTCATCTCAGACATTTGTTGGTTATGAAACTCCAATGGTACACTATCTCCACCACTCGACCGATTACCGATATTTGTTAATCGTTCATCCTGCATATCATAGTTACCGCTGCTGTCCAGTTTGAACCCAATTCCGGGCCGACCATGCAAGGAGTTCAGCGATTTGCTCTTCTTGCGCCCAAATTCATCGATAGCGTTATACATCTTCCACAAAGAACCGCTGAACCTGAACTAGCAAGATCTGAATTGAACACGCTGCTTTTCACGGCTTCTACTATTAAACTCCCATATCTCTCTCTCTCTCTTCCTCTATCTATGTCTTCCTCATTCTCTTTGATGCCTCATATCGCACAATAATCTGGATTTGTGATTTCGATCTTTGTTAAAATAATAAGCATTCGTATTTGAATTTTTTATTACTATATCCCATTATTTACAAAAATGAATTGAGAAAAAAATCGCTAAAAATTTTCTATGAACCGGTGCATCTCCCTCTTATCATCGGTGTCCAACTCCATGGCCGCCCGAAGGTGTTCATCGATACCGTAGTATCTATTAATACGCTCGTGGCGGATTCGACGACGTTGGCGACGGCTTTCCTGTCGCCTTGCGCGTCGCTGGACCCTTGCAGCTTCCTTTCTCTCACGTTCTTCGACCATCCACTCCTCCTCAGCTCTCCTTTCTACATCTCCTTCGGCCTGATCGTCGTCGTCTTTGACAATAATGTTATTTTTTTCCTGCTGCCGGAGTTGACGTATAATGTTATTTATCGTCATATAGGCGTCATCATGCTCGTTCCTATCAGCCGTAGTTGAATCACATGGGCCTTCTGGTGAATGCGGGCGCTGGTAGGACGGTCTCGCAACCCCGTCGTTGGTGGTGGTGCCATCAGCTTCTGCGATGGCTACACAAGTCACTGATGGATTCATTTTGCTTGTTGAATTTCAAACTGAATGATTCGAGAGGAGTGATTGAATTTATATCAGTGAGTCGAAGTGGGATCGCTGGCCGTGTTGTTAGAATAAGTGGTGGGATAGGTTGTGGTGGGGAAAAGTAGTGGGGGTTGAAATGAACGAAACTACCATAGTTTATATCAGTTGGTTTATTGAAATAAAATAAAATTCTCATACACTCCAATATGTACATTCATCTTTATGAGATACAACACTCAAAACTTACTGAATATTGAACATATATATACATAACCTAACCTATAGACTTAAAACTAACTTAATATCGGACTTATGTACATAACCTAGCCTATAGTGAATTATATGCAACCATAACTACGTGTCACCCAAGTACTCCCTATTCAGCCGATTACAATGCTCAAAGCGAGCTTTTCCCGTTTCACAGTCCCGTCGAAATTTTTCTTCAGCTTCAAGCTGTCGATCCATCTCGGCGAGGCGTGAAAGCAGCGCTTCTCTTCGCGCTGAGAGGGAGTGCGACCTGCTCTCACTAACCGCAATCTGAGTATCCACGTTCGAATTCCACTGCTCCAACTCGACATCATATTTTTTCAAATTATCGATGAGTTGTTGCGGTGGTAGTGAAATGCGTGCGTGAATATGAGCATTATCATCGGCCATTATATCTCTTACAGCAACAACAACGTTCTCCTCAACCGGATGCTGTTCTTGCAAATGTGGTTCATCCACACTCGTCGAATCACTTTCATGTCGATTAGCCGGATGCACGCGAATCACATGAATTGCTGATGTCGGCTTCAGTTGATTCGAAAGTTGCTGTGTACTGCTCGACGGGGCAGTTTTTTTTGTGGGACGCATACCACTCTGAAACCTTACCACCTCGATAGGGATTCGCTTTGCCACGATTATCGAGGAACGACGACGACGACGACGACGACGACGACGACGACGACGACGACGACGACGGTGAAGGTGACGCTGCCGATTTCTTCTTGACAATGTGGAGCTTTTTTCCAATCCTTGGTGATTGGAAATCATCATCATCACTATCATCACCATCATCATCATCATCATCGCCATTCCCACCTCTCTTCAAGCAAGCTCTCTTGGGTGCTGATGACTTCGGTTGCGACGGAGTAATTTTCCGCCCTTTAGTGGCTCTGACAGGTCTCGTGAATACTCCATCGCTACTGGCGTCAACACCGCCCAATGATGTGCTCGAGCACAACTGAACCTCACCGACATCCGGTGTAAGAGGCACTTGGGGTGATCCGAAATTGTCTTGCCAGGCCTCATCACTTTCGAGGTACTCCCTAACTTGTTGGCTGAACCACTTCTTCTGACTGTCAGTTTGGTCCTCAGGGTCTTCTGGGATGTCGGTGATGTTCATGTCTGTAACAATGAGAATAGAAAATAAAACAATTCATACTCTATGATTGTGGGAAGTATATACTTACTCGAAATAGGAAGATCCTGCATCGCGTCTCCTTCGATGAATGCGACATTCGAACTGCTTTGGGACATGTCTGAAAAATAAAATTGAACATTGTAGCCTTGCGAAGTATGAGTAAAAATCGAGCAAGACAAATGTAACCAGTCATGATATATATACTCACTTATCTGCTGTTCGGTGCTGTAGTGTAGCGAGTGAAAAAAAGTTGTCTCGTGTATCTGAAGTTCGCTGCCGGTATAGTGGAAGAAGAAAATGGATGACTTCTACGATGATGTATATATAGCTGGTCAAGAGAGTGTTCTGATACTAGCTAATGTCTGCTAACAGAATGAGGAGTCGGTGTGTGCATCTCCAGTTTTATCCACTCACACCCCACCAATTATTAGCTCCACCCATTCCCACCCATGCCGATCACTAGTCCTCTCCCACTGTTTCCCACTCTCTCCCTCTCTTCCACTATCTCCCACTCTCTCCCAATCTCTTTCCCTCTCTGTCTTCCTCTCTTTCTTTCTTTGGGATATGAATATCCACATCGAATTGAATACAGTCGGAACTATTAATAAGGATTGGTTGGCGTAGAAAGAAAACGATTCAATGAAATAATAATTATTATGTCCATATATAATATACAAAAAATATCGGGTCAATATAGCAGCAATAATAATAATATGAACAACTTTAGACTTATAGCAAGAATATGAATATGACTATGAATATAAGCGTATACTGTCTCCCGAAAAAAATACTTACCAACTATCTTTGGATTATGATACATTGCACATCAACAATATGAAAAATTAAAAAAAAATGTATTATATTTATTATTCTATATTATATTCAAGTCAGTATAGAGTTCACTATTGAGGTTCCGATTGTTCCATCTCCAATAGCCTTATTAATTTATCCAATTCACTTCCATAGGAAGGTCCAATTCATATTTTGTTCAGGCCTTGTTTTGTAAAACTCAATATCACTATTGCCCCACGGCAACGTTTTGGGTGTATTGGGTATGATGAAACGTTTATCGTCATGATATGATAGAGCGACTTCATTCTTCATTTCCGTATGAATATCATGGCGATCATTGCGGAAACAGTTCATTTCTTTGAAAATAAGGCCACCTCTTTCTACTATATTTTTATAGTCATCAATTGTAAGTTGACTCCTAACAACAGATTTCGACACACCCTTTGCCTTCTTCAATTCACTACCGAAAGATTGAACATAATATGGTTTGGCTCCAGTTCCATAAAAACTTACAATGGGATCATCTGGAAATCCATCCTTCATGTTACCCACTACTGATTTTGTTATCGAAATCCCCATTTTATTATTGACAGGGTAATTTGAAGTGTCGAAATATCGTGAATTATCTTCCATGAAATTGTAAAAGTTTTTGGTTTCTATTTTCAGAATCAAGGAATCCGTGTCACTGTATAATAACTGCGATTTTTCAACAAAATTTTTCTTGATACACTCATAAAGGAAATTATATATGACAACTTTTGACACATCTGATATTCTGAAGCCTAAATAGAGTGGTTCATCATAGTGCACCTCGAATCAACCTATATGAATGGCGACAAAATTTTAATGAAAACTTTTTCAAGTTTTATAATTGGGTTGTGCAATTAACGCATTAGCACCCATCCTCCTCTTGACACTATTCCAATGTGTGACAAGTTTGATATCAGTTCTTTCATCCACATTTTCCATTGTCTTGCCATAAACTGAGTTGACCATATTTTCATATATTTTTTTTCATCGCTTGGAGCGCCCGAAAGGGAATCCCTATAATGTTCAAAGAACATCGTGCGTTCCTAGGGAGGATAGGGACAGGAGGTAGGTATTGGATTTTTTTTGAACTCTTAGAGATTAAATGTTGCTGGGAATACTTCCACAGGCAATGAATTCCAGAGCCTAGCCGTTCTATGGATGAAGGAGTCTTGATAAAGTGCTGTTCGACATCTTTCGAAGTTGACAACGAAACGATGTGCGGACTGGGCTTGTCTAGTTTGTCTGATTGGTATTGCTAGTGAAGGGATGATAGCAGAGATTTCCGAAGAACATTTCCCGTGGAAGTATCGATAGAAAATTGGAAGGTCTCCGACCTATCTACGGTGTTCAAATGATGTCAAAGAGTGGGTGTGGCCTCACTCACCAGCTTTATTAGTACTCTTGTTTCTTATTTCAGTATTGAGGTCTACATACTCTTTCAACCACGGCGATTGGTTGAATTTCAAGACCCTACGAGTTTTAATCAGCTTCAAACCTTCCTAGGGCTTGTTTCAAGTTCCCATAATGCACGATATATTTGATTTTATTGAAAAAATTTGGGATTTATTTTGGTAATTTAGATGTTGAACCAGGTGGTGGAATAGATTCCACAAGAAATGGTGAATCTGAATGAGCATCATGTAGTTCTTCTGGGTAGTTCACATCAACTTCGAGGAGATACCCACATGAACTATCGTCTGCGATGCTCATTATATCTAGATCTACAACTTTCTGCATCGATAACCATCTGAAATCTGGAGTGGGTAATGGTTGTGACATACTATGCCCATATAAATTAGTTGCATCTTAATACATGATATATAATGTGGGCTCATTTGGATTGAAACTCGGTAGAAAACTATTATTTGCCACATGAGATCTCAGGCTACATTGACTTATTTCACCTCTTATTCCCTTCTCGAAAAAATTTATCATATCTATGTCGGTGAGTAACTCTAATTCAATTTTTGTATATCTCATCATAGCGTCCCATGATAAACCAGGTGCTGTGAAATATTGGCATGGGTCTAACTCATATGTTTTCAAGCAAACCTTCCGGAAATTCTCAAAATCATCACATAGTAATAAAACGTCTGATTTTAAATAGACGTCTGAATAATCCCCTAATGATTTACACTTGAATAGGTTCCACACATGCTCAGCTCTTCGATAATCCTCATCAGAAATGTGTTGATTAGACAGGTTATCGTAGAAATTATTTTTAGATGGTAACTCCTTATTTTCCAATTCATCTACTGAAGTTATGAAACTATATGGAAAAACACCCTTTTGCGTCATGACTTCGAATTGCTCGAAGTCCTGAGGATATCGTGCGGTTTCCACAAATTGATTCAAATTCAAATTTCCAGCTAGTGTGTGGAGAGGCTGCGATAGAAATTTGTAGCCATCTGAGAAGCGTAATTTGAAAAAAATTTCATGATTTTGGCCATCTTTTCCCAAATATTCACCTACTGAAATATGTTTCTTGAATGAAATGTAGTTCTCTTTAGTTTGAGCAACGCAATCTACTTGCTCATTTCGGTCAAATAATTCTCTGATAAAAAGGTGGCTATCGTAGCCGCTCATGTTGTGGAAAAATATAGGTATGAAATTTGGAATTTTGTAATTCAAATTACAAATTGAGTGCGCGGCTCCATTTATCTTATTACCGGTCAAATGGCAGTGATCCTTCACTTCAACGTCATCACTTTCGAAAGGTTTATCACAAATACCACATTCAGTAGCATTTGCAGAATCGACCTCTTCTGCTTTAGTTAATTTTTTCATGGGGACTATATGCTTGAAATACGTGTTATATATAGTTTTTGTGTCGCTGACCAAACTAGAAACGAATTTCTTTGATGCACCTTTTACGCGAAATGTCACGAATTTCGTGACGGAATTATCGTACGAGCATTTAATGAGGTATGCAAATCAGTATATCATTTTTTCGGGTTTGGTTCGGAAGTGTCTATTGGTTTCAGAACCAATTCCAAATCTGCATATATAACAAAAGGTACTTCCATTTGTTTCTGAAAATTCACGAATTTCAAAATATTTTCGAGTTCTTCATCACCGAATTTATTGATTTTCAATTCTGTTGATGGTGTTGGGGTATACGTATGATTACAATCACTCAGTTGATGACGTAACAACTTTGCCTCATTCGAGAAATAAAGCAAACAACCGTCACAGAAATATTTCTTATGACTGTTGCAGATATTCGACTCGGAACTAATCTATATAAGTTCTTTATCCAACAATAGTGGCTTTTGCCAGAATCATCATCGCTCGTGATGAGGAGTAAATTGATATGTTTACTCATTGTCTTCTTCGAATACTGAAGAGGACCAACCACCTGATATTTCACTTCTTGGTCCTCGAATGTACTCTCTAATCCGTAAACATTGATGAAACAATCATTGAGAACCTCAAATTTGAGAATGTTTCTAACTTTAACTAGAAACTCTATACCCACCAGATTCAAAACTGAGGAAAAATGTGGATACAAAGACATCTCACACGGCTTGGCACTTGCCGGATATAATGCAGACGTCACAGCCCAAGCAAATCAGCATTTATCCTAATTGACTACATTCACGACAGCTTTTTTTTTTCCTCGATGGAACTAGGGAGTTTTATGTAGGAGCATCCTCGAAGGGGGCTGTATTTGTTGACGTTGATTTCGAGAAATAGTATTTTTTCTAGAGCCCACCCTAAAACAGTGAAACAATATATAAAATTGGCAATTTCGCTTTCTGATAGATTTTGGTGTTTGAATAGATCGCGTAATTCAATAGGACTTACCGGAATCACGTTCTTCGAATTTTGTTGATAGATTCACAATTATCTCCTTGAATGCATCAATGCTGGCTTCTAGATCGAGAGAAGAATCGATGATATGATTTGAAGTCACAAAGGATTTAGTGTCATGAATATCCTTGGATTCTATGACGTATCTCCCAAATATTTCCATGTTGACCTTGATGGTGAGGTGGATGGAGAGCATATCATCCAATAAAGCTATTATAGTCGCCTTATTCTCATTGAAAAATGTATTGAAATCCAACGTATCATTTCCACATTCCAATCTGTAACTGATCAGGCGGCATCTTGATGCACTCTCAATCACATACACTCCATCTCTATGATGGACACAAGCTTTCGTACGATGCTCTGATGTCCTCTTATCTGCGTTCATTTTATCTGCTGGGATAGCTTTATCGCAAATCATACATGTTTGCATATTTCCAGATGAAGATGTTGATGGTTTAGCAATATCCAGACGCGGCTTCTTTGGAAGAGATGGGGCAACACTTCCTGCACATGATACTCTCTGGTGGCGCCGCAAATTATCGGTGCGTGTGAAGGATTGTGCGCAAACATTGCAGAACAACATTCTGTCGGAACGATAATTATATACGGAACCCCTGAACACGTAGTGAAATGTACGATAGCACTGAGAGAACTGCGGCCAAGTGCGCGCAGTAGGGGTCGCCGGTCTCCAGTCCAGCCCCTCCACTCCACCTACCACGTGACCTGGCTAGACAATCACAGCTACTCGCGACCCAGCGAACGGGTCTTCATCATCGGCTGGACTGCGAGAGATCCGTTCCAGAGATAACGGTGCGCATTTCATTAAATTTTTCACCCAATAATGGCTATATACAGGGTGTATGAGTTGGCTAATAGTTGGGGGAAAATATATATATAGAGTGTAGTAGGGGTCGCCGGTCCCCAGTCCAGCCCCTCCACTCCACCTACCACGTGACCTGGCTAGACAATCACAGCTACTCGCGACCCAGCGAACGGGTCGTCATCATCGGCTGGACTGCGAGAGATCCGTTCCAGAGATAACGGTGCGCATTTCATTACATTTTCCACCCAATAATGGCTATATACAGGGTGTATGAGTTGGCTAATAGTTGGGGAAAATATATATATATAGAGTGAACCCAAAAGGCGTTATACCTCCTCGACGAGTAGACTACCAGCATATAGGCTACCCGCTAGCTAATGATTCATTCTAATATATAAGGCGTTTGAGTTGTATATTAGTCGAAAAATATATACAGGGTGATCCGCAGTAATACAACCCCACTTTGGGGTATCAGAGGGTTGAAGAGGGTGCGGGTACTCTTAAAGAAGAATTTTTAACGGACACTTCGAAAATAATGGTTCGTCCATATGCAGAGTCTCAAAGTTTATGAGATATCATTTGAAATGTGTGTGGAAACGTTCAGTTAGGTATGTGATGGAAATAACTGTGTTCTAGCGGGGAAGCGGGGTAGCGCTGGCGCGAGCTTATCGAAACCGCAACAATAACACTTTAATGACAATAACAAGATTGAATTTTCATATACAGGGCGTTTGAGTTGATTGAAAATTGAAAAAAAAATATACAGAGTGTCCCACGGTTCGCGGTCCCATGTTTAGCATGGAAAGAGTGTTTGAGTTGAAGTAAATATATACAGGGTGTTTGAGTTGATGAAGATTGAAAAAAATATATACAGGGCGGCCCATACGGGTGAAAGAATACGAAAACGAAGATAAATAATCTATTCATTCAAGTAATCCTTTTCTACAAAAATGACATGCCTCTTGAGAAGATGGCGGTCTATCCCAGTGTGTAGTCCGATCGGGACGATTGTAATGAATGAAGCATGGCAGCCTGATTTGGAGGTTGAAGTTGCAGCGATATTCTTTAGGAAGTTTGTGCCATATCATTAATAGGTCACAGGGATCTGCATGTTCAATGATACACTCTACTGGAATATAGTGCAATTCTTGTTCGGAGAATTCTAGCAGAGTGGTAGCAGGAGATTTCAGGAATTCTAAGAGCACAGCTATTTCAGATTTATAACAGAGTGTCTCAATACTGGAGAGTGGATTGCTTTCAATATCAATAGAACGTGGGAAAGTTTTAAAGAGCGAAAATTTCGCTATAATCGACACCAAGCATTGTGTGTGGGAAATGTGGGAAATTCTTGAATAAAACTAACCTATACCACCATATGAGGAATGCCCACAGAGTGGACGCCACCAATTCGAATAACCTAGCTGATTAGCGGATGGCAGTTAATGGATTCAGAAGTCTTCAGATCACACCTATAGAAGTATTCAGAGGTATTCGGAGGTCTTCAGATCACGCCTTCAGATGTCTTCAGAGGTATTCAGAGGTCTTCAGATCACGCCTTCAGAGGTATTCAGATATCTTCAGAGGTATTCAGAGGTCTTCAGATCACGCCTTCAGAGGTATTCAGATGTCTTCAGAGGTATTCAAGATTATTCAGATGTATTCAAAAGTCTTCAGCTGTATATCAGACACCATAGCGTTCACATCATGGAGTCTAAACCACATTCATCAGAGCAAGCATTAGATAAATATCACTGTACAGATTATGACAATGCTTATGGACCGAAATATATTGACGGCAGAAGGACACTTGGACATAAGAATCTACGCTTTGAGGCCCAACACAAAGTCGTAGATAATGTCGATTTCAAAAGTACTTAGGAATCGAAATCATAGAAGAGAACACCCTTTCACCGTCCACCTTGAAATATATCGAACAACTATTTACTCCTGAAACTCATATTACAGCTCAGTGTTTCACCATAGGAGGTATTCTGGTTGGTTCATGAAATATGTCGAACAACTGTCTACCAAAACTGGTAATTCAAGAGTCAGAGGAACAAGGGGATGGCGTTTAGTGCGATGGGATGTAATCCGCTGGAAGCGAAATGGGTATCATTTTTCGGGTGATCTAATATGAAAGCATACCCGATCAGACCTGAAATGCTTCTGTCATATAGAAATCTTATATATCGTAGGCCAATTCTTATCAAAATCCTCATGAGGAACATCAGTCACGTGACCTGATAGATCGTGAAACGTTTACTTGGTCATAACTGCAGAAATATATGTTTCAACTATACGAGGTGTTTTTGAAATAATAAGATGTATTCAGCACATCGATATATAACATTCTCATATCAGATATCTTCATTCCTCAAATCAACAGGAAATTGCATCCCGAAAATTGAGCAGAAACAGGAAAACATTAAAACAATCTAAATGATTGAACTCAGCACAAAATATTCATGTAGATGGAACGTTATAGGATTGTTACAGAGTGGAACTTTATAGGTGTAGAATTGGTCTCGCCTCACCTATATGTCATTCGATAGTATAAACGTCTCGAAGTTCGAAATTCTCACGCTTATTCCAATACAGCCCAGTATATGAAAAAATGTGGTTATAAAGCATTTACCTTTAGCTTTTTTCACCTTAGCAGGCTCAGATTCGATGAAAATCTGAATAATGAATGAAAATAGTGAGGAGACAATTCAGATAAAACACAAACCGCCATTCTCATATTCCCGTACATGATTCTTCAAAAGCACACATCACTACCATCACAAATAATTCACACAAACGGCATTTTTGAAAAACAACACCATTTAATCGACGAGAAATTTCATATAACGTCCACGATATGACTGAACAAATATAGAAATAGAAACTTGATAGTCAGCAGGAAACCTGATAACAATTAAACGTTGATAATGCATGTTTAGCGAACAAAAAATATGTTTTTAACAATATATGAACCACCACGAGGAAAAATATAATATACAGGACGATTAAAAACCTGAAACAGATGAAATATTTGAGAGACGTATGACTTTACATTATAACATTGTATAGGTTCTCGACTGCGATATCTGAAAACAATATCGTTACCGACGATCTGTGACAGATCCAACAATCAAGAAAAAATACATCCCACCATTCAAAGAAAATAGTACTCCTGAGGATGAACACGCAAATACATTGATATGCGCACAGTTCCAATGTTTGCGAGATATCGCAATAAAGAATGGAGAACCGTTAATAACCTATATTTTCATGTTATCTTTCATGAAGCTAGTATTGGAACTTGTTAATAATACTGACAATAGATGCGCGAATAGAATACTCTACTTTCTTTGCGACATCTTCACAAATGATGCTAGATAGATGACACTTGATGGATACCACTTAACACATGAGGCGTTTTGCAGATGATATTATATAATTAAGAGGAGACATATCACGCATGCGTCAAAACGTGACGAAAACATCACAAAAACAGGCGTATCATTCTAACCAAATGAAATATGAACAACATAAACCAATTATGAATTGTGATCTCAGACAAAAATATTCGAAAAGACTAATATACACGACGAAAAATTATTATATCTCTTGCCATCATTCCCAGCCAGTTTAGATATATGATCCTATTCAAAATCGTATTTTGGCTATCATTTGAAATATTTCCCAACCCCATCAAAATAGAATAATCACAAGGCGACTTTTCTTCAAACCGATATAAAGATTCCCCATGCTCATTATAAATAACAATCGAATCCAAACAGCATATGACACAAAGTTCTATCACGAACGTTGCTTCACAGAAACTGGGATTTTCATTCCAGACAAGAAACTTCTCTACAGAATACAGATACGACCTGTTTGAGAATACTGTTCCTTATTCAGCACTCACACATAAAGACACGCCATACCAGAGAGACAAGCCATGTGCCTAATGAGCGATGCCACACTCACTTATTCTTAGAAAACATCTGAACATCATGAATGAAAACTCATAAAATGAGTGAGTTCATCATAGGAAGTGTTTCCAAGATCTCCTAATGCGGAATCTCAACCAATTTCATTGATATAAAATGATCACAGGGCACCAATTATTTTCACCCGAAATAAAGATACTATATGAAGATCCTGAACAAGAATTGGAATCAATCAGTGTACTACGACTCCCAGATCCATCACGAAAGTTTCAACGAAAAAACTGTGATTTTTTATTTCACGCGAAAAGCTACTATACAAGATACAGATATGACATTTTCTCAGAGTACTGTTCCTACATATTATGGGGGTTCAACATCCATAAATCCTCTGATGCTCCTAGATTTCATTCAGAGATACAGCCCATTCGCCTGATTGGTGTTTCTACACTCACTGATTCTCAAACAACATTGTAACATCACCAAAAAGACATCGACCTTCCACTTCCACAGATACACAGAAAATAATTTTCAGAGATTCCTACTATCATCCCATCGCTAGCAATACCAGTCAGACGCACTCAACAAATTCAGAAAACGCATTCTGTTGTCACCAATCTTGAATATGTCGAGCAACTCTTTACCAAAACTCATTGAATGACTGAGTTTACTATAGGAAGTGTTTCTAAGATCTTGAAAAGTTTAAAATTCAATACCTATACCTCCTGTTGTAGCCTGTGCATGATTCTCTTCGAATATAATAGGTATTTGCTTTGGTGCGCTTCAAGAGATAAATAATAATGATAATCTGACGCATATTGTAGCACCAAACATTCAAACAACGTATACCAATAATTATGAATTAACTTCTAAGACGAAAATATTTGGAAAATCATCTCTCTCTTATCAAGTGAGACATTCCCAGTTAGATTGAATATCCTATCCCCTTCAAGGTATGCACGACGTTCTTCGAACATTGTTAGGATTTTCTTTCGTGCGCTCCAAGTTATAAAAAAAAAATGAACTGATGAAAATGTACCAGAACATGAAAAACGTGAAAAAAATATTCAAATAGGCTATTTTACATTATGGAGAATCGTATCCCAGCTATCGCTCGAAATATTGACCAACTTCATCGATATAAAATAATGATAATGAACTAGATTCTCCACCTGACATATAGAAAATGAAAGATCAGAATCATGAAAAAAACATTGTCAGAGGAAAAATATTCAAATAGGTTGTTATCCTGTACACTATGGAAAATATAGTATCTCGGCAATCATTTGAAATATTGCCCAACTTCATCGATATAGAATAATCACAAGGTACCATTCTTTTCAACCGCAATAAAGATACCCTATGCGGATCATGGATAACTATTGAATTCAAACAGTATATAACAGATAGTTCCATCACGAACGCTGCTTCTCAAAAACTAGGATTTGCAAATACATTGATATACGCAGAGTTTCAATGCTTGCAAGATATCAATAAACAATGGAGAGCTCTGAATAACCTATATTCTTATGTCATCTCCCATAAAGCTAGTATTGGGCCTTCTTAATGATATTGACGATAGATGCGCGAATAGAATACTCTACCTTATGTACGACATCGTCACAAATTATGCTAGATAGATGACATTTGACAGATGCCATGTGACACATGAAGCGTTTTTCAGATGATGTTTAAGTAAGAGGAGTCATATTACGCATGCGTCAAAACGTGACGAAAACATCACAAAAACAGCATGATTGAAATATTGCTTAGATAAGATAATATGAGGATGGCACACCGTTCTGACCAGATAAAATATGAAGAACATAAACCAATTATGAATTATTGAGGTCTTAGACAAAAATACTCGAAATGACTAATGAACACTGCGAAAAATTGATATCTCTTACTATCATTGCCAGACAGTTTAAGTATCCTATCCTATTCAAAATCGTATCTAGGCTATCATTCGAAATATTGCCAAACTTCATCGATATAGAATAATCACAAGGTAGAATTCTTTTCGAACCGAAATAAAGATTCCCAATGCTGATTATAAATAAAAGCCACTCTACGAAATACAGATACAACCTGTTCAAGTATACTGTTCCTTATATGGGTTCAGTACTCACACATATACGTTGATGCTCCTAGGTGCCATCCAGAGAGACTAGCTATGCGCCTAGTGGGCGATGCTACACTCACCAAGTCTTAAATACATTGAAACATCGCAAATGAGTCGGAGAGAGTTGAAGACCTTTCCTTATTCTACAGATACTTCCGCTCCATTAACAAAATTGAAACATCACAGAAAAGCTGGTACTCTTCTGATATATGTTGAACAACTCTTTACCGAAACTCATAAAACGACTAAGTTTACCAGAGGAAGTAGTTCCAAGATACACCAATGTTCAATACTGCACCTCCTTTTGGCAACCTCCCAAGGCATGCGCGATGTTTCACGGATATAATAAGCATTTCCTTCAGTGCGCTTCAAGTGATGAAAGAATAATAATCCGACACCTATCATAGTACCACCTATTTGAATAACGTATAACAATCAGGAATTAACTTCATAGACAAAAATATTCCAACAGGCTATCATGCATTAAGGAAAATCATATATGTCTTGTCAGGTGAACTTTCCACCAATTTCATTGATATGAAATGATCATAAGGTACCATTTCTTTCTACCCGAAATGGAGATATTAATGCGGATCCTGAACAAGAATTGAAATCAAACAGTATACGATACCCGGATATCCATCACGAAAGTTTCAACACAAAAACTAGCATTTTAGTTCCAGACAACATGCTACTCTACAAAATACAGATACAACCTGTTTTAGAATACTGTCTCCACATATGGGGTTCAGCAACCACATATACGTTAATGCTTCTAGATTCCATCAAGAGAGACAGGTCATCCGCCTGGTGAGTGATGCCACACTCACTAACAGGATAGGTTAGAGAGTAGGTTGACATCATTGGTTGGGATTGATGCTATATCGACCTGGACTATCCAAGCTACGATAGGTTAGATCAATTTTTCTTGGGGCGTGTTTGTTTGTTTGTCGAGCGAGCGAAGCGAGTCTGATAATCTCAAACGAGCCACCAAAAAAATTGATCTAACCTATCGTAGCTTAGAAAGTCCAGGTCGATATAGCATCAATCCCAACCAATGATGTCAACCTACTCTCTAACCTATCCTGTTAGTGAGTGTGGCATCACTCACCAGGCGGATGACCTGTCTCTCTTGATGGAATCTAGAAGCATTAACGTATATGTGGATGCTGAACCCCATATGTGGAGACAGTATTCTGAAACAGGTTGTATCTGTATTTTGTAGAGTAGCATGTTGTCTGGAATTAAAATCCTAGTTTTTGTGTTGAAACTTTCGTGATGGATATCCGAGTATCGTATACTGTTTGATTTCAATTCTTGTTCTGGATCCGCATTAGTATCTTCATTTCGGGTAGAAAGAAATGGTACCTTATGATCATTTCATATCAATGAAATTGGTGGAAAGTTCACCTGACAAGACATATATGATTTTTCCTAATGCATGATAGCCTGTTGGAATATTTTTGTCTATGAAGTTGATTCCTGATTGTTATACGTTATTCAAATGGGTGGTACTTTGATAGGTGTCGGATTATTATTCTTTCATCACTTGAAGCGCACTGAAGGAAATGCTTATTATGTTCGTGAAACATCGCGCATGCCTAGGGAGGTTGCCAAAAGGAGGTGCAGTATTGAACATTGGTGTATCTTGGAACTACTTCTTTTGGTAAACTTAGTCGTTTTATGAGTTTTGGTAAACAGTTGTTCAACATATATCTGAAGAGTACCAGCTTTTCTGTGATGTTTCAATTTTGTTAATGGAGCGGAAGTATCTGTGAAATAAGGAAAGGTCTCCAACTCTCTCTGACTCATTTGCGATGTTTCAATGTTTTTAAGACTTGGTGAGTGTAGCATCGCCCACCAGGCGCATAGCTAGTCTCTCTGGATGGCATCTAGGAGCATCAACGTATATGTGTGAGTACTGAACCCATATGAGGAACAGTATTCTTGAACAGGTTGTATCTGTATTTCGTAGAGTGGCTTTTATTTATAATCAGCATTGGGAATCTTTATTTCGGTTCGAAAAGAATACTACCTTGTGATTATTCTATATCGATGAAGTGTGGCAATATTTCGAATGATAGCCTAGATACGATTTTGAATAGGATAGGATACTTAAACTGTCTGGCAATGATAGTGAGAGATATATCAATTTTTCGCAGTGTACATTAGTCATTTCGAGTATTTTTGTCTAAGACCTCAATAATTCATAATTGGTTTATGTTCTTCATATTTTATTTGGTCAGAACGGTGTGCCATTCTCATATTATCTTATCTAAGCAATATTTCAATCGTGCTGTTTTTGTGATGTTTCCGTCACGTTTTGACGCATGCGTAATATGACTCCTCTCACTTATACATCATCTGAAAAACGCTTCATGTGTCACATGGCATCTGTCAAGTGTCACCTATCTAGCATAATTTGTGACGATGTCGTACATAAGGTAGAGTATTCTATTCGCGCATCTATCGTCAGTATCATTAAGAAGGCCCGATACTAGCTTCATGGGAGATGACATAAGAATCTAGGTTATTCAGAGCTCTCCATTGTTTATTGATATCTTGCAAGCATTGAAACTCTGAGTATATCAATGTATTTGCAAATCCTAGTTTTTGAGAAGCAGTGTTCGTGATGGAACTATCTGTCATATACTGTTTGAATTCAATGGTTATCCATAATCCGCATAGGGTATCTTTATTGCGGTTGAAAAGAATGGTACCTTGTGATTATTCTATGTCGATGAAGTTGGCCAATATTTCAAATGATAGCCGAGATACTATATTTGCCATAGTGTACAGGATAACAACCTATTTCAATATTTTTCCTCTGACAATGTTTTTTTCATGATTCTGATCTTTCATTTTCTATAGATGCAGCTTTGCTGGCATATTATGCCTACGTTCAAAGTCATATAAGATATGGTATAATTTTCTAGGGAACATCTATGGATGTCAAGAAGATATTCATACTGCAAAAACGTTGCCTACGAAATATTTTCAATGTTTCACAAAGAAGTAGTTGTAGGTCTTTTTTTGTGGATAAGAAGATTCTTAGTTTGATTAGTTTATTGATCTATGAAGCAGTCATGTTTGTAACTGAAAACATGGAGTTTTTCACATGCTATGACAGAAAGCACAGACATAAACTAGAAATAAAAACAATCATCTAAATATCAGGTCCAACTTTGCATACATACAAAAAAATATTCCCTTCTCATTGATCAACATATATAACAAATTACCTGAATCATTAAGAACACAGCCCATTAGAAAGCTGAAAATTGAATTAAAAAACCTGCTTTTCAAAGAAGCATATTATACACTTGACGAGTATTTCACAGATACATTAGAGTAGATATTTATTAATTTCTAGCACACTGTTTCATTTTATATATAAGTTATAGTACTTTTATGACTGTGATAACACTCTCATCCAATTGTTTGTTTGTTTTTGTTTTTTTTTTGTTTTATTTTTTACCTTTAGATGTAGACAATGAGTGATTCATCACCAAGCTTATTTATTTATATACTCACATTTTCTTCTGTTTTTGATGTATGATATTCATGATGCCAATTCATGTCATTGTCATTGAAAAAAAAATAACGTTATCATTTTCGGAATACCTGAAAGTATAAACCAGAATCTTCAAGATGAGTTTGTGCATCTGATACAAACCAATCTTGGTATACCAATAACAACAAACGATTTGAATGATATATACCGAATAGGACAAGCAAAAACAGGGCAATCTAGACCAGTCATAGTAGAATTCGTTCGAAATTTCACAAAGCAGATCATCATTAAAAACAGCTTCAAATTGAAACAGGTCAAAATTATCATCACCAATGATTTAACTCCCAAAGAAAGGGAAGAACAAAAAAAGTTATACAAGCATCTTCAGGAAGCCAAAGCTAAAAACTACAACGCAAAAATATACAATAAACTCATCGTGAATGGTGAAAGATATACACTGAAGCAATTAGAGGAAACTGCAAAAATCGAAGAATTAACTGATGGGGTTAGATCTCCTCAGAGTGATATTCCAACTCGAAAAAATAACAGCGCACCTCCTACCCCAACAACAAGTGTAGATATCGTCAGCGAAGAATCTTCGGAATTTCCGCACGTGAAAGAAGCGACACAAAAACTGGAAAAATTGGAATCCAACGAAAGAAAAACCTTCGTGAATGAAGCAAGAAATAGAAAACCATCACAAGGTTCTATATCAACAAGATCTACAGTAAAATTACAAACTCCTCCAGTCCGGAAACAATAACCAAGTATTATAGTAAGTTAGTCGTAAATCTTGTTGTTCTTATTTTATTCTATTCTATGTCATTAATTTTTGTATTATTATTAGTATATTGTGATGTAAAAGCTGAAATAATAATATGCCCATATATTATATATAAACATAAATAAGATTTCTTTGGTGTATCTTATGTTAATAATTTTATATAGGTAGGTAAATTGCAGAATATTTGCGGCTTCTATATGGATCAGTATATTAGAGATTTCACCATAAATGAAGTCAAAACCGAAGAAGTATCAAACTTTGAAGAATGTAATGATGTATTCATAGTGAATAGTGGAAATTCAAATTTTAAAATACTTCACATGAACATTAGGAGTATCGGTAAAAACTTAGATCAGTTTCAATGTTACTTACAGCAGCTCACGCAATCGCCTGACTGCATCGTTCTGACTGAAACATGGCAGTTGAAAGATCTGAACTTATACAACCTAGCAGAATATGATATCATTTATAATCATGGCAACTATAATCAAAATGATGGCACAGTTATATACATAAAATCTGAATTGCGTTACGTATACGAAGTTATGAATCTTTGTAATGATTTGAAATTCATATCGATGGAAATAAAACATCTGAACAAAAATATTCTTGTAATAGCCGGATATAGACCACCTAATTCATGTGTAGATATGTTCCTAGAAAATTTAAGGAACATCTTCGAAAATTGTACAAAGAGTTCTGATTATACTATATTTTTAGGAGACTTTAATATCGACATCAGAGAAGAGACTATGGTAAGTACAGAGTACCTAACTCTTATGCAAGAATTTGGTTTTATATCGACAATTAATAGCTACACTCGAGTAACAACAAACTGTGGATCATGTATAGATCATATATTTGTAAAAACTAACACTGACCTAGAACTTCTTCTTCCAATGATAGTACGAACGAATGCAACTGATCATTTCTCAGTGATCTTACAAATAATTTACGAAAACAACTTGACAAATAATAATACTAATAAATTCTATTATCAATCCAAACTAAATCATAATTTACTAGCAGATAGGCTGAGAAGTTTCAACTGGAGTACAGTTTTCGAAACGGAAGATGCTGAAACTGCAACAAACATTTTCATGGATATTTTGAATACGGAAATATCAAACTGTACAACTACTCACAAATATAAGGTAAAGAAACGTAAAACATGGATCACAAACGGTCTAATACAATCCATCAATAGACGAGATAATATTTACCAGAAATTGCTCAGAGAACCTGAAAATATAGAATTGAAACATCGCTACTGTCGATACAGAAATCAACTGAGAAACCTTTTGAGAATAACAAAGTCGAAGTACTACCGAATGAAAGTCAATCAGAATGCACAAAATAGTAAAAATTTATGGACCACTCTGAGTGAGCTGTACCCGCAGAATAATTCAAATAATCAAGAAATTAATGCTATAAATCACAATGGAGACAAAATAACCAACAAGAAAAATATTGCTAACATATTTAACGAACATTATATCAAAGTAGGTGAAACCCTCGCAAAGAATATTACCAGAGATCCCAATTACATTCCTCCCGTTCAAAATAATGTATCATCATCTATGTTCTTAGAACCTACCCACGCTGATGAAGTTAGTAGTGTCATTTTAACACTAAAGAATAAAAAATCGCCTGGAATCGACGGAATAAGAACAGAAACAATAAAAATATTGGCACCAGTGATTAAGAAGCCATTGGCTTTTATTTTCAATAAATGCTTCACGCAAGGTCATTTTCCGGGGATCTTCAAAAGCTCCGTAATTAAACCAATTTCCAAAGCTGGGAATAGAGAGGATGTCATAAACTATAGACCGATTTCCCTGATTACAACTGTATCAAAGATTTTTGAAAAATTATTGAAAAATCGTCTGAATAATTATTTGAACAAAAACAATATCATCTCCAACAAGCAGTATGGATTCAAAGAAAGAGTATCTACCCAAGATGCTATTATTGAGCTAACCACAAACATGTATAATGCCTTAGATGCAGGTAAACCCTCATTATGTGTATTCATAGATCTCTCAAAGGCTTTCGATACAGTAAGTCACGAATTACTCATCACATGTTTAGGAGAAATCGGTATAAGAGGAGTACCCTTGAAATTGTTCGAAAGTTATTTATCTGGCAGATCACAGTGTGTACAGGTGAAAACAGAAAAAAGTACCTCAGAAATGGTGAAATACGG
Source organism: Phaedon cochleariae (assembly GCA_918026855.4). Taxonomy (NCBI): domain Eukaryota; kingdom Metazoa; phylum Arthropoda; class Insecta; order Coleoptera; family Chrysomelidae; genus Phaedon; species Phaedon cochleariae. Next base: position 10,925,716 of record OU896720.1, read on the forward strand.
AGTGCCTCAAGGAACTGTCCTTGGGCCACTTCTTTTCAACATTTACTTGAATGATCTTTTCAAAGTCAATACCAAAGGTAAAATAATTACATATGCAGATGACACAGCGATCTTTTACACACATGAAGACTGGCAGACACTAAAAGTTCTAGTCGAAGAGGATATTCGCCTCATCCATGGCTTTTTCAAGCACCGACTACTGACGATTAACTTCGATAAAACATTTTGTATGCCTATTTATATTGATAAGAGAAATGCTCCCCCCTATAATAACCTTAGTATCGTCAATGACACCACAATAAGTTTGTGTCCCTTCATTAAATATCTGGGGGTAATGATAGATTGTAACCTGAAATGGGACAAACATATCGACTTTATTATAAAAAAATTACAATTCTTGATATACAAACTAAAATTTCTGAAAAATATTCTGGAATATGAGTCAATGAGAACATTATATAAGTCATTAGTTGAACCACATCTTACATACGGAATACTAGCTTGGGGAGGCGTCAGCAAAGTCTATATGGAAAAACTCACGATAATGCAAAAAAGATTGATGAAAATTATATTCGATAAAGATTTCACTTACCCCTCGGATCTATTATTTCATGAATCTGGCATCCTCGATCCAAGACAATTATTCTTCCTACGTGGCAATATCTCTCAACATATTTCAAAATCTAAGCTGAAAACTTTAGATCATCGGTACAACACCAGAAACAAAAATCTCACTTACATAATTCCCCTTATGCGTACATCAAAGGGTCAAAAAAGTTTTTCTTACCTAGGTCCAAAAATTTACCAAATTCTACCAGTTGAAATCAAAGACATTACAAAGGTCCATAAATTCAAACAAAACCTAAAAAAGTTCATTTATTCCATACCAAGAAAAGCAATTCATAGTCTTATTGACTAAGAGACATCAATCTCATGAATAATCTGATTATGCCAAAACACTTTTTTCCCTCACTTCAAATGATATACTCACTGCCCAATATCTTTATTTTTATACACAATTTATTTGTTGTTATCATTATTTTATAACTTTTTCATATATATATATATATTTCAATTATTTTTATTCATATGCTTTTGTATTGTATAATTTATATACACCGCGGACAGCTTATAGCTATGCGGTTCACCCTTTGTTCATTTGTAGGCTATTCCTATTTTTAATGTAAAGTCATTTTTTATATTTGTATGCAAATAAACATTATTATTATTATCATTATTATTATTGTTTTTATTATTATTATTATTATTATTATTATTATTTTTATTATTAAATACTGGATCATAATGACATGTTCTACACCTGAAAAGGTAACTAATAAAGGATATCTATCTCTATCTCTATCTCTATCTATATCTATCTCTATCTATATGTCAGGTGGAGAATCTAGTTCATTATCATTATTTTATATCGATGAAGTTGGTCAATATTTCGAGCGATAGCTGGGATACGATTCTCCATAATGTATAATAGCCTATTTGAATATTTTTTTCACGTTTTCCATGTTCTGGTACATTTTCATCAGTTCATTTTTTTTATCACTTGAAGCGCACGAAAGAAAATCCTAACAATGTTCGAAGAACGTCGTGCATACCTCAAAGGGGATAGGATATTCAATCTAACTGGGAATGTCTCACTTGATAAGAGAGAGATGATTTTTCAAATATTTTCGTCTTAGAAGTTAATTCATAATTATTGGTATACGTTGTTTGAATGTTTGTTGCTACAATATGCGTCAGATTATCATTATTATTTATCTCTTGAAGCGCACCAAAGCAAATACCTATTATATTCGGAAAGAATCATGCACAGGCTACAACAGGAGGTATAGGTATTGAATTTTAAACTTCTCAAGATCTTAGAAACACGAATCCCCCTGTATATATTTTTTTGATCCAAGCACACTGGTATATTGAATGGATGCAGCAGCTAGCTGGTAGCCAGCTTGCAGAGAATGATGGAAGTAAGATATGGTGTAATCACTGATGCGCTTCTGTTTCAGAAATTTTACTCGACCTCTCCAGAACAGTGAGAGCAATGGTTCCGTCGATCTTCTGATAGATGGCAACATTGCACAATTATGATATCTGTCAGTTTTGAAATTGTCGCAGATTTTTCGAATTCAGAGTTGAATAATCTCACTGGTACATATGTTCCGCGTACCTAAAATGCCATTTGTCATTTTATTTTCACTCGTCACAGCAGCAATAGCAGCATTACCATCTAGCGGGAGAATGTAGAATCAACGTCTCGCTCGTTGTGGACGTAGAGACATCATAGTAGGCGGTTGAGTGATTTTTCTGAAATTTTCAATACGGAATAATGGCCGGATGCGCGCACCATACCTTACTTCCATCATTTTGCAGAGATTGCCTGGTCACATCGATCGTTATTATCTGTCAACGATGGCCATACGTCTGATCCATGTTTAACACAGAAGTGGGTTGGTCCAAACTCGCCCTGTATATTTTTGCTATTCAACTCAAACTCTACCATGTTCCCCATGCCACACCAAACATTTTCAGCTGACAGTCTAGCAACATTGTTCAAGTCATCGACTCTTATCAGAGACCAGCATTTGGTTTGTTGTCGGTAATCTATCATAGGACGGATCTAAAGCTTTGCTCGCTTGCGTGTCGACTTCATTAATGAAAATTTCTTTACCCGTTTGGATAGCATCATCATGTTTGAACTCTCATGGTCGCCTGAATACCACAGTGCGTAAATGGGTTGCCTCATAATGCGAAGCAGCGTTTTTTCTTTCATTAAGTCGATGATGATGACGCAATTCGAATTTTGCGCCGTTCGCGGGGCCGCGAGTAGCTAGCCGAGTCAAGCAGGCCTGTGATTGGCTAGTCGGGTCACGTGATTTGGAGAAAGGTGGAGCGGAGGGGCTGGATTATACTCTCCCAACACCTACTAATTTCACATTTGACTAAGCAGTGATCTGAGATACCATTCATTCTGAAAACTGACACATTATTTATGATATTAGAATCCGTTAAAGTTAGAAAGTCAATACACGTACTGCTAGTTGCTGTTATTCTGGTAGGCTCATCACATTTTTGAAAAAGATTATATTTTTCGAAAAAAGTCTGTAGTGTTTTCGTGTTGTTATTTGTTTCATTCAGAACATTGACTTTAATGTGTCCACCCAATACAATGAAGTCGAATTTTGGTATAATTGACGATAAAATGTTTTCAAGATCAATCAGGCAACTTGTCTTTCGAAGAAATTATCGAAGTTTAAAATATACAGTCCACTTTATTCGAATTCCGAACAGTTATGGTATGTGGCTCGAGTTGAATTGAATAAAAATGAACTTCACTGGTTTCGTAGTATTCGATAGGAAGTGTCAAAAATTGGGTGATCAATTTGTAATCCGGAAAATTCAAATATGCTTGCATTAATTTCAAATTGTCTAGCCCTATAAGACCATCAGATGTTTTGTGAAATTTGAATAGGTAAAACTTAAGATTGGTATCACAATTGAATTCTTGGGAACTGAATATTCTTGGGAGTAACTTTGAGAAATCGATGTGACTACAAATGGTTCATGTTTGATATTGTCTCTATGATTTCTGAAGGCAATATCTGGATTGAGAAATGATTTCGTTGATCCTGTGTCGATTAGCAATTTCAAAGAAGGATTGGCAATAGTTATAAATGGTAGTTCTTTTTCATCGGCAAAAGTATGTAATTCTACTATATTCCGATTGGTGGATCGTCTTCCTGATGAAAATTCCCTTGTTCTTCTGGTGTGTATTCAAGTTGTTCATCGGGTTGGTACTCTTCTTCTGGGAATGTTCCGTAGCAATCATACGAGAGTTCTTCGAAATATTGGTTTTGTTGTTCAATATTGAAAAGTTCCTCTGACGTAAATGTGGGTCTTGATTGGGGTTTGAACGTTTGAGATCGTCTGGTTTGTGTTGGTTGGAACGTATTTCTTGTAGTGATACTCATCGGCGTTGGCTGTGGCTGAGAGGTTCCTTGATTGTTTCGATTAGTCCAAACATTTTGGGATCTGTTTTCCTGTCTGCCTAAAACTTGTTGATTTGTGAAAAAACGCTGTGTTGGAGGATTCGGTCTAGGTGTGATGGCTATCGGACCTCTCTGAAATTGGCATTGGGACGATTGCGGGCTTTGCCACGTTTGTTCACGCCCTGTATATTGTACGGAAGGCATCAAATTGTATTGTTGCCTAGAAAATCTTTGCATTTGCATCTGCATTGGTTTTCTGTTAGGCATGTTCGGTGATGAGCCATTATTTCTCTGAAGATAGCGAATGCTACCCTCTTCTTGTATAAACTGTAAAGCGATAGCCAAATTTCCTGGTCTCATTGCCCGTATAGTTGAACCTGAAGGTTCGTTTAAGCCTGCCAAGAACGTTGTCAATGTTTGTTGGCGGAAGAAATCCTTCTCACTATTTTTGACTACGGGGTTGTCATTATGAACTTCGATGTAGTTACTTATAGTATTCGAAATTTCCATACATTGTTCGTGGAATTGGACTGCTGCTACTTTGTCAATGAGATTTTACATCTTTAGACAATAGAGCATATTCTCTCTCTCTCTCTCTGTCTCGTTCTGTTGTTGTCTCATATTAACAAGATCTCGAGTTATGCTGTTTTCATCTCGTTGATCAGAAAAGTTCTGAATTAACGTATGTTCAATGTCGTTCTATTGTTCACATCTATAAATAGAAACGACTTCTATCGCTCGCCCTGTTAGTTTGCTTACGATTCCAGTTAGCAGGAGAATATTCTGTAGGCAACCGGCATTTGCAGGTGTCGGATCGTAATAATGATTCAGCAGTGTCGACGCTACTTTGATGAAACCGTACAGTTCATTAGGATTTCCATCGAAAGGTGGCACAATGCACACATTTCTGACGTCCAACACTGGTCTCGACAAGATTTCAGGGATAGTTATAATAATATTCGGATTTTCGAGTGGAGTGATACTCGAATTATCGACAGAAGTGATATTCAAATTTGAGAGTGATAAAATTAAATCTAGCTCTGCACTAGGGTCACTTAAAGGAATAGGAACAGAGGAGTCTGACATGAAAACTCACAGAACGATGATGATGGCAAGTTTCATTCCGTCGTCTGCTTTCTTCCTTCCTTGGGGTTGATCCTTGTTGGGTTGGTCCTTGGTGGTGAGCTGCGATGCTGCCTCCTTGGGACGTAGTTTTTTTTGCGGAAACATGAATAAACGTTTAAAAACGAAGAGGATCTCTTTCACATACTCTTTTGCGTATTCTACTGACTGCGCCAGTTAAATATCGATACCCTAATGCTGACATGTCGTAACCCAACTCAATGAAATTTTACAGGAGGCACGAAAAACGAATAATATTATGAGAACTAGAAAACGGACGTAACCCACAAAATAAATAAGTAAACACAGTTTGTTCGAATACATCGTAAACCACAACTTGGTTCCAACAGGCATATTATTGTATAAAAAAAAGGTTTTTGGTATTTTATATTAAAATACGAATACCAGATGCTTCTTTGACGCCGAGGTAAAAAAAATAAATAAAGCAGAGCACCATGTCAAACTAGTCAGCTGCTATCAACACGCTTTGCTTGTTTGAACTGCACTGTGGGATACGACTAGTTAGACGTGATATAAATGCCGTACGTGGGTTCAGACATGTTGGAAATCGCACGAATCACCGATTTATCATTTTATTTGGGTTACGAGAATTTAACAGTATATAGAAATGCATGTGTACTTTCCTTTGGTGAAAAAATACTATTTTTCAATTTTTTGTGGGTTACGACTTATCAGCATTAGGGTATCGATATGTATTTCGGAAAAAATCGTTTTTAAAAAGATTTATTTTACTACCGGAACACGAATTACATTATAAGTTGAAGTTAATGGATCGAGATATAAAGTCAGACTGAATTGTACATGGTAATGGGAAAAGAACTAAACTCGGTTGAACTGGTATTCTCACGACTGTGTCCTATCTCGCTCACTCGGTAGATTCTGGGTGTCTTCAAGATGTAACTTGCCATATATGTGAGAAGCAGTTGAAGCCAACGGATATCAAAGTTCGTGATCACTGCCACTACACAGGAAAATTTCGTGTAACTGCCCATAGTATTTTTAATTCGAACTACAAGACCTCAAAAACTATTTCTGTATTCTTCCACAACCTCACAAATTATGACTCTCACATCTTCATCAAAAAATCAGCAACGAAAGGAGAAAGAATATCAGTGATAGCCCAAACTGAAAAAAAGTATATTTCGTTCTCCAAGTCAATATTGGTTGATAAATCTAAAGTGTCAAGAGCATTCGATGAATATATCCAATTGAGATTTGTAGACTCTTCTCGATTTTCACCAGAATCTCTCGACAAACTCAGCAATAATTTGGAGGTGCAACAGTGTACCGAGGTTCGAGAATACTCTCAAGATAATAGACAATTTGATCAAATGAGGCGAAAAGGGGTGTTTCCTTACAAATATGTGGAATCCTTTGAAAAATTAAAGAAAACTGAACTACCGCCGAAGGAAAAGGTCCATGATGATTTATTACCGAAATTTGAAGCAGTGTTTGAATTATGGTTTTTATTTAACGAAAATCCATGAAATCTTAGAATTCTTTCAATCGGCGTGGTTGAGGCCTTATATCGACCTGAACACAAATCTTCGAGATTCCGCACTAAACGAATTTGAACGAGAACTTTGTGCAAATTATCAATAAATTCAATATTTGGGAAAATCATGGAAAATGTCGACAAAAGAATCGACTTGAAACTTTGTTCACGCTGAAAAAATGAAAATAACTCGCTGAGAGCAAAGGCTCTGATAGCCAAACCACATTTAAAATGCAGTACAGAATTCAGTGAGAACTTGGTTGCAATCCAGTTGGAGAAGAGTAGTGTTTGTTATGATACACCGATGTATGTTGGATTTTCAGTATTGGATATTTCGAAAACTATCATTTACGATTTTTCCAATGGATACATCGAAGCTAGATATCGTGATAAAGCAACATTATAATACACCGATACGGATTTATTAATTCTAGAAATATTCACAGAAAATTTCTATAAGGATATGGAAGAGAATTTCCTATTTTTCGATATGTCAAATTATCCCATAGACAATATACACCGAATCTCAAATCGGAATCGGTTATAGGACGCATGAAAGACGAATATGCCTCAAGACCTATTGAATTTTTTATGGTACTTGTGCGAATGCTTACTGTGTTAAAGCAGGTGATGTGATGATAAAAGTCGAAGGTGTCTCAAAAAACGTGGTAAAAAACCGAATTCAGTTCTCAGACTATGTCAATATTGTATAAAATGGTGGAACAATATTACGTAAGATGTATATGTTCACTTCTTCACTCCACACCATTCATACGGAATTAAGGAATAAAGTAACTTTGTCATCTGCTGATGATAAGCAAAATAAAATTCCTTCTGATGTGAAAACTTTGACATGGGGTCATTTGCTTATAACACCAGGAGCTGGAACTTAAGATGAGTTTTTGGAAATTGCTCAAGATTTTATTGACGAGGAAGACTCTGACCAATAATTGAATTTTCGAATTATAATCAATTTTTATATTTCGTATTGTATTGTGTTATGTAATTTTTGTGGCATGATAAGGAAGACGGACAAATCATTGAATTTGTTATTTGTAATTAATTCACATATTTCTTATAGTATATGTGTAGTATATATGTATAGTGTATGGTGTTATGAATTGATGGCTCTACAATGTTTGTGGTCATATAAAATAAGAAAAATGTTTCGAGTTATTCAATTTTTTATTCATCACCTAATAAATATAAATTATTGTGATTATCCACATTGCTCGAGACCCCATCTACAAACATGACAGTCTGATTGTGCTTGAGGTAGTCTATCTACATGATCTTTCCATTCGGGGCAATTGAAGTGGACAAAGCAGGGTAGCTGGATACGAAGTTCGAAATCCTCTGTATATTTCGATAATAGTTTGTCCATACATAGAGGAGTTCTATCGGCTCTGCATTTTTAATCAGATTATGTAGTGGAAAATTCTGGAGCTGTCTTCTGGTGAAGTCGTACAGTTTTTTATCTCGGTTCCGGTGTTCATTGACCATTTCGGTCGATAAACAGCTAGGGCAATCATTAGACATGTTGTAACAATAAGGTTGAACAGCAACAACGATGCACACACAGCCGCGTAGTACGTAACCCAATCGACTATTATGAATTCCTCATCATCCTTCTTCATACATCATGAAGTAGTGAGGGGTTCTGATATAGTTGACACCAGTCAGAATCAATAGTGGAGCCACCGCCTTTTCGCAATCGCAACTTGTACATAGTACTATTGGCGGGAATGAGTGATTTGAGGGTTGAAACATTATTCATTGTAGTTAACTCCATTTTCACCCATTTGGATGGCATACTTTCATTTCGTGTACCATTACTGTCGAAATATATGAATACTTCTCTTATATTATAAGGTTGCGCGATGAAGAGAAAGCCTTGAAGAATCACTTGTGAAACTAAACATTGTGGTGTTATCATGGTCACAACTTCTGACATACTAGAACTATTATTTACTCTCGAACCACATTTATTGAACACGTCATACCCGCAACTGCCACCCGCATGTTTGTAAAACCAAACATCTGGTGGATATATCTGCGAGAATCCGTCACGACCGCATATTCAGTAAAATCTTGAAATGTATTTGCAAATCCTAGTTTTTGAGAAGCAGCGTTCGTGATGGAACTATCTGTCATATACTGTTTGAATTCAATAGTTATCCATAATCCGCATAGGGTATCTTTATTGCGGGTGAAAAGAATGGTACCTTGTGATTATTTTATGTCGATGAAGTTGGGCAATATTTCAGATGATAGCCGAGATACTATATTTGCCATAGTGTACAGGATAACAACCTATTTCAATATTTTTCCTCTGACAATGTTTTTTTCATGATTCTGATCTTTCATTTTCTATAGATGCAGCTTTGCTGGCATATTATGCCTACGTTCAAAGTCATATTAGATATGGTATAATTTTCTGGGGAACATCTATGGATGTCAAGAAGATATTCATACTGCAAAAACGTTGCCTACGAAATATTTTCAATGATTCACAAAGAAATAGTTGTAGGTCTTTTTTTGTGGATAAGAAGATTCTTAGTTTGATTAGTTTATTGATCTATGGAGCAGTCATGTTTGTAACTGAAAACATGGAGTTTTTCACATGCTATGACAGAAAGCACAGACATAACACTAGAAATAAAAACAATCTTCTAAATATCAGGTCCAACTTTGCATACATACAAAAAAATATTCCCTTTTCATTGATCAACATATATAACAAATTACCTGAATCATTAAGAACACAGCCCATTAGAAAGCTGAAAATTGAATTAAAAAACCTGCTTTTCAAAAAAGCATATTATACACTTGACGATTATTTCACAGATACATCAGAGTAGATATTTATTAATTTCTAGCACACTGTTTCATTTTATATATAAGTTATAGTACTTTTATGACTGTGATAACACTCTTATCCAATTGTTTGTTTGTATTTGTTTTTTTTGTTTTTTTTTTACCTTTACATGTAGACAATGAGTGATTCATCACCAAGCTTATTTATTTATATATTCACATTTTCTTCTGTTTTTAATGTATGATATTCATGATGTCAATTTGTTTTTATTATTATTATTATCATTATTATTATTTTTATTATTAAATACTGGATCATAATGACATGTTCTACACCTGAAAAGGTATTTTAAAGGAACTTATAAAGGATATCTATCTCTATCTCTATCTATATGTCAGGTGGAGAATCTAGTTCATTATCACTATTTTATATCGATGAAGTTGGTCAATATTTCGAGCGATAGCTGGGATACGATTCTCCATAATGTATAATAGCCTATTTGAATATTTTTTTCACGTTTTCCATGTTCTGGTACATTTTCATCAGTTCATTTTTTTTTATCACTTGAAGCGCACGAAAGAAAATCCTAACAATGTTCGAAGAACGTCGTGCATACCTTAAAGGGGATAGGATATTCAATCTAACTGGGAATGTCTCACTTGATAAGAGAGAGATGATTTTCCAAATATTTTCGTCTCAGAAGTTAATTCATAATTATTGGTATACGTTGTTTGAATGTTTGGTGCTACAATATGCGTCAGATTATCATTATTATTTATCTCTTGAAGCGCACCAAAGCAAATACCTATTATATTCGGAAAGAATCATGCACAGGCTACAACAGGAGCTATAGGTATTGAATTTTAAACTTTTCAAGATCTTAGAAACACGAATCCCCCTGTATATATTTTTTTGATCCAAGCACACTGGTATATTGAATGGATGCAGCAGCTAGCTGGTAGCCAGCTTGCAGAGAATGATGGAAGTAAGATATGGTGTAATCACTGATGCGCTTCTGTTTCAGAAATTTTACTCGACCCCTCCAGAACAGTGAGAGCAATGGTTCCGTCGATCTTCTGATAGATGGCGACATTGCACAATTATGATATCTGTCAGTTTTGAAATTGTCGCAGATTTTTCGAATTCAGAGTTGAATAATCCCACTGGTACATATGTTCCGCGTACCTAAAATGCCATTTGTCATTTTATTTTCACTCGTCACAGCAGCAATAGCAGCATTACCATCTAGCGGGAGAATGTAGAATCAACGTCTCGCTCGTTGTGGACGTAGAGACATCATAGTAGGCGGTTGAGTGATTTTTCTGAAATTTTCAATACGGAATAATGGCCGGATGCGCGCACCATACCTTACTTCCATCATTTTGCAGAGATTGTCTGGTCACATCGATCGTTATTATCTGTCAACGATGGCCATACGTCTGATCCATGTTTAACACAGAAGTGGGTTGGTCCAAACTCGCCCTGTATATTTTTGCTATTCAACTCAAACTCTACCATGGTCCCCATGCCACACCAAACATTTTCAGCTGACAGTCTAGCAACATTGTTCAAGTCATCGACTCTTATCAGAGACCAGCATTTGGTTTGTTGTCGGTAATCTATCATAGGACGGATCTAAAGCTTTGCTCGCTTGCGTGTCGACTTCATTAATAAAAATTTCTTTACCCGTTTGGATAGCATCATCATGTTTGAACTCTCATGGTCGCCTGAATACCACAGTGCGTAAATGGGTTGCCTCATAATGCGAAGCAGCGTTTTTTTTTCATTAAGTCGATGATGATGACGCAATTCGAATTTTGCGCCGTTCGCGGGGCCACGAGTAGCTAGCCGAGTCAAGCAGGCCTGTGATTGGCTAGTCGGGTCACGTGGTTTGGAGAAAGGTGGAGCGGAGGGGCTGGATTATACTCTCCCAACACCTACTAATTTCATATTTGACTAAGCAGTGATCTGAGATACCATCCATTCTGAAAACTGACACATTATTTATGATATTAGAATCCGTTAAAGTTAGAAAGTCAATACACGTACTGCTAGTTGCTGTTATTCTGGTAGGCTCATCACATTTTTGAAAAAGATTATATTTTTCGAAAAAAGTCTGTAGTGTTTTCGTGTTGTTATTTGTTTCATTCAGAACATTGACTTCAAAGTGTCCACCCGATACAATGAAGTCGAATTTTGGTATAATTGACGATAAAATGTTTTCAAGATCAATCAGGCAACATGTCTTTCGAAAAAATTATCGAAGTTTTAAATATACAGTCCACTTTACTCAAATTCCGAACAGTTATGGTATGTGGCTCGAGTTGAATTGAATAAAAATGAACTTCACTGGTTTCGTAGTATTCGATAGGAAGTGTCAAAAATTGGGTGATCAATTTGGAATCCGGAAAATTCAAATATGCCTGCATTAATTTCAAATTGTCTAGCCCTATAAGACCATCAGATGTTTTGTGAAATTTGAATAGGTAAAACTTAAGATTGGTATCACAATTGAATTCTTGGGAACTGAATATTCTTGGGAGTAACTTTGAGAAATCGATGTGACTACAAATGGTTCATGTTTGATATTGTCTCTATGATTTCTGAAGGCAATATCTGGATTGAGAAATGATTTCGTTGATCCTGTGTCGATTAGCAATTTCAAAGAAGGATTGGCAATAGTTATAAATGGTAGTTCTTTTTCATCGGCAAAAGTATGTAATTCTACTATATTCCGATTGGTGGATCGTCTTCCTGATGAAAATTCCCTTGTTCTTCTGGTGTGTATTCAAGTTGTTCATCGGGTTGGTACTCTTCTTCTGGGAATGTTCCGTAGCAATCATACGAGGGTTCTTCGAAATATTGGTTTTGTTGTTCAATATTGAGAAGTTCCTCTGACGTAAATGTGGGTCTTGATTGGGGTTTGAACGTTTGAGATCGTCTGGTTTGTGTTGGTTGGAACGTATTTCTTGTAGTGATACTCATCGGCGTTGGCTGTGGCTGAGAGGTTCCTTGATTGTTTCGATTAGTCCAAACATTTTGGGATCTGTTTTCCTGTCTGCCTAAAACTTGTTGATTTGTGAAAAAACGCTGTGTTGGAGGATTCGGTCTAGGTGTGATGGCTATCGGACCTCTCTGAAATTGGCATTGGGACGATTGCGGGCTTTGCCACGTTTGTTCACGCCCTGTATATTGTACGGAAGGCATCGAATTGTATTGTTGCCTAGAAAATCTTTGCATTTGCATCTGCATTGGTTTTCTGTTAGGCATGTTCGGTGATGAGCCATTATTTCTCTGAAGATAGCGAATGCTACCCTCTTCTTGTATAAACTGTAAAGCGATTGCCAAATTTCCTGGTCTCATTGCCCGTATAGTTGAACCTGAAGGTTCGTTTAAGCCTGCCAAAAACGTTGTCAATGTTTGTTGGCGGAAGAAATCCTTCTCACTATTTTTGACTACGGGGTTGTCATTATGAACTTCGATGTAGTTACTTATAGTATTCGAAATTTCCATACATTGTTCGTGGAATTGGACTGCTGCTACTTTGTCAATGAGATTTTACATCTTTAGACAATAGAGCATATTCTCTCTCTCTCTCTCTCTGTCTCGTTCTGTTGTTGTCTCATATTAACAAGATCTCGAGTTATGCTGTTTTCATCTCGTTGATCAGAAAAGTTCTGAATTAACGTATGTTTAATGTCGTTCTATTGTTCACATCTATAAATAGAAACGACTTCTATCGCTCGCAATGTTAGTTTGCTTACGATTCCAGTTAGCAGGAGAATATTCTGTAGGCAACCGGCATTTGCAGGTGTCGGATCGTAATAATGATTCAGCAGTGTCGACGCTACTTTGATGAAACCGTACAGTTCATTAGGATTTCCATCGAAAGGTGGCACAATGCACACATTTCTGACGTCCAACACTGGTCTCGACAAGATTTCAGGGATAGTTATAATAATATTCGGATTTTCGAGTGGAGTGATACTCGAATTATCGACAGAAGTGATATCCAAATTTGAGAGTGATAAAATTAAATCTAGCTCTGCACTAGGGTCACTTAAAGGAATAGGAACAGAGGAGTCTGCTTTCTTCCTTCCTTGGGGTTGATCCTTGTTGGGTTGGTCCTTGGTGGTGAGCTGCGATGCTGCCTCCTTGGGAGGTAGTTCTTTTTGCGGAAACATAAATAAACGTTTGAAAACGAAGAGGATCTCTTTCACATACTCTTTTGCGTATCCTACTGACTGCGCCAGTTAAATATTATGTATTTCGGAAAAAATCGTTTTTAAAAAGATTTATTTTACTACCGAAACACGAATTACATTATAAGTTGAAGTTAATGGATCGAGATATAAAGTCAGACTGAATTGTACATGGTAATGGGAAAAGAACTAAACTCGGTTGAACTGGTATTCTCACGACTGTGTCCTATCTCGCTCACTCGGTAGATTCTGGGTGTCTTCAAGATGTAACTTGCCATATATGTGAGAAGCAGTTGAAGCCAACGGATATCAGAGTTCGTGATCACGCCACTACACAGGAAAATTTCGTGTAACTGCCCATAGTATTTTTAATTCGAACTACAAGACCTCAAAAACTATTTCTGTATTCTTCCACAACCTCACAAATTATGACTCTCACATCTTCATCAAAAAATCAGCAACGAAAGGAGAAAGAATATCAGTGATAGCCCAAACTGAAAAAAAGTATATTTCGTTCTCCAAGTCAATATTGGTTGATAAATCTAAATTGTCAAGAGCATTCGATGAATATATCCAATTGAGATTTGTAGACTCTTCTCGATTTTCACCAGAATCTCTCGACAAACTCAGCAATAATTTGGAGGTGCAACAGTGTACCGAGGTTCGAGAATACTCTCAAGATAATAGACAATTTGATCAAATGAGGCGAAAAGGGGTGTTTCCTTACAAATATGTGGACTCCTTTGAAAAATTGAAGAAAACTAAACTACCGCCGAAGGAAAAGGTCCATGATGATTTATTACCGAAATTTGAAGCAGTGTTTGAAAAATGGTTTGAATTTAACGAAAATCCATGAAATCTTAGAATTCTTTCAATCGGCGTGGTTGAGGCCTTATATTGACCTGAACACAAATCTTCGAGATTCCGCACTAAACGAATTTGAACGAGAACTTTGTGAAAATTATCAATAAATTCAATATTTGGGAAAATCATGGAAAATGTCGACAAAAGAATCGACTTGAAACTTTGTTCACGCTGAAAAAATGAAAATAACTCGCTGAGAGCAAAGGCTCTGATAGCCAAACCACATTTGAAATGCAGTACAGAATTCAGTGAGAACTTGGTTGCAATCCAGTTGGAGAAGAGTAGTGATATTTCGAAAACTATCATTTACGATTTTTTCCAATGGATACATCGAAGCTAGATATCGTGATAAAGCAACATTATAATACACCGATACGGATTTATCAATTCTAGAAATATTCACAGAAAATTTCTATAATGATATGGAAGAGAATATCCTATTTTTCGATATGTCAAATTATCCCATAGACAATTTACACCGAATCTCAAATCGGAATCGGTTATAGGACGCATGAAAGACGAATATGCCTCAAGACCTATTGAATTTTTTATGGTACTTGTGCGAATGCTTACTGTGTTAAAGCAGGTGATGTGATGATAAAAGTCGAAGGTGTCTCAAAAAACGTGGTAAAAAACCGAATTCAGTTCTCAGACTATGTCAATATTGTATAAAATGGTGGAACAATATTACGTAAGATGTATATGTTCACTTCTTCACTCCACACCATTCATACGGAATTAAGGAATAAAGTAACTTTGTCATCTGCTGATGATAAGCAAAATAAAATTCCTTCTGATGTGAAAACTTTGACATGGGGTCATTTGCTTATAACACCAGGAGCTGGAACTTAAGATGAGTTTTTGGAAATTGCTCAACATTTTATTGACGAGGAAGACTCTGACCAATAATTTAATTTTCGAATTATAATCAATTTTCATATTTCGTATTGTATTGTGTTATGTAATATTTGTGGCATGATAAGGAAGACGGACAAATCATTGAATTTGTTATTCGTAATTAATTCACATATTTCTTATAGTATATGTGTAGTATATATGTATAGTGTATGGTGTTATGAATTGATGGCTCTACAATGTTTGTGGTCATATAAAATAAGAAAAATATAAATTATTGTGATTATCCACATTGCTCGAGACCCCATCTACAAACATGACAGTCTGATTGTGCTTGAGGAAGTCTATCTACATGATCTTTCCATTCGGGGCAATTGAAGTGGACAAAGCAGGGTAGCTGGATACGAAATTCGAAATCCTCTGTATATTTCGATAATAGTTTGTCCATACATAGAGGAGTTCTATCGGCTCTGCATTTTTAATCAGATTATGTAGTGGAAAATTCTGGAGCTGTCTTTTGGTGAAGTCGTACAGTTTTTTATCTCGGTTCCGGTGTTCATTTACCATTTCGGTCAATAAACAGTTAGGGCAATCATTAGACATGTTGTAACAATAAGGTTGAACAGCAACAACGATGCACACACAGCCGCGTAGTACGTAACCCAATCGACTATTATGAATTCCTCATCATCCTTCTTCATACATCATGAAGTAGTGAGGGGTTCTGATATAGACACCAGTCAGAATCAATAGTGGAGCCACCGCCTTTTCGCAATCGCAACTTGTACATAGTACTATTGGCGGGAATGAGTGATTTGAGGGTTGAAACATTATTCATTGTAGTTGACTCCATTTTCACCCATTTGGAAGGCATACTTCCATTTCGTGTACCATTACTGTCGAAATATATGAATACTTCTCTTATATTATAAGGTTGCGCGATAAAGAGAAAGCCTTGAAGAATCACTTGTGAAACTAAACATTGTGGTGTTATCATGGTCACAACTTCTGACATACTAGAACTATTATTTACTCTCAAGCCACATTTATTGAACACGTCATACCCGCAACTGCCACCCGCATGTTTGTAAAACCAAACATCTGGTGGATATCTCTGCGAGAATCCGTCACGACCGCATATTCAGTAAAATCTTGAAAACTTAAACTGATTTTGATATTATACTTTATTGCAAAAAACATTCTTTATACAAATAAATAATCATTCGTTGATGCACACATGCAATTTGGATTCGTATGATAAAAACATCTTGGTTCTGACTGTTGTGAAAAAGGTTGTTCATCGAACTCAACTACTGGAACAGAAGTGAACCGTCAAATATATTCAGTCACTCAATCACATAGACTTTTCAAGATATTTTCAAACTGATGCAACGGTGTGTATTCTTCGGTCCACTCTATACAGTGAATATAACGAACCAGCCAATTAGCCTGCTTTTTTGAATTCGGAGGGCTATGATAGCCATTTCATTATAAAAGATTTAGCTGAACATTCTCATGTCATACTACTTCCCATTAATAAAGAAAAATATATCAGTTTTACGCAACATAATTATGAATCTAGAATAAAATTCAGATTTGTTGACTCTTATAACTTCATGGGATTCAAGTTAGAAGATTTGGTGAACTTTTTAGATAAGACACAATTGGTCAACATGAGGAAACAATTTATTAACATCGATGATAACAGCAAACTGTTCAATAATGAATTTGTTATTTTCTATCTTGAATTCTTGCACATCTATGATTTCAATCACTATAGCACTTTCTCAAGTATGAAAGCTAGTATCGTAGAACGTGTCAATAGAACATTGGAGAATATCATGTGAAAACAGTTTAGTCTTCAAGGTAATTACAAATGGACAAATATACTGGAAGATGTTGTTTCAACCTACAACAATACTAAACATAGAACAATACATTTAAAACCAGCTCAAGTTGATGAAAATAATGGAAAATTTACTTCTAAAAACAGTTTATAGTCATGTTAAACAAACTGATCCAAGAACTCCTAAATATAAAGAAGAAGATCGTGTTCGTATCAGTAAATATCGAGAACAATTCACCAAAGGCTATGTACCGAGCTGGTCGAATGAAATTTTCAAAATTTATAAAATTCAGCCAACTAACCCAACCACATATCTCCTAGGGGATGAAACCGGCAATCTGATTGAAGGAGCATTCTATGAACATGAGTTGCAAAAAGTTAAACATCCAGACGTTTATTTGGTAGAGAAAGTGTTGAGGAAGAAAGGAAACAAGATTTACGTCAAATGGCTCGGGATGGATAAATCTCACAACTCGTGGATATCGAAAAACCACCTTGTGTAATTTTCCCAAGGTTACCAAAGATTGTATAAATAATCAACATTCTCAATCTATCTCCAGTAAGTGAATGAATATGTTTAGTGAAGAGTCTGATAATTTTTTGTTTGGTAGAATGAATCAAGAACAGTTTAAAAAAATCATCAATGAAGGACCATACATTCTGGATTCTCAATTCAACATCGAAGACACCCCATTTACGATTTCTTGTGGCTTGAGTGTTGCCAGATGTTTCGAGCCAGCTGTCAGATTGAGGAATAATAGCAATAATTCCAGTGTTTTCTTCAATGTTAACGAATGGGCAGTTTTGATATGCACCCTGAGTCACCTGTTACTAGGATATTTTGATGAGTATGACGAGGATGTTGAAATTCCACATATGGAAACTGACGAAGGCGTGAACATTTCCAAAATGAAATTCATGGATATCAAAATGTTGAAACTTGAAAGTGTCAACTGTACGTTGTATTTGAAAGAAGAAACCACCAAGCAACTTATCCGATTGAACAATATGATTATTGAACATAAAATCAATACTTTAGGAAATCTCTCATTCTTTTACTTTTATCACAATACTTTAGAACTCACCAAGAAATTGTTGATGCAAGCTAATCATGAATTGGATGGTGAATCAGTAATAATTGCATTCTGTGATCTTTTGAATAATATTATAGAGAGTTATTGTATGAAGGAATGTTTATTTTATTATAAAAAAGAAATTATGGATGATTTGAATAAAAAATAAAACCTCAATTCATCGTTTTATTACACATTTTTGGATACAAATTCGATAAATTTTAACAAACAATTGTTATTCTGAAATGATACTATAATGACCAAAAGGTGAAGTGTCAGTGGAATTTTGGATTAAATATCTCTTGTCATCGTGTGGACTCAAGGCTATTTTTGTTTGTTCAATTGAGTAGATCTCGTGTAATCGTGACTGAATGCATCTTTGACTTTCATATTTCTCTTTATTCTGCATCAAACATTCTAAATAATCATCGAACGTGATTTTTTTCTTCACTACATAACATTTGATACCTTTGGACTTTTTAATACACGTTTTCTCACTTTTGCCCCCACGTATTCCGCTATCAACAAGATAAGTATACTGTTTTGATCGTAGTCCCACAAAATCTGTCATAATACGTCCGTTATTTTCATCTTTTAATAATCCTACAACTTTTTTATTAACCAATGGTATGTTGAACTGATTAGTTGGACAATAATCGCTTGTATCAAATTAACTTATATCCGCTTCGACAACCTCTTCATATACATCATCACATTGTATTTCATATATCAAAGAATCAGTATCAGTATAAAGTAATTTACATTTTGACGGGTTGAAATTCCTCAACATGTAATTATAATGAAACTCATAAAGACACGTTTTCGAAATATCCAAAATGGCCATCCCAACATATAAGGGCTTGTTGAATAATATATTCGTTTTCTTCATTTCAATAGCCATCAAATTCTCATCGAAAATAGTTCTGTTGTGGAAATTCGGTCGGGAAATCAAGTTTTTTGCACCATATCGACCTTCCCAAGTACGAACCAATTTTACAATCCTATGTTTTCGCATATTTTCCATCGTCTTTCCGAAGACAGCATTAATGAGTAATTTGAAAGTTTGCTTTCCAAATTCGTTTTTTGATTCTGCCCGCAATTTTGTATTCAAATCAATGTAAGGTTTGAGCCACGCCGATTGCCAAAATCTCAAGATTCGATGAGTTTTTTCGAGTACGAGTCCATTAGCTAGATACTGTTTCAAATTTCTATAATGAAGAATATACTTTTCTTTATCATACAAAGTTGTCATCAATTTATGCAATTTTGATTTAGGAGGAATGAGTCGTTCAGGAGCGAAGGGTATATCTTCGTGGAGATCATGAAGAGATTCAGGATATTTCAAGTCAACTTCCAGAATGTAACCATATTCAGAGTCGTCTGATACTTTAGTGACATCAAAATTCTCAAAATTTTCTACCCATTCAAACTCAGTATAAGGTAGTGATTGACTCATCGCCCATCCGTAGAGATTATTGACATCGAAATACATTAGATATTTTGATGGCTCATCTTTTTTGAAAGTTTTCATATATTTATTGTTAGCAACTGAGTGTCTATTTGAACATTGACTAACCCCTCCTCTGATACCCTTTTCTATGAACATCAGAATATCCACATCCTGAACAGTATCCAGGCGGCACTTTGTATATTTCAGCATACAATCCCAGGTAAATCCAGGAAGAGTATAATAGTGAGCTGGGTCTAGATCATAAGTCTCATGACACATGTTTCGGAAATTCTCAAAAACGTCTGCCAATAATATGATATCCGTTTTCAAATACAAATCTGAATAATCTCCCAAAGTCTTAATCTGAAAAGTTTCCCAAACCTTTTTCGCATGTTCATAGTCTAGATCCGTGACATGTTCATCATTCAGTTTATTATAGAACTTTTTCTTACTTGGCAATGAAGTTGCATCTAGTTTCTCCAATTTATCAATATAGTCGTAACAGAAAACACCTTTCCTACATAATAATTCAAATCTGTTATCATCGATGTTAATAAATTGTTTCCTCATGTTGACCAATTGTGTCTTATCTAAAAAGTTCACCAAATCTTCTAACTTGGATCCCATGAAGTTATAAGAGTCAACAAATCTGAATTTTATTCTAGATTCATAATTATGTTGCGTAAAACTGATATATTTTTCCTTATTAATGGGAAGTAGTGTTACATGAGAATGTTCAGCTAAATCTTTTATAATGAAATGGCTATCATAGCCAGATAAATTGTGAAAAAATATAGGTACACTGAAAGAATTTTTATATCCAAGGTTACATTTTGAATGCGAAAATCCACGAAATTTTCCTGTGAAATGGTTATGATCCCGAACGATAGTATCAGATTCTTTAAATGGTATCTCACAAATGTGACATATTTCTTTTGGTCGATTTTCCATTCTAATGGGTTCGTTAATTTGCATTTTCATTTCTATGAAATTCGCTAGTTCATTCAGCTTGTTCACAAACCATTCAGTACAATCGGAGCCTTTATAACTTTTAAAAAATGATAAGTTATCATCAAAATTACATTTTACGTAGTATCCAACACTATAAGGTTTATGTTTCTGATAACGAGCAGTTTTCAATAACTTTTTTCTTCTTCGAATGGCACGAGCATTGATTCAAAATCACTATAAACAACGAACGGCATTTTCTCTTTGTAGTGGAAATTTTTGAATGTTATGTATTTTTCTTCTGGAAATGATATCTTACACTTATTCACTTGTGTACACCAGACAGTATGTGCATCCAATTTCTCTTTATTGTTAAAATAATTCAAACATGTATCACATATGAACATTTTACCCTTATGTTTTCCTATTTGCTTGGCAACTAATCGTGACATATTTTTTATCCAACAAAAATGAAATCTTGTTAAATCATTATAGTTACTATTTAGGAATGATGTTTCTTCGACTAAATCATCAATACTTTCAGATAGTCCTTCATTCGCCTGATACTCGTTCTGAATCATCAAAAGATTGATATGTCGATCTGGAATCTTATTTTTAGTGAGCCTCACAGGTACAGTAACAAATTGTCCTTTCCTATCCATTTCCAAAATGAATACGTTTATTGAAAGATTATTCAGATTTTCGAATTTAGCAATTTGATTCAGTTTCATTGGAAATTGAATACCAGTTAAATCAAGTACTTCGCTGTAATGTGGATAAGAAGAAGTTCTATTCAGATTTAATTCAGCAGGATATAAGCATGAGGTCACCGCCCATGCAAAACAGGCATCGTCTGTATTTTTAACATTTATACAAGCTTTTTTGCTTTCAATTTGTTTGGGAAGCCTGATATAAGATGAGCCCCCTCCTCTTATTTCTACTTTATTTATGTTAACTTCTAAGCTAATTATTTTATGTAATGTCCATCCACTATCACGCTCCTGAAATTCATTCAACTGATTTAAAATTTTATCTATTATATTTTCTTCATACCATCGTTTCAAATCATCTCCACTATCAATCGTATAATTCTTCGTATTCAGATATTTATAATCTACTATAACTTCATCATCCTTATTATTTTTGAGGAATTCTTCACAAAAACAAACATTAACTTTCATAACAGGAAACTTTTTCAACATTCTTTTTATCCGATTTCGAAAAAGAGTGAATGCATCTTCTAAAAATTGTTTGGTATCGATGTGTTTGAAGTTTATGATTATGCCAGATCGTATGCGACTAGAAAACGCGGATTGGATATCTTCCCATCTAATTCTATCTTTGATTTTATTCTTGATATCGAGACCGCCACCAACATGTGGCTGATCTTTAATCAATTCTCGGAACCGCTTCAAATGTCCAATATAAGTTTGAAGTTTTCTCAAAGACGACACATTCAAGTCACCATCACGAACAGCCTTATTGAATAGCCTTAAATTCAGATCATTTGATTTAGTCCATCTTTTTCTTGTTGCGACACTAGAACTATGGGACAATTCTTCACACGCTTTATGACAAACTTTAACGATCTCATCACTGGATTTGACAATCGTATCCATTGTCCTTTACCTTTTTATCTTATAAGATATAAAACTATTACTGAATCAAAAGAGTCAACAACACTCACATGTTCCCAGTTTTGATAATTTCGAATTGGTAAGCATCTTTCGGTTTACCCACGTTCTTCTGGCCTCTATATATCAGGGAATACTTTCCTGGTGTGAACTCTGCCTCTTTTCCTCGCACTAGCTCTGTCACTCTCTGCGGAAGGAACACAACCTTTCCGCTCAGTTCTACGAGAACAGCTTTTCCAAAGTGGGTCTTGACGATCCTCACTGAATGAATTGGAATAGGTGTGCCAGCTGGAAGGTCCGACAACTTTATGGTCTCCTTCAGGTTCAAGAGAGCTTCTTTATTGATTACTGTAAGATCCATCTAGAATTAGATGACATTAGACCAGAAATTTCCCAACAGTGGAAATAATAATCAAATGAAAAAAGAGAACTCACCTTATTGAATATCGTGGATCACAAAATATATCAATTAGATGATTTTCTATCACCCAAATCAGTTTTTATATCGTTTTATACCTTTCAAATCACTTGATTCATGTGCTACACAAGATATCAGTTGAATGATTTTCTGTCGACCAAATCAAGTTTTATATGATTCCATATCTATCATATATATGCTCATGGTGAAGATCAACTCGGGAAAATAAACCAAATCACACTATTCATTCAATTTTATTTCTAAATTATTTCAGATTTCCATACACCCAAAGTATTATGGAAAAGAGTTGAATGTCTAAATTCACATGGATAATAATTTTTACAGTCCTTTTTACAAAGAAAACAATGGATGTGGCCTTCCATGTGAATATGTTGCTAGTAGTGTACCTACCTTCGTACCAGCTCAAGATGGCCGCCGCCGGAAGTGACGTCACAACCGTTCCTGTGGTAGAAGGTGTTGGCTGCACGGGTGACAAGATGGCCGCCGGAAGTGACACGAGACAGATGACAAGTGACAGATGACAAGTGACAGATGACAAGTGACAGATGACAAGTGACAGATGACAAATGACATAGGACAAGTGACAGATGACAAGTGACATAGGACAAGTGACAGATGACAAGTGACAGATGACAAGTGAGAGATGACAAGTGACAGATGACAAGTGAGAGATGACAAGTGACAGATGGCAAGTGACAGGTGGCATGGAACACAAGGAGTGACAGATGGCATGGAACACAAAGAGTGACAGATGACAGACAAGTGACAGATGACAAGTGACAGATGACAAGTGCCAGATGACAAGTGACAGATGACACGTGACAGATGACAAGTGACAGATGACATGGAATACAAGGAATGACAGATGACACGAGGAAGTACTCTGAACTTAGCCCCCCGGACTCTGGACTCTGGACTCTGGACTCTAGACTCTAGAGCTTATAGGCGTGTTCTAGGACATTCTTCTTCTCTTCGGAAGGTGATGGATGACGTCACAATCTAGTGACTTCCTGTTTCTCGCCAGATTTGGGTTGGTATTACTACAATTGGTAGCACTTTGTATCAAGGTCACCCGATATGCATGTTGCAGGTGGTCGATGAGTCATCCTTATCACGACTTCGTAGAACAATGCCGCCTTTGTTTGCCATATGTTATCTAGCCTTCCTCTAGAACAATGCCACCTTCGTTCTCTCTACGCCACAGCGTTTCTTGGAATTCCGGCCATTGGGAAATTGCGACGCAATATTATACGAGAACATGCCACCTTTGTTTGCAGGTGTCCGATTAAGTAACAACTTCATCCGATTGCATCATCCTTATCTGTGTGAGAACAATGGGTCCATTGTTCTGACGCAGGTGGCCGATGAGTCATCCAATAATGCTCGCTGGGAGACATCCTGAAACAGTACCTCTATCTACTTTCTGTCGACACTGACTGTCAGCGTTTCTTGGAATTTCGTCGAGTCAGCTATTGGGAAATTTGCCTCAAGAACAATACCTCCGTTGTTTGCAGGTGGACGATGACGTCACAACCTCAAGCCCTATATAAGGCGGTCAGAACGTTCGTAGGCATCATTCCATTCTGAACTCTGACACTGGTCGGTCGATCTGTTCCTTTCTGTTCGGTTGCTCCTGTCTGTTCGGTTGCTCCTGTGTATTATATTTCGTGTGGGTTGTGCCAGCTGAAAGGTGAGTTCTTTATTTATTACGTTTCAAGGCCATGTGGTCGACCCTATTTGTGACTAGTGATCATTCCACCCAATACTAGAAGTAGTAAGTTTCTTATCAGATGGATGTTTCAGTTATTGACGCTCAAGCTGCTGCCTTCAAGCCAACTGTCGCACTAAGTAGCTTGCCCATCAACCAACCCCACCCCATTGAAAATATCAGGGTGATCCAGACGCTATTGTGGTTGAACTTGAAGCATCTAACGTCTTTCTGCCAAGCAGGGTAGTTGGCATCTTCAAGCCTCAGCTTCCGGCTTACCCCAGACAAATACAGCCTAATTCACAAGAGGAGTGACGCCAGACCCTCCTTGAGATTATCGAAAATTAGTGGTGAGTGAAATATTATTTTCTGTATGATATTTCTCGCAACATGAATGTCAATAGTATTGCTTCTGCTAGTGATGCCGTTGTTGAGGAATGTAGAAGAGCAGTGGAAATTTTGAGAAAGAAGAAGAACATATCTGCAGAAGAGAGACTGTTATGGAATAGGCAAATAGGGACGCATATAAGAGAATTCAATAGGGCAATCAGGGGGACCAATTCGACAGCAGGGGTTTTGAGAAAATTAGAAACAAATGTGGGGCATTTGAAACGTTTTCAAAGTTTGATTAGGAAGAAGAATCATATTTGGGCGCGACTTGGCAATCGTAAGAATAGAGTTACATGGAGACTTGTTCAATCTGTTTTCGAGAGTAGAGTAAGGACGGCTGCTATAATCAATTTAAGTCATAAGGAGTTGATGCAATTTTTGCAGGACGCATCGCACATTTTCAAAATTCAAATTAAAAAAATATTGAGGGAATTAACCATGCTCAAAGTCAACACCACCTTCTGTGGTGAGTTTATCAAGAAATCGGATGACGCGGAGATTATTGAATTCAAATATTTCAATACAAAGAATGCTACAATGGATGAGGGAACGGATTTAGATTGTTGGTTCGCAGAGAATGTCATTGATGCCATAGTGAATAAACTTTCGGAATTCCAGGAGAAGGGTAGTGGCTGGGCCTTGAGAGAAATTGTCTCTTTAGAGGTTAATGTTAATAAAATAGAAATTGGCAATGGTTCATCATTCATTGGATTACCTGACCAAATTTCCAAGAAGCAAGCCTGCATCAATGTGAAGAACACTGATGAGGCATGCTTCTTCTGGAGTATCGTGAGCGCTTTACATCCTGCTAACCGTAATGTAGACAGGCCCAGCTCGGATGCACCCGTCACTCTCAACAATATCCCTAAATTCGAAAAACTCAATGATATCTCGGTGAACGTTTACGCCTTGGAACTGATTCATGTTAGAAAGACAGAGCATTTCGAAGTAGTACCCATAAAACTCACGAAACATAAGCAGCCCAGACATGTCAATCTACTTCTCATTCAAAGTGAATATTTCCCCAAGCCCAACGATCATGATGTCTTGCCTGAAGATGATTACGACGAAGAACTCAGGTATCATTATTGTTGGATTAAAGACATGTCCAGGCTGCTATTTTCACAACTCAGTAAAGACCATGGAAAAAAACATTTCTGTGATAGATGTTTAAATTATTTTTCGAGCGAATCCAAATTGGCAGATCACAGTGTTGTATGTGAAAATGTCAACGAGTGCAAAATTTCATTTCCCAAATACGATTCGGTTGTTTTCAAAAATCATATATATAAACAAAAGGCCGAATTCATCATCTACGGTGATTTTGAATCGGTTTTGGAGCATTGTGATGACAAAATCTCTCAAAAAATGTCAAAATATCAAAAACACACAGCCTTCAGCGCAGGGTACTATTTCAAATGCTCATATGATGATAGCTTGTCCTATTACAAGAGTCATCGAGGTCCTGATTGCATGGATTGGTTTGCCACAGAAATGGCAGATGTCGCGAAATTTGTACAGTCTAAAATCAAAGACATTGTTCCTCTGACTCATTTCCCAGATAAGGTTGGTGTAACACACTGCCATATCTGTGAAAAGGCGTTTGCGGGCACTGATATCATCGTAAAAGACCACCATCATTTCACTGGTGCCTTCAGGGGGTGGGCACATCAATCTTGTAATTTGGGGTACCGCAAGTCCTTCGTAGTGCCCATAGTGTTCCACAATTTTTCTGGATATGATTCTCATTTCCTTCTGAGAGATATTGCCAAACGTGGACAGGTGAGCGTACTTCCGATAAATATGGGGAAATACATTTCCTTCACCCAACACAACTCTGAAACCGGTATTAAATTCAGATTCATCGACTCTTTGAGATTCCTGGGTGCCAGTTTAGACGAATTGGCATCCAATTTAACGAAGGATAGCTTTCAAAATTTAAGAAAAGAATTCAACCAATTAGACGCATTTAAATTCGATCTACTCACAAAAAAAGGTGTTTTCCCATATGACCACATCAATAGTCCGAGCAAATTAGACGAAACTGAACTTCCACCCATTGAGAACTTTTATAATAAATTGAACGATGAACATATCGATGATGTGAAGTACGCTCATGCTCAAAACGTATGGCAACAATTTGAATGTCTAAATTTAGGTGAATACTGGGATTTATACATGAAAACAGATATACTTCTTCTGGCAGATGTTTTCGAACAATTCAGAGAAGCTGCTTTGAGGACTTATACCTTAGATCCGGCTTGGTATTACACCCTTCCAGGTTATACGTGGGATTGCATGCTGAAGTACACAAAATGTTCCTTACAAATTTTAAAAGATGTTGACATGCTTATGTTTGTCGAAAAGGCAATAAGAGGTGGTATTTCGGTTTGTTGTAACCGCTATTCTGAAGCCAACCATAAGTACACTTCAACATACGATCCTACGAAACCACCAAAGCATCTTCTCTACTTGGACGTTAACAATCTATATGGATGGGCAATGTCAAAGCCCCTCCCTTATGGAGGGTTTGAATGGACTGATGCCAATATTGACGTCACATTGATTCCTGACGATGCGCCAGAAGGATATATCTTACAAGTAGATTTGGAATATCCGGAAAACTTGCACGATCTACATAAAGACTTTCCGTTCTGTGCCGAACACCGCAAGCCACCTGGTTCCAAGTTGGCAAAATTGATGACCACGTTACACCATAAAAAGGAATACATCATCCATTATGTTAATTTGAAACAAGCTCTGGCAAATGGCTTAAAGCTCACCAAAATTCACAGAGTAGCGAAATTCAAACAGTCTACGTGGTTGAAGCCCTACATTGATCTGAATACTGGATTGAGGGCTGCAGCCACCAACACATTCGAAAAAAACCTATATAAACTTATGAATAATGCCGTGTTTGGAAAGACGATGGAAAACATTCGTAAACATCGCGTCGTCAATTTATGTAGATCATGGAATGGACGCTATGGGGCTAAAAATATGATCGCCAGTTCAAAGTTTCGTGGCCGGACGATTTTGGGCGACGATCTGATTGCTATCGAATTGGCTAAATCTGAAATAGTCTTCAACAAACCCCTATACATAGGGATGGCTATTTTGAATTTATCCAAGACGTGCATGTATAATTTCCATCACGATTTCATGCTTCCAACAATGGGGGTGGAGAAATGTAAGTTAATGTATACAGACACCGATAGTTTTATTTACGAACTTGGCTGTGATGATGTATATGCGGAACTTATAAAAAATAACTTGTCCAAATTTGACACATCCGACTACCCTTCTGACAACCCGTATGGAATTCCGCAAGTGAATAAAAAGGTCTTGGGAATGATGAAGGATGAGGCAAATTCGAAAATAATAACACACTTTGTAGGCTTACGTTCAAAAATGTATGCCTACAAAGTGCAGGGGGGTAAAGTCACCAAAAAATCCAAAGGGGTTAAATTTAATGTGGTTAGGAATAAGATATCCTTCAATGATTATGTGGCTTGCTTGAAAGACTTCAAGGAGCAGACAGTCACACAGCGGACAATCCGTTCCTTCAACCATCAAGTATTCAGTATTGAACAGTCGAAAATTGCGCTAAGTCCTTATGACACCAAGAGACACCTACGTCCAAATTGTTATGACACCCTGCCTTTCGGACATTCCTCCATAGCTGACATATGATTCTTCTTCCATATACATTCCTCAACAATATCACCTTCATGTTCTGAGAAATGTCAACTGATGATATTTTACCCCGACCACTGATTTTTTCAATCTAGTTGTATATACGCTTACTAATTTTTATATAATGTAGATTTTGTATTTCAGTTTTTGTATACACTATGTATTTTCCACTATGTTCAATAAAAGTTTCTTGAAAATTTGGTTGTTTCATTACTGCAAACGAATGAACCTGCTACAAAACGTCGAAAAAACGTCACAAACGTCAAAAACGTCCAAAAACGTCAAAAACGTCCAAAAACGTCAAAAACGTCGAAAACGTCAAAAACGTCGAAAAACGTCACGTCAAGAACGTCAAAAAACGTCGAAAAACGTCGAAAAACGTCGAAAAACGTCGAAAAACGTCGAAAAGCGTCAAAAAACGTCAAAAACGTCGAAAAAACGTCGAAAAGTGACAAAAAACGTCGAAAAACGTCGAAAAAACGTCGAAAAGCGTCAAAAAACGTCAAAAAACGTCGAAAAGCGTCAAAAAACGTCGAAAAACGTCGAAAAACGTCAAAAAACGTCGAAAAACGTCAAAAACGTCACGTTTTCCACGTTTCCAACAAAAGTCAACGATACCTGACTAGGAGTAAAGAAAAGCTGAGCTATTTCCATATTTTATTGTTCCAAATCATTCAGTACATTGTTTTTAAAGTAATACAAATATTCTCTAAGTGCCATGCTCAACAAACTATTATCAGATATTTCACAAAATGCATGTAATGCATCAAAACAGCTTTTATTATTGAAATGAGTCCTTGTCAAATTCAGAATATTTTGATAATAAGCACAAAAGTTAATATCTTCCAACCAAGCCACTCGATGGGCCACTAGTCTTTGGTCGGCTTCAAGGATCTGGGTGACATCTCTTTCGTCCATGTGGAACTCAACCTCGTGTTTTCTGACCAGTAGGAATTTTGTGTCATCATACACGAGTTGTGTGATTTCACAAAAATCTCCGCATGGAAAGGTGATCGGATCATACTCATCTGCATGGGTTGGTAACTGTTCGAGGAAGAAATCCATCAATTTCTGTCGCAGCAAGTCAATGAAGATGTTCCACTCCAACACACCAAAAGATATTTTGTTTGGCGTCATGTAAGGTAATATAACTATGGCTGGACTGAATATTCTGGCTGGACTCAAACCGACTTTCAATTCAAAGCCACTCACTGGGAACGATGTGCTGAGCAGATGATGTTTTTCGGTTTTGGCTGCATTCTCGTACATTTCCAACATACTGTCTACGTCTCGATCATAATCACCACTGGATATAGGCGAGAATGGGATATTACTGCTAACTACCGATATACCACTATCTTGACTCGACATGTCGATTAAAACTGAGACTGAAACCGGCTTCGAGCAGCTATTTATATCCCTCCATCTCTCCATGATGATCACACGAAAGGCCCCTGACTTGTTGAAATCTGTCTGTATTTTCCATAAGAATCTACACTAAATCGACATTATCTATCCAACTGTTATGTTTCTTGTCGAGTCCCAACCACTTGACGTACATTCTCTTTCCTCTTTTCTTCAGCACTTTTTCAATGAGGTAAATGTCGGGATTCTTTGTCTTTTGTAATTCCTCCTCATAGAATGCGCCACTGATTGGCTGTCCATGCATGTCTTCGAGTAGGTAAGTAACAGGATTGGTTATCTTTACATTGACAATTTTGAATAACTCTGTCGTCCAGCTAGGTGTATAGCCTTTTTCGAAAATATGTTTCGCCTTAGATATGCGTACAATGTTGCCAACTTTCAGTTTACGTGGACCTGCGATTTTCAAATGGCTAAAGCTTTGGTGTAAAATATCTTTCTCGTTTTCCTTGTTCACCTCTGAGGGTTTGAATCGAGTCGTTGTGTGCTTGGTATTATTGTATTCATCAACGATCTGACGTAATATATCAATCCATTTGTAGGTGCCATTCAGACTGAAATATTTGTATAGTTTGTTTTTCAGCGTTCTTATTACTCGTTCAGCAATGGCAGCCTTTTTAATGCTGAATGTGTTGTAATGGTTGATGTCATATTTTTTCATCAATTTTTTGAATTCCGTTCCTTGATCAGACTGTAGATTTACTGGTATGCGCTTTGCATGTACCAATATATCGGCGAAAGATTTGGCAACCTCTTCTCCTGTCTTAGTTTTTAGTGGGCGTGTCCAGAGGTACTTGGAAAAGCAGTCAATCACTACCAGAATCATTTTATATCCTTTATTCTGATGGGCATACGGTCTCATCTCAGCCAAATCCATTTGCCATAAATCGTCCAATCCTTTGATTATGGTTCGTCGTCTGGGGTAATTTTTGCGAGCTGGAGCATGCAGCTCATTAACAAGTTGAATCTTGTCTCTCGAAGCCATAACGGTATATCAACTATTTTTATGTCAATTTTTTTATCTCATTGGTGGTCAATTGTGTCTGTTCCATCGATTCTTCATTCAATATCTCCTCTCTGTCAACAGCTCTCTCAGCCAGCTTGAAATCAGATCTCATTCGTGAAATAACACCATCTACATAATTTTTCGTAGATATATGTTCCGTTGGAGGATGTCTTGAAATAAACTTTTCAATATCCTTTATTTTGCTATCAATCATTCTCAATGTATCAGTCGACTGCCTGATGATGGTATCCAATGAGACGAGTTTATGTTTCAATTGAACTAATTCGATGATGTTACCGCTGCTGCCAGCTGATCTGCGGCCGAACTTGTCAAGACTCATGATTGACGACTCTCAGTATATAAGGTTAGCTTCACGAAGTTCATTAACGATTGCCACTATTTCATTATCGAGTGATGTGTTTTTAGCTTCCTTAGAAGCAATGAGTAGTTTCAAGCGGTCTACGAGTTCATTTGGATCTTCCCAATAGATATATTCCACGGGGTTCTCGTTGTACGTCAAACCACTACCAATCGTTGAACGCCTACCGCTGTTTTTTCGTATCTGTACAATAAGTGGCTTGATGACGTTCGTATACGTCCATCTCTTAGACCCTTTCAATTTTCCATCCTTGTTTATATAGCGATCACTCAGCTTCAAAATTTCCTTGTAAGCCTGCATATCTTCATCGTTATAATCTGAAGGATCATCATAGAAAATGAGCTGATACACCCCTGGAGTTCCTCGTACTTGTTTACCACAAATCTTTATGAATCCAGTTCTTTTATCAAAGTCAATTTCCTGCGTCCCCAGAAACCATTTCGACGTTTGAGGATCGTTAGTTGGACCATACATCTGATCTATTTTGTCGCTGTAATCCCAATGTTCTCTGAGATATGGATGCACCATGACTGGGTATTGGTCTAGGTATTCATCGATTACATCATACGGAATACTTTGTTCTGGAGTGATATTTTCGTTCAACAGGATATCATCATCATATTCGTATTGATCATCATCATCCACAAAACTTCCGGTTCCACCCACCTCTTCCATTGGAATAAACTGCGTTTGCTGAGCCTGTTCTTCTTCTTTTTTCAGTTCAGGTGGCTCTTCTTTCTTCATACTGGTGCTAAACTGGGCTCTTGCCAGTAAATCACGATTGGCCTTTGACGTTTTCACAATTTCTTCCAATGGTTTGGATATGGGCTTGAACATTTTGTTCAGCGATTCGTCCTCCTCAGATTTACCCAGTTTCAAGGCCAAGTACTTTTTTCTGATTGTACGCGTGAGCTCTGCAATTTTCCGTTTACGTGCTGCAGCCTGATCGTCATCACGTTTGGATGGCATTCTTCTTCTGCGCATGACTTGACTTGACGACCTCATGATGTCGAATGACTACACTTTTATATATTTGTCGAAACCTTGGCGATATCTGCCGTTATGCATATCAAAATCCTTGACAATCACTAGAGTACCATATGTGACACTCCAACATTCGGAGCACAATTTTTTAAAGACGTCAAAGCTCATGTCTGGAGAGACATGTTCATCAAACACATGCTTCAAGTTGATCTCGTCCTGTTTGAACAGCACCACCATGTTACAATTGTCTCTCAATAATTGCTTAGGAATTTTAGAGTAAGTTTGGCAAAGGTAGGCAGCATCGATATCTTTGTGTCTACACATTGAAAAATATTCTCGAATTTTTTGTTGCTCATCACACGCCACATCGTCAAATATGAAAATCGAGTTGGGTTTCGCCTCAGATGGGCTTATTATTTCATCGTTGTCTCTGTACGGAAAATATCCCACCTCCTTCACTGCATCCAACACCTCTTGAAGTAGCTGATATTTCGGTTGATACAACGACTTGGAGTACACGTAGACATTTTTGAATCTCGCGCCATTTCGATTGAAGAGTAACGATAGCATGGCGTTTGTCTTGCCACAACCACTCGGTCCACACATGATTGCTCGAAACGAGTTGGGTAATAATTTTCCATGTTTATTCGGTGTCCTTGGTGACGTGTGAAGGTCCAAATTTTCGATAGGTAGCGTCTGGTCTTGTTGAATGACTATCATCTCGTGATAGAGGTGCAAAGACTCCAATGATTGTGTACAAGGGAGAGGGTGTTTTGAATTCTCTCATAAACAAATTACCATTTGAGGTACACCTACCTGGTGGCTATCAATATTGTGGACGTAAGTACAAAAGTGAGGTTAGAGATTGAATAACTGATTTTACGTTACAGCTGGAACCAAACTTCAGAAACGGCTTGCACGTGGTGATCCTGGCATCAATCCCTTAGACGTTGCCTGCAAACAACACGACATTGCATATTCACAGAACACGTCTTTGGGAGAACGTCATAAAGCGGATTCGGTATTGGAGAACGCTGCCTGGGAACGTGTGAGGTCAAGAGACGCCAAGTTCGGTGAAAGAGCTGCAGCATTAGTAGTTACTTCCGGGATGAAGGTGAAACGCAAGCTCGGGATGGGATGTTCTTTCAAAAAACATATCGTGGGGAAAATCGGGAAGACGTTGAAGAAGAATCCCTCGACCAATTTGAAACAGGCTGCATCGTTTGCTTTGAAAGCTGCTAGGCATGCCGTTAAAAAAGCAGGTGGAAGGAAAAAAGTGAAAATACCACGAATAATTCCTTTCGATGCCAAATCCGGTGGGATTCTACCACTGCTACCAATCTTTGCTGCTCTTGGTGCACTAGGATCTCTAGCTGGAGGTGCTGGAGCAATCGCAAAGACTGTCATTGACGCTAGGAATGCGAAGAAGAAGATGGAAGAAGACCATCGACATAACAAGGCTATGGAAACTATTGGCAAAGGACTGTACTTGAGAAGAAACGCCAAAGGAGGTTTTGGCTTGTTTTTGAAAAAGCAAAAAAACTTCCGATGAAGCTACCCAATCGACCGTTGTATGATGTCGAGTTGACAAAGTATGTTAAATATTTGAGAATCCCACATTTTCGGGGTGTTTTCATGCGTGACAACTTACCAAGCAGTGGACCCCGTCAACGCGAATCTGCAATCCTAAATTTGGACGTGTCAGAGAACCAAGGCACTCATTGGGTAGCTTACAGAAAGATAAATGATGTCGTCGAGTATTTCGATTCATTCGGTAGCCTGAAGCCACCGAGAGAACTTGTCCAATATCTGGGCAAAGTCAAACTCTATTACAATAACGATCCATTCCAGAAATATATCCAAATCAACTGTGGTCATCTCTGTCTGGAGTTCCTGTACAATGGAAGCCGTTTTAGCATATCTCCACCGTGAGAAGGCGTTGCAAGACTTTTCCGCAGAAGAATTGGCACTCTTCCCCATCAACTATCTGATCCAACATGTTAGACCTTGGGAACTCTTGGATGTTTGGCATAAATTACCACAGGACTATAGGAAGAACTTTGATCTGAGAATTCGTTTGCCTTGTTACATCCACTATAATAGACCTGATGCTCGAACCCACGTTGATGGACCGGTCAGCTCACAGTTTGAATGTCATGGTTGTAATTATTTCTTGAAGTGTAGAGTTGTCTTGGAATAAATATTCATAAGTATAGCTGTGTGTCATTAGGTACGTCATGTCTCTACTGTTGACCTTGACGAGTACCACCAACCAGTTCTCTTTCACACCCTCCTCACCGATACTACTGCACCCTCTGAAAAGCTATTACATAGCTGTACTAGGATTTCACACCTATCATTCCATACCGAATATTGATGGTGAAAAGTTCTACTACTACGAGAACGATAATCGTGAAGTGCTGAAAGAGATTCAGTTTCCGACCGGCTGTTATGAGATAGAAAATATTGAGGATTACATTCGGAGACAAATTCAAGAAGCTGATGCAGATTTCACTTTGAAGCCCAACAACAATACTTTGAAGTGTGAAATCTATAGTCGACAACATACCATCAGTTTTGAGGAAGATAACAGCTTTGGTGAGTTGTTGGGATTTTCGAAGAGGATCTTGGAACCTGGCCGAGTTCACTGTTCAGATCGTCCTGTGAACATTCTGAAAGTATCAAGCCTACATTTCGATTGCAACATCACTGAAGGGTCGTTTTATGCAGACAGGCCTGCTCACACTATATTAAGCTTCCCCATCACCGTAGATCCTGGTTACGCTATCAACGAACGTCCAAATACCCCTCTCTATTTACCTGTGAGAAGTAGCCTGAGAGACATCACTAACATTACCGTTAGAGTGCTGGATCAGGACCTAAGACCTGTTAATTTCCGAGGAGAAAAGGGCACCCTACACTTGGACTTGCAAGAACGTT
Organism: Phaedon cochleariae; assembly: GCA_918026855.4. NCBI lineage: Eukaryota > Metazoa > Arthropoda > Insecta > Coleoptera > Chrysomelidae > Phaedon > Phaedon cochleariae. The sequence continues at coordinate 10,961,009 of OU896720.1, forward strand.
GAATGGGTCTAGTAGTTGATAATAAAAGATTAACCACAAACTCCTCAGTATCAACGGGACCTCCGAAGAGACAGGAGCTCACTCCAGAAAACGTTCTCTTTCTGCAAGCAATCGGATTACGAGTGAAAAATGAACAAGCGCAAGTATATTCGTTCGGAAGAATCAACAGCACCAACATTCAACCACACAAACCCAATTTTCGATCTGTATCGTCGGCCCAGATATGATGAAACTATTCGAAAAGAAGAATATCGCTCCTACATCCCATACGTCAAATCCTTCAATAACAATGATATGGTGAAAATCAACATAAATCAAGCAGACACATTTTTTGCAATGCATGAGTCTTTGCTGGAAATCAAAGGAACGTTGAATGTGCAAGGAGCTGGAAATGTGTACTTGGCCCCCAACTGTGGAGCATTTCTATTCGATTCTTGCAGTTATGTGCAGAGTGCAAGAGAGATAGAAGTAGTCAGAGATCCAGGGATCGTGAGTAGTGTGCGAGGATTCATGTGCTATAAACCTGATGATTCCAAACACTTATCCACAGCCGGATGGACGTATCCTGATAAACCGCTTTTGAATTCAATTGACAAGACATTTAGTTTGTTGACACCACTAAAGCACCTGTTTAACGTTTTCAATGACTACACCTCAATCACCTATGGAAAACAAACAATCCGACTGATTCGAGCTCGTAATGATAACGATTGCGTGATAGTACAGGAACTCCCCAATGGACCTACAACCACTACTACTACAGTTGAAGTACAAATACATAGTGTAGTGCTAAAAGTGAAGCACGTATTTCCGAACGATGAAATCAAACTACAACTGATGCAACCCATCAAAAATACACCTATACTGATTCCATTCAGGAAATGGGACCTCAGCCAATTGCCTGCTCTTACAAACGGCGCAAAAAGTGAAATTTGGGCAGTCAAAACGAGCGCTTCGGTGGAACGTCCTCGGTACGTTATTGTGTGCTTTCAGAAATCTAAACGTGATAATGCAGAAGCTGATGCTACCCACTTTGATAACACGAGCATAGTTAGTATCAGATTAGCCCTTAATGGTGAATATTGGCCTAATGAGAGAATGCAGCTGGATTTCGCTAAACAAGACTACACCCTTGCTTACTACAACTATACCAGGTTCTATTCTAGCTATTCACATTCGACGGAGGTTCACCCAATCTTGGATTATGGGGAATTCAAACAGCATGCATTATTTGTGATTGATTGCTCGAGGCAGGAAGAGACCATGAAATCATCGACAGTTGATATAAAGCTTGAAATCGAAGCCGATGAAGGATTCCCTGCTGACACCAAAGCCTATTGCATCATCGTACATGACTGTCTGCTAGAGTACTTCCCTCTAACGGAAGTCGTCAGAACCTTGATTTGAGTATAAATACCAACCGCAAACTGCTCGAGCTCGCATTCGATCGTCAGCCGTCATGAGGATCGCACTTGTCGACATTCAAGGCTTCACTCTTGACAGTGTTTTCCACCCGAAAGAGCTGACCATTCAAATTGGCCGCCAGAGATCCAACTTCCTATTCAAACCGCCTACACCGTTTGCTACCATTAGTGGACGTGACAAGAAAACTACATGTTATGTGGAGAAATTCGTTCATGGAATACCATATGATGCTGGTGATGTTGAATATACGGAACTGAACAACATTTTGGAAAAATATCTCTTGCATTCGGTTGAATGTATGTACGTGAGGGGCAATCAGAAAGCTGACTTTTTGAAGACGAAATGTGAAGAACTTGAAGTATTTCCAACTGTATACGATGTTGCTTTGTATGATGGAACACCCTGTTCCAGTAAAACCTACCAGCAAACTATATCGTACTGCCCCAACCACGCCAATGGAAAATATATGTGTGCCCAGCGGAACGTTGATCAACTTTACCAGTGGTTTATAAATGTAATATTACCTAAATGAAGATGTACTGTGTATGGCTCAATAAACATTATGATAAGGATGGGAGTTTTATTGAAACACCTTGCATAAGTTCCATCATTTCATTCACGATATATGTACCCAGCTTTCATTAGGCCTTTCACAATCAAAACGAACGTAGCTGCTAATGTCAAACCTAGTAATATGAACATTTCATTAAATTCATTCTGTATTCCTGTTGTGGGGGCTCCTATAGTTTGCCAGTCGGTATCCTCTTCAGATCCACCGAAAAACATCAACTTGAGTTTGAAGAAGGAATTATTCGTCTCTGATATCTCTTTGTAGAATACTGGTAGACATCCATTGTTCACCAACTTATTTCGCATCGCTGTCCACGATGATCGATTGCAATCTTCTTTCGAGTCATTGAAACATATCGCCATGTTCTTGACATCGTTGGGAACATTTGTATACAATACGTTATTCAAAATTGCTGTCAGAACTATGAATGCCACCCGTGACATTTTGAGGCTGGATGTGTCGTCTCTGCTCAACAGGCACCTCTACTGCTGGTACTCTTCCACAGCTGCTGAAAACTTTATCCCACAAACTCAGATTCTCCAATTGATTCAATACTCTGGTTTTATCTTCGTACAATGTTATGTCTTTGTTCAGCTGTCGAACCCGCTCCCCAAATTCCTCCAACTTGCTTCTGTACTCGTCCAAGGACATTGTAACACTGATTCAGAGGTCAAGTCTGAATAGTGGTAGTGGTAGCTACGCATGCGCACAGCTGATATAAGCTATTGGGCAGATTCGGCAAACGTTCTTTGAGACACATCCAGTATCCATGATTGAATGGCTCGTGACAACAACAAGTTTGAACATGTCTGTTGGATGACTCATCGGCCACCTGCGTCAGAACAATGGACCCATTGTTCTCTCACAGATAAGGATGATGCAATCGGATGAGGTTGTTACGTAATCGGACACCTGCAAACAAAGGCGGCATTGTTCTCGTATAATATTGCGTCGCAATTTCCCAATAGCTGACTCGACGAAATTCCCAGAAACGCTGACAGTGGCGTCGAGAGAACAAAGGCGGCATTGTTCTAGAGGAAGGCTAGATAACATCAGGCAAACAAAGGCGGCATTGTTCTACGAAGTCGAGATAAGGATGACTCATCGGCCATCTGCAACATGCATATCGGGTGACCTTGAAACAAAGTGCTACCAATTGTAGTAATACCAACCTAAATCTGGTGGGCAAAGTCACTAGATGGTGACGTCATCCATCACCTTTCAAAAAGAAGAAGAAGAATGTCCTAGGGCACGCCCATAAGCACTAGAGTCCAGAGTCTAGGGGGCTAAGTTCAGAGTACTTCCACGTGTCATTCCTTGTGTTCCATGTCATCTGTCACTTGTCATCTGTCACTTGTCATCTGTCACTTGTCATCTGGCACTTGTCATCTGTCACTTGTCATCTGTCACTTGTCATCTGTCACTTGTCTGTCATCTGTCACTCTTTGTGTTCCATGCCATCTGTCACTCCTTGTGTTCCATGCCACCTGTCACTTGCCATCTGTCACTTGTCATCTCTCACTTGTCATCTGTCACTTGTCATCTCTCACTTGTCATCTGTCACTTGTCATCTGTCACTTGTCCTATGTCACTTGTCATCTGTCACTTGTCATCTGTCACTTGTCATCTGTCACTTGTCATCTGTCACTTGTCATCTGTCACTTGTCATCTGTCTCGTGTCACTTCCGGCGGCCATCTTGTCACCCGTGCAGCCAACACCTTCTACCACAGGAACGGTTGTGACGTCACTTCCGGCGGCGGCCATCTTGAGCTGGTACGAAGGTAGGTACACTACTGTTGCTTATTACAACGGAGAACTTCAAAATAATGCATCATTTTCACAATCAATTCAGTTTTCTGTACATCATAACATCTTTGGCAAAAAATAAAGTGTTTTCCATCCGTTGGACAAAACACATGATAGTAATTGTTACAACTAAATAGTATAATTATTACTATAACATATGTTACTAGTCAGATAAGTCTCCAGCGGTGAATCACTCAGAGGAGCTTCATATGGACTCCCGTAAATGGGACTGCTGACATGGACCACTGATTCTTCACCATTTTCCAAAACTTCATCGACTTGGATTATTTTATCTTGGCAGGAAATTTCTTCAATCACACAGTGGTACTCATCCACGAAGTCAAACGATTGCTCTGATAAAACATCAAAATTCTCTGATGTACTACTCACAGTATTATCTTGTGGCGACATGATCAAATGCGAATTTGAAAATAAAATGAAAATGCTCGGCTTTAAATACTTTTCATAGGCTCATTTCACGATTTGTCTCACCTACTCTGTTCGAAGGTTTATTTACACAATCACCTTGCAATTTCCACAAGGTTTGTTTGCATGGCGGCTGTACAAGCAGCTTTTTCCCACACAATTATTACTAGTCATAATTACATAGTACAATTTTATTATTTACCAAGTAATTAACGCAACCTCTCAACTAAGCAAACACAATGATGAAAGTCGTTTTCGCTAAGTGCGGAGATTCTCCATATACAGGGAGAATATCCCAACAGGTATCCCATGGAGGATACTGCGATCAAAAGGGCACGAAGGTCTGGATTCCAACTGAGCAGGGTGTATAGGTACATACAGGAAGATCAGGATTCCCCACGAGGCATACTGCAATCAATGGGGCATACTGCAATCGATATAGAATAGTACAATCCATAGTACGATAGTATCTGTCATAGCTGTAGGCATGTCAGATGCTAGAATACGGAGTAACAGTGTTAGCATAGTCGGGGTCGAAGTTTCTTGTCCTGCCTGTTGTGTGCGGTACCTGCTTCGATGTCGTCTAATGAAAAAGTTGCGAACTCATATGCTCCAGAGGTATCCATGTGAGATGATAGAATACTGAGATACGGTATGCAGACTGATGTGGTCGAAGTATCTTCACTTGCCTATTGTTCTCGTTGTTTGTCCTTCGGAGTCGTACTATATGGTCAGTGCGATCGTATCTGCAATTACTGTAGGCATGTCAGATGCAAGAATGCGAAGCTACAGTGGAAACATAGTCGAAGTCGAAGTTTCTTGCTCTCCCAGTTGTGAACGTTATTTTGATTCAGGAAACACTTGACAATGTCTACCTATAAGATGTATAACCGACTTATTATCAAGATTGATAAATTCGAAGTGTTGGCGAACACGCCGGTTTACCGACTCTTGATTGTTGGAATCGAAGTTTCTGGTGGATATGAAGATGTATAGTACTCCACTCACATATAATGAGCTGTCATGTATACTTCTTGAATAGGCATTCAAGAAGCTAGAATGCAAAGTTACAAAGTAAACATAGTCGAAGTCAAAGTTTCTTGTTCTGCCTGTTGTGTACGTTATACCCGCTTCGATGTCGTCTCATATAATCGTTGCGAACTTATATGCTCCAGAGGTATCTATGTGAGATGATAAATTACAGAGATACAGTGTGCAGACTGATGTTGTCAAAGTATCTTCACTTGCCTATTGTTCTCGTTATATGTCCTCTGAAGTCGTCCTATATGGTCAGTGCGATCGTATCTGCTATAACTGTAGGCATGTCAGATGCTAGAATGCAAAGTTACAGTGTAAATATAGTCGAAGTCGAAGTTTGTTGTTCTGCCTGTTGTGTGTGTTATACCCGTTTTGATGTCGTCTCATATGATCGATGCGAACTGATATGCTCCAGAGGTATCTATGTAAGATGATATAATACAGAGATACAGTGTGCAGACTGTTGTTGTCAAAGTATCCTCACTTGCCTATTGATCTTGTGATATGTCCTTCGGAGTCTTTCTATATGGTCAATGCGATCGTATCAGTTTCAACTGTAGGCATGTCAGATGCTAGAATTCAGAGTCACAGTGTAAACATAGTCGAAGTTCCTTGTTCTCCTTGTTTTATGCGTTATTTCCGTTTCGATGTCGTCTCAAATGATCGTTGCGAACTGATATGCTTCAAAGGTATAAATGTGAGATGATAGAATACAGAGATACAGTGTGCGGACTGATGTCGAAGTATCTTCATTTGCCTATTGTTCTCGTTATAAGTCCTTCAAAGTCGTCTCATATGGTCAGTGCGATCGCATCTGCTATAACTGTGGGCATGTCAGATGCTAGAATGCGAAGTTACAGTGTAGACATAGTCGAAGTCGAAGTTTCTTGATCTGCCTATTGTGTGCGTTATACCCGCTTCGATGTCGTCTTATATAATAGTTGCGAACTCATATGCTTCAAAGGTATCCATGTGAGATGATATAATACAGAGATACAGTGTGCGGAATGATGTTGTCGAAGTATCTTCATTTGCCTATTGTTCTCGTTATGAGTCCTTTAAAGTCGTCTCATATGGTCAGTGCGATCGCATCTGCTATAACTGTAGGCATGTCAGATGCTAGAATGCGAAGTTACAGTGTAGACATAGTCGAAGTCGAAGTTTCTTGCTCTGCCTGTTGTGTGCGTTATACCCGTTTTGATGTCGTCTCATATGATCGTTGCGAACTACCATCTACAAAGGTATTCATGTGAAATGTTACAATAAAGAGATACAGTGTGCAGACGGTTGTCGAAGTATCTTCAATTGTCAGTTGTTCTCGTTATATGTCCCACGAAGTCGTCTTATATGGTCAGTGCGATCGTATCTGCTATAGCTGTAGGCATGTCAGATGCTAGAATGCGGAGTCACAGTGTTAGCATAATCGGGGTCGAAGTTTCTTGTTCTGCCTGATGTGTGCGGTAAACCTGCTTTGATTTCGTCTTATATAATAGTTGCGAACTCATATGCTCCAGAGGTATCCATGTGAGATGATAGAATACAAAGAGACGGTATGCGGACTGATGTGGTCGAAGTATCTTCACTTGCCTATTGTTCTCGTTGTATGTCCTTCGAAGTCGTACTATATGGTCAGTGCGATCGCATCTGCTATAACTGTAGGCATATCAGATGCAAGAATGCGAAGTTACAGTGTAAATATAGTCGAAGTCGGAGTTCCTTGCTCTCTCTGTTGTAAGCGTTATTCAGATACAGGAAACACTAGACAATGTCTACCTATAAGATGTATAACCGACTTATTATCAAGATTGATAAACTCGAAGTTTTGGCGAACACGCTGGTTTACCGACTCTTGATTGTTGGAATCGAAGTTTATGGTGGATATGAATAAGTATAGTTCTCCCATATAATGAGCTGTCATATATTCTTCTTGAATGGGCATTCAAGAAGCTAGAATGCAAAGTTTCAAAGTAAAAATAGTCGAAGTCGAAGTTTCTTGTTCTGCCTGTTGTGTACGTTATACCCGCTTCGATGTCGTCTCATATGATCGTTGCGAACTTATATGCTCCAGAGGTGTGGATAGAAAACAGAGATACAGTGTGCAGACTGATGTTGTCAAAGTATCTTCACTTGCCTATTGTTCTCGTTATATGTCCTCTGAAGTCGTCCTATATGGCCAGTGCGATCGTATCTGATATAACTGTAGGCATTCAGATGCTAGAATGCAAAGTTGAAGTGTAAATATGGTCGAAGTCGAAGTTCTTCGTTCTGCCTGTTGTGTGCGTTATACCCGTTTTGATGTCGTCTCATATGATCGATTCGAACTGATATGCTCCAGAGGTATCTATGTGAGATGATAAAATACAGAGATACAGTGTGCAGACTGATGTTGTCAAAGTATCTTTACTTGCCTATTGTTCTCTTTATATGTCCTCTGGAGTCGTTCTATATGGTCAAGGCGATCGTATCTGCTATTACTATAGGCATGTCAGATGCTAGAATGCAAAGTTACAGTGTAAATATAATCGAAGTCGAAGTTTCTTGTTCTGCCTGTTGTGTGCGTTATACCCGTTTTGATGTCGTCTCATATGATGGTTGCGAACTGATATGCTCCAAAGGTATCTATGTAAGATGATGAAATACAAAGATACAGTGTGCAGACTGATGTTGTCGAAGTATCTTCATTTGCCTATTGTTCTCGTTATAAGTCTTTCAAAGTCGTCTCATATGGTCAGTGCGATCGCATCTGCTATAACTGTAGGCATGTCAGATGCTAGAATGCGAAGTTACAGTTTAGACATAGTCGGAGTCGAAGTTTCTTGTTGTGTGTGTTATTCCCGTTTTGATGTCGTCTCATATGATCGTTGCGAACTATCATGCTACAAAGGTATTCATGTAAAATGTTACAATACAGAGATACAGTGTGCAGACGGATGTCGAAGTATCTTCACTTGTCAGTTGATCCCGTTATATGTCGTCTTATATGGTCAGTGCGATCGTATCTGCTATAGCTGTAGGCATGTCAGATGCTAGAATGCGGAGTTACAGTGTTAGCATAGTTGGGGTCGAAGTTTCTTGTTCTGCGTGTTGTGTGCGTTATACCTGCTTCGATGTCGTATTATATAATAGTTGCGAACTCATATGCTCCAGAGGAATCCATGTGAGATGATAGAACACAGAGATACGGTATGCGGACTGATGTGGTCGAAGTATCTTCACTTTGCTATTGTTCTCGTTGTATGTCCTTCGAAGTCGTACTGTATGGTCAGTGCGATCGTATCTGCAATTACTGTAGGCATGTCAGATGCAAGAATGCGAAGTTTGGAAACATAGTCGAAGTCGAAGTTTCTTGCTCTCCCTGTTGTGAGCGTTATTTTCATTCAGGAAACACTTGACAATGTCTACCTATAAGATGTATAACCGACATATTATCAAGATTGATAAATTCGAAGTTTTGGCGAACACGCCGGTTTACCGACTCTTGATTGTTGGAATCGAAGTTTCTGGTGGATATGAAAAAGTATAGTACTCCACTCACATATAATGAGCTGTCATATATACTTCTTGAATAGGCATTTAAGAAGCTAGAATGCAAAGTTACAAAGTAAACATAGTCGAAGTCAAAGTTTCTTGTTCTGCTTGTTGTGTGCGTTATACTCGCTTCGATGTCGTCTTATATAATAGTTGCGAACTCATATGCTCCAAAGGTATCTATGTGAGATGATAAAATACAGAGATACAGTGTGCAGACTGATATGGAGAAGTATAGTACTCCACTCACATATAATGAGCTGTCATATATTCTTCTTGAATGGGCATTCAAGAAGCTAGAATGAAAAGTTTCAAAGTAAACATAGTCGAAGTCGAAGTTTCTCGTTCTGCCTGTTGTGTACGTTATACCCGCTTCGATGTCGTCTCATATGATCGTTGCGAACTCATATGCTCCAGAGGTATCTATGTGAGATTATAGAATACAGAGTAACAGTGTGGAGACTGATGTTGTCAAAGTATTTTCACTTGCCTATTGCTCCCGTTATATGTCCTTTGAAGTCGTCCCATATGGTCAGTGCGATCGTATCTGCTATAACTGTAGGCATGTCAGATGCGAGAATGCAAAAATACAGTGTAAATATAGTCGAAGTTCCTTTTTCTGCCTGTTGTGTGCGTTATACCCGTTTTGATGTCGTCTCATATGATCGATTTGAACTGATATGCTCCAGAGGTATCTATGTGAGATGATGAAATAAAGAGATACAGTGTGCAGACTGATTTTGTCAAAGCATCCTCACTTGCCTATTGATCTTGTTATTTGTCCTTCGGAGTCTTTCTATATGGTCAATGCGATCGTATCGGTTTCAACTGTGGGCATATCAGATGCTAGAATTCAGAGCCACAGTGTAAACATAGTCGAAGTTTCTTGTTCTTTCTGTTTAATGCGTTATTTCCGTTTCGATGTCGTCTCAAATGATCGTTGCGAACTGATATGCTCCAAAGATATCCATGTGAGATGATAGAATATAGAGATACAGTGTGCGGACTGATGTTGTCGAAGTATCTTCATCTGCCTATTGTTCTCGTTATAAGTTCTTCAAAGTCGTCTCATATGGTCAGTGCGATCGCATCTGCTATACCTGTAGGCATGTCAGATGCTAGAATGCGAAGTTACAGTGTAGACAGAGTCGAAGTCGAAGTTTCTTGTTCTGCCTGTTGTGTGCGTTATACCCGCTTTGATGTCGTCTCATATAATAGTTGCGAACTCATATGCTCCAAAGGTATCCATGTGAGATGATAGAATACAGAGATACAGTGTGCGGAATGATATTGTCGAAGTATCTTTGTTTGCCTATTGTGCTCGTTATAAGTCCTTCAAAGTCGTCTCATATGGTCAATGCGATCGCATCTGCTATAACTGTAGGCATGTCAGATGCTAGAATGCGAAGTTACAGTGTAGACATAGTCAAAGTCGAAGTTTCTTGTTCTGCCTGTTGTGAGCGTATACCCGTTTTGATTTCGTCTCATATGATCGCGAACTACCATGCTACAAATGTATTCATGTGAAATGTTACAATACAGAGAAACAGTGTGCAGACGGATGTCGAAGTATCTTAACTTGTTAGTTGTTCTCGTTATATGTCCCACGAAGTCGTGTTATATGGTCAGTGCGATCGTATCTGCTATAGCTGTAGGCATGTCAGATGCTAGAATGCGGAGTTACAGTGTTAGCATAGTAGGGGTCGGAGTTTCTTGTTCTGCCTGTTGTGTGCGTTGAACCTGCTTCGATGACGTCTTATATAATAGTTGCGAACTCATATGCTCCAGAGGTATCCATGTGAGATGATAGAATACAGAGATACGGTATGCGGACTGATGTGGTCGAAGTATCTTCACTTGCCTATTGTTCTCGTTGTATGTCCTTCGAAGTCGTACTATATAATCAGTGCGATCGCATCTGCTATAACTGTAAGCATGTCAGATGCTAGAATGCGAAGTTACAGTGAAGACATGGTCGAAGTCGGAGTTTCTTGTTCTTCCTGTTGTGTGCGTTATATCCGTTTTGATGTCGTCTCATATGATGGTTGCGAACTACCATGCTACAAATGTATTCATGTGAAATGTTACAATACAGAGAAACAGTGTGCAGACGGATGTCGAAGTATCTTAACTTGTCAGTTGTTCTCGTTATATGTCCCACGAAGTCGTCTTATATGGTCAGTGCGATCGTATCTGCTATAGCTGTAGGCATGTCAGATGCTAGAATGCGGAGTTACGGTGTTAGCATAGTAGGGGTCGAAGTTTCTTGTTCTGCCTGTTGTGTGCGTTAAACCTGCTTCGATGACGTCTAATATAATAGTTGCGAACTCATATGCTCCAGAGGTATCCATGTGAGATGATAGAATACAGAGATACGGTATGCGGACTGATGTGGTCGAAGTATCTTCACTTGCCTATTGTTCTCGTTATAAGTCCTTCAAAGTCGTCTCATATGGTCATTGCGATCGCATCTGCTATAACTGTAGGCATGTCAGATGCTAGAATGCGAAGTAACAGTGTAGACATAGTCGAAGTCGAAGTTTCTTGTTCTGCCTGTTGTGTGCGTTATACCCGTTCTGATGTCGTCTCATATGATCGTTGCGAACTACCATCTACAAAGGTATTCATGTGAAATGTTACAATACAGAGATACAGTGTGCAGACGGTTGTGGAAGTATCTTCACTTGTCAGTTATTCTCGTTATATGTCCCACGAAGTCGTCTTATATGGTCAGTGCGATCGTATCTGCAATAGCTGTAGGCATGTTAGATGCTAGGATGCGGAGTCACAGTGTTAGCATAATCGGGGTCGAAGTTTCTTGTTCTGCCTGATGTGTGCGTTGAACCTGCTTTGATTTCGTCTTATATAATAGTTGCGAACCCATATGCTCCAGAGGTATCCATGTGAGATGATAGAATACATAGAGACAATATGCGGACTGATGTGGTCGAAGTATCTTCACTTGCCTATTGTTCTCGTTGTATGTCCTTCGAAGTCGTACTATATGGTCAGTGCGATCGCATCTGCTATAACTGTAGGCATATCAGATGCAAGAATGCGAAGTTACAGTGTAAACATAGTCGAAGTCGAAGTTCTTTGCTCTCTCTGTTGTGAGCGTTATTCAGATACAGGAAACACTAGACAATGTCTACCCATAAGATGTATAACCGACTTATTGTCAAGATTGGTAAACTCGAAGTTTTGGCGAACACGCCGGTTTACCGACTCTTGATTGTTGGAATCGATGTTTATGGTGGATATGAAAAAGTATAGTACTCCACTCACATATAATGAGCTGTTATATATTCTTCTTGATGGGCATTCAAGAAGCTAGAATGCAAAGTTTCAAAGTAAACATAGTCGAAGTCGATGTTTCTTGTTCTGCCTGTTGTGTACGTTATACCTGATTCAATGTCGTCTCATATGATCGTTGCGAACTTATATGCTCCAGAGGTGTGAGATGATAGAAAACAGAGATACAGTGTGCAGACTGATAATGTCAAAGTATCTTCACTTGCCTATTGTTCTCGTTATATGTCCTCTGAAGTCGTCCTATATGGTCAGTGCGATCGTATCTGCTATAACTGTAGGCATTCAGATGCAAGAATGCAAAGTTACAGTGTAAATATAGTCGAAGTCGAAGTTTCTTGTTCTGCCTGTTGTGTGCGTTATACCCCTTTTGATGTCGTCTCATATGATGGTTGCGAACTGATATGCTCCAAAGGTATCTATGTAAGATGATAAAATACAGAGATACAGTGTGCAGACTGATGTTGTCGAAGTATCTTCACTTGCCTATTGTTCTCGTTATATGTCCTCTGAAGTCGTCCTATATGGTCAGTGCGATCGTATCTGCTATTACTATAGGCATGTCAGATGCTAGATAGCGAAGTTACAGTGTAAATATAGTCGAAGTCGAAGTTTCTTGTTCTGCCTGTTGTGTGCGTTATACCCGTTTTGATGTCGTCTCATATGATGGTTGCGAACTGATATGCTCCAAAGGTATCTATGTGAGATGATAAAATACAGAGATACAGTGTGCAGACTGATGTTGTCAAAGTATCTTTACTTGCCAATTGTTCTCGTTATATGTCCTCTGAAGTCGTCCTATATGGTCATTGCGATCGTATCTGCTATTACTGTAGGCATGTCAGATGCTAGAATGCGAAGTTACAGTGTAAATATAGTCGAAGTCGAAGTTTCTTGTTCTGCCTGTTGTGTGCGTTATACCCGTTTTGATGTCGTCTCATATGATGGTTGCGAACTGATATGCTCCAAAGGTATCTATGTAAGATGATAAAATACAGAGATACAGTGTGCAGACTGATGTTGTCGAAGTATCTTTACTTGCCTATTGTTCTCGTTATATGTCCTCTGAAGTCGTCCTATATGGTCAGTGCAATCGTATCTGCTATTACTGTGTAGGCATGTCAGATGCTAGAATGCGAAGTTACAGTGTAAATATAGTCGAAGTCGAAGTTTCTTGTTCTGCCTGTTGTGTGCGTTATACCCGTTTTGATGTCATCTCATATGATGGTTGCGAACTGATATGCTCCAAAGGTATCTATGTAAGATGATGAAATACAGAGATACAGTGCGCAGACTGATGTTGTCGAAGTATCTTCATTTGCCTATTGTTCTCGTTATAAGTCTTTCAAAGTCGTCTCATATGGTCAGTGCGATCGCATCTGCTATAACTGTAGGCATGTCAGATGCAAGAATGCAAAGTTACAGTGTGAACATAGTCGAAGTCGAAGTTTCTTGCTCTCTCTGTTGTAAGCGTTATTTTGATTCAGGAAACACTAGACAATGTCTACCTATAAGATGTATAACCGACTTATTATCAAGATTGATAAATTCGAAGTTTTGGCGAACACGCCGAGTTACCGACTCTCGATTGTTGGAATCGAAGTTTTTGGTGAATATGGAGAAGTTTAGTACTCCACTCACATAAAATGAGCTGTCATATATTCTTCTCGAATGGGCATTCAAGAAGCTAGAATGAAAAGTTTCAAAGTAAACATAGTCGAAGTCGAAGTTTCTTGTTCTGCCTGTTGTGTACGTTATATCCGCTTTGATGTCGTCTCATATGATCGTTGCGAACTTATATGCTCCAGAGGTATCTATGTGAGATGATAGAATACAGAGTCACAGTGTGCAGTTTGATGTTTTCAAAGTATCTCCACTTGCCTATTGCTCTCGTTATATGTCCTCTGAAGTCGTCCTATATGGTGAGTGCGATCGTATCTGCTATAACTGTAGGCATGTCAGATGCTAGAATGCAAAGTTACAGTGTAAATATAGTCGAAGTTTCTTATTCTGCCTGTTGTGTGCGTTATACCCGTTTTGATGTCGTCTCATATGATCGATTTGAACTGATATGCTCCAGAGGTATCTATGTGAGATGATGAAATAAAGAGATACAGTGTGCAGACTGATTTTGTCAAAGTATCCTCACTTGCCTATTGATCTTGTTATTTGTCCTTCGGAGTCCTCCTATATGGTCAATGCGATCGTATCGGTTCCAACTGTAGGCATGTCAGATGCTAGAATTCAGAGCCACAGTGTAAACATAGTCGAAGTTTCTTGTTGTCCCTGTTTTATGCGTTATTTCCGTTTTGATGTCGTCTCAAATGATCGTTGCGAACTGATATGCTCCAAAGATATCCATGTGAGATGATAGAATAAAGAGATACAGTGTGCGGACTGATGCTGTCGAAGTATCTTTAATTGCCTATTGTTCTAGTTATGAGTTCTTCAAAGTCGTTTCATATGGTCAGTGCGATCGCATCTGCTATAACTGTAGGCATGTCAGATGCTAGAATGCGAAGTTACAGTGTAGACATAGTCGAAGTCGAAGTTTCTTGTTCTGCCTGTTGTGTGCGTTATACCCGTTTTGATGTCGTCTCATATGATCGTTGCGAACTACCATCTACAAAGGTATTCATGTGAAATGTTACAATAAAGAGATACAGTGTGCAGACGGTTGTCGAAGTATCTTCACTTGTCAGTTGTTCTCGTTATATGTCCCACGGAGTCGTCTTATATGGTCAGTGCGATCGTATCTGCTATAGCTTTAGGCATGTCAGATGCTAGAATGCGGAGTCACAGTGTTAGCATAATCGGGGTCGAAGTTTCTTGTTCTGCCTGATGTGTGCGTTGAACCTGCTTTGATTTCGTCTTATATAATAGTTGCGAACTCATATGCTCCAGAAGTATCCATGTGAGATGATAGAATACAAAGAGACGGTATGCGGACTGATGTGGTCGAAGTATCTTCACTTGCCTATTGTTCTCGTTGTATGTCCTTCGAAGTCGTACTATATGGTCAGTGCGATCGCATCTGCTATAACTGTAGGCATATCAGATGCAAGAATGCGAAGTTACAGTGTAAACATAGTCGAAGTCGAAGTTCCTTGCTCTCTCTGTTGTAGGCGCTATTCAGATACAGGAAACACTAGACAATGTCTACCTATGAGATGTATAACCGACTTATTATCAAGATTGATAAACTCGAAGTTTTGGCGAACACGTTGGTTTACCGACTCTTGATTGTTGGAATCGAAGTTTATGGTGGATATGAAAAAGTATAGTACTCCACTCACATATAATGAGCTGTCATATATTCTTCTTGAATGGGCATTCAAGAAGCTAGAATGCAAAGTTTCAAAGTAAACATAGTCGAAGTCGAAGTTTCTTGTTCTGCCTGTTGTGTATGTTATACCCGCTTCGATGTCGTCTCATATGATCGTTGCGAACTCATATGCTCCAGAGGTGTGAGATGATAGAAAACAGAGATTCAGTGTGCAGACTGATGTTGTCAAAGTATCTTCAGTTGCCTATTGTTCTCGTTATATGTCCTCTGAAGTCGTCCTATATGGTCAGTGCGATCGTATCTGCTATAACTGTAGGCATTCAGATGCTAGAATGCAAAGTTGAAGTGTAAATATAGTCGAAGTCGAAGTTCTTCGTTCTGCCTGTTGTGTGCGTTATACCCGTTTTGATATCGTCTCATATGATCGATTCGAACTGATATGCTCCAGAGGTATCTATGTGAGATGATAAAATACAGAGATACAGTGTGCAGACTGATGTTGTCAAAGTATCTTTACTTGCCTATTGTTCTCTTTATATGTCCTCTGAAGTCGTTCTTTATGGTCAGTGCGATCGTATCTGCTATAACTATAGGCATGTCAGATGCTAGAATGCAAAGTTACAGTGTAAAGATAATCGAAGTCGAAGTTTCTTGTTCTGCCTGTTGTGTGCGTTATACCCGTTTTGATGTCGTCTCATATGATGGTTGCGAACTGATATGCTCCAAAGGTATCTATGTAACATGATAAAATACAAAGATACAGTGTGCAGACTGATGTTGTCGAAGTATCTTCATTTGCCTATTGTTCTCGTTATAAGTCTTTCAAAGTCGTCTCATATGGTCAGTGCGATCGCATCTGCTATAACTGTAGGCATATCAGATGCTAGAATGCGAAGTTACAGTTTAGACATAGTCGGAGTCGAAGTTTCTTGTTGTGTGTGTTATACCCGTTTTGATGTCGTCTCATATGATCGTTGCGAACTATCATGCTACAAAGGTATTCATGTGAAATGTTACAATACAGAGATACAGTGTGCAGACGGATGTCGAAGTATCTTCACTTGTCAATTGATCTCGTTATATGTCGTCTTATATGGTCAGTGCGATCGTATCTGCTATAGCTGTAGGCATGTCAGATGCTAGAATGCGGAGTTACAGTGTTAGCATAGTCGGGGTCGAAGTTTCTTGTTCTGCGTGTTGTGTGCGTTATACCTGCTTCGATGTCGTCTTATATAATAGTTGCGAACTCATATGCTTCAGAGGAATCCATGTGAGATTATAGAACACAGAGATACGGTATGCGGACTGATGTGGTCGAAGTATCTTCACTTTGCTATTGTTTTCGTTGTATGTCCTTCGAAGTCGTACTGTATGGTCAGTGCGATCGTATCTGCAATTACTGTAGGCATGTCAGATGCAAGAATGCGAAGTTACAGTGGAAACATAGTCGAAGTCGAAGTTTCTTGCTCTCCCTGTTGTGAGCGTTATTTTGATTCAGGAAACACTTGACAATGTCTACCTATAAGATGTATAACCGACATATTATCAAGATTGATAAATTCGAAGTTTTGGCGAACACGCCGGTTTATCGACTCTTGATTGTTGGAATTGAAGTTTCTGGTGGATATGAAAAAGTATAGTACTCCACTCACATATAATGAGCTGTCATATATACTTCTTGAATAGGCATTCAAGAAGCTAGAATGCAAAGTTACAAAGTAAACATAGTCGAAGTCAAAGTTTCTTGTTCTGCCTGTTGTGTGCGTTATACCCGCTTCGATGTCGTCTTATATAATAGTTGCGAACCCATATGCTCCAAAGGTATCTATGTGAGATGATAAAATACAGAGATACAGTGTGCAGACTGATATGGAGAAGTATAGTACTCCACTCACATATAATGAGCTGTCATATATTCTTCTTGAATGGGCATTCAAGAAGCTAGAATGAAAAGTTTCAAAGTAAACATAGTCGAAGTCGAAGTTCCTTGTTCTGCCTGTTGTGTACGTTATACCCGCTTCGATGTCGTCTCATATGATCGTTGCGAACTCATATGCTCCAGAGGTATCTATGTGAGATGATGAAATAAAGAGATACAGTGTGCAGACTGATTTTGTCAAAGTATCCTCACTTGCCTATTGATCTTGTTATTTGTCCTTCGGAGTCTTCCTATATGGTCAATGCGATCGTATCGGTTTCAACTGTAGGCATGTCAGATGCTAGAATTCAGAGCCACAGTGTAAACATAGTCGAAGTTTCTTGTTCTTCCTGTTTTATGCGTTATTTCCGTTTCGATGTCGTCTCAGATAATCGTTGCGAACTGATATGCTCCAAAGATATCCATGTGAGATGATAGAATATAGAGATACAGTGTGCGGACTGATGTTGTCGAAGTATCTTTATCTGCCTATTGTTCTCGTTATAAGTTCTTCAAAGTCGTCTCATATGGTCAGTGCGATCGCATCTGCTATACCTGTAGGCATGTCAGATGCTAGAATGCGAAGTTACAGTGTAGACAGAGTCGAAGTCGAAGTTTCTTGTTCTGCTCTGCTTCTGTCGTCTTATATAATAGTTGCGAACTCATATGCTCCAAAGGTATCCATGTGAGATGATAGAATACAGATATACAGTGTGCGGAATGATTTTGTCGAAGTATCATTTTTTGCCTATTGTGCTCGTTATAAGTCCTTCAAAGTCGTCTCATATGGTCAGTGCGATCGCATCTGCTATAACTTTAGGCATGTCAGATGCTAGAATGCGAAGTTACAGTGTAGACATAGTCGAAGTCGAAGTTTCTTGTTTTGCCTGTTGTGTGCGTTATACCCGTTTTGATTTCGTCTCATATGATCGTTGCGAACTACCATGCTACAAATGTATTCATGTGGAATGTTACAATTCAGAGAAACAGTGTGCAGACGGATGTCGAAGTATCTTAACTTGTTAGTTGTTCTCGTTATATGTCCCACGAACTCGTCTTATATGGTCAGTGCGATCGTATCTGCTATAGCTGTAGGCATGTCAGATGCTAGAATGCGGAGTTACAGTGTTAGCATAGTAGGGGTCGAAGTTTCTCGTTCTGCCTGTTGTGTGCGTTGAACCTGCTTCGATGACGTCTTATATAATAGTTGCGAACTCATATGCTCCAGAGGTATCCATGTGAGATGATAGAATACAGAGATACGGTATGCGGACTGATGTGGTCGAAGTATCTTCACTTGCCTATTGTTCTCGTTGTATGTCCTTCGAAGCCGTACTATATAATCAGTGCGATCGCATCTGCTATAACTGTAAGCATGTCAGATGCTAGAATGCGAAGTTACAGTGAAGACATAGTCGAAGTCGGAGTTTCTTGTTCTTCCTGTTGTGTACGTTATACCCGTTTTGATGTCGTCTCATATGATGGTTGCGAACTACCATGCTACAAATGTATTCATGTGAAATGTTACAATACAGAGAAACAGTGTGCAGACGGATGTCGAAGTATCTTAACTTGTCAGTTGTTCTCGTTATATGTCCCACGAAGTCGTCTTATATGGTCAGTGCGATCGTATCTGCTATAGCTGTAGGCATGTCAGATGCTAGAATGCGGAGTTACAGTGTTAGCATAGTAGGGGTCGGAGTTTCTTGTTCTGCCTGTTGTGTGCGTTAAACCTGCTTCGATGACGTCTAATATAATAGTTGCGAACTCATATGCTCCAGATGTATCCATGTGAGATGATAGAATACAGAGATACGGTATGCGGACTGATGTGGTCGAAGTATCTTCACTTGCCTATTGTTCTCGTTATAAGTCCTTCAAAGTCGTCTCATATGGTCATTGCGATCGCATTTGCTATAACTGTAGGCATGTCAGATGCTAGAATGCGAAGTTACAGTGTAGACATAGTCGAAGTCGAAGTTTCTTTTTCTGCCTATTGTGTGCGTTATACCCGCTTCGATGTCGTCTCATATAATAGTTGCGGACTCATATGCTTCAAAGGTATCCATGTGAGATGATATAATACAGAGATACAGTGTGCGGAATGATGTTGTCGAAGTATCTTTATTTGCCTATCGTTCTCGTTATAAGTCCTTTAAAGTCGTCTCATATGGTCAGTGCGATCGCATCTGCTATAACTGTAGGCATGTCAGATGCTGGAATGCGAAGTTACAGTGTAGACATAGTCGAAGTCGAAGTTTCTTGTTCTGCCTGTTGTGTGCGTTATACCCGTTTTGATGTCGTCTCATATGATCGTTGCGAACTACCATCTACAAAGGTATTCATGTGAAATGTTACAATACAGAGATACAGTGTGCAGACGGTTGTCGAAGTATCTTCACTTGTCAGTTGTTCTCGTTATATGTTCCACGAAGTCGTCTTATATGGTCAGTGCGATCGTATCTGCAATAGCTGTAGGCATGTCAGATGCTAGGATGCGGAGTCACAGTGTTAGCATAATCGGGGTCGAAGTTTCTTGTTCTGCCTGATGTGTGCGTTGAACCTGCTTTGATTTCGTCTCATATAATAGTTGCGAACTCATATGCTCCAGAGGTATCCATGTGAGATGATAGAATACATAGAGACAATATGCGGACTGATGTGGTCGAAGTATCTTCACTTGCCTATTGTTCTCGTTGTATGTCCTTCGAAGTCGTACTATATGGTCAGTGCGATCGCATCTGCTATAACTGTAGGCATATCAGATGCAAGAATGCGAAGTTACAGTGTAAACATAGTCGAAGTCGAAGTTTCTTGCTCTCTCTGTTGTAAGCGTTATTCAGATACAGGAAACACTAGACAATGTCTACCCATAAGATGTATAACCGACTTATTGTCAAGATTGGTAAACTCGAAGTTTTGGCGAACACGCCGGTTTACCGACTCTTGATTGTTGGAATCGAAGTTTATGGTGGATATGAAAAAGTATAGTACTCCACTCACATATAATGAGCTGTCATATATTCTTCTTGATGGGCATTCAAGAAGCTAGAATGCAAAGTTTCAAAGTAAACATAGTCGAAAACGATGTTTCTTGTTCTGCCTGTTGTGTACGTTATACCTGATTCAATGTCGTCTCATATGATCGTTGCGAACTTATATGCTCCAGAGGTGTGAGATGATAAAAAACAGAGATACAGTGTGCAGACTGATGTTGTCAAAGTATCTTCACTTGCCTATTGTTCTCGTTATATGTCCTCTGAAGTCGTCCTATATGGTCAGTGCGATCGTATCTGCTATAACTGTAGGCATTCAGATGCAAGAATGCAAAGTTACAGTGTAAATATAGTCGAAGTCGAAGTTTCTTGTTCTGCCTGTTGTGTGCGTTATACCCGTTTTGATGTCGTCTCATATGATGGTTGCGAACTGATATGCTCAAAAGGTATCTATGTAAGATGATAAAATACAGAGATACAGTGTGCAGACTGATGTTGTCGAAGTATCTTTACTTGCCTATTGTTCTCGTTATATGTCCTCTGAAGTCGTCCTATATGGTCAGTGCGATCGTATCTGCTATTACTGAAGGCATGTCAGATGATAGAATGCGAAGTTACAGTGGAAATATAGTCGAAGTCGGAGTTTCTTGTTCTGCCTGTTGTGTGCGTTATACCCGTTTTGATGTCGTCTCATATGATGGTTGCGAACTGATATGCTCCAAAGGTATCTATGTGAGATGATAAAATACAGAGATACAGTGTGCAGACTGATGTTGTCAAAGTATCTTTACTTGCCTATTGTTCTCGTTATATGTCCTCTGAAGTCGTCCTATATGGTCAGTGCGATCGTATCTGCTATTACTGTAGGCATGTCAGATGCTAGAATGCGAAGTTACAGTGGAAATATAGTCGAAGTCGAAGTTTCTTGTTCTGCCTGTTGTGTGCGTTATACCCGTTTTGATGTCGTCTCATATGGTGGTTGCGAACTGATATGCTCCAAAGGTATCTATGTAAGATGATAAAATACAGAGATACAGTGTGCAGACTGATGTTGTCGAAGTATCTTTACTTGCCTATTGTTCTCGTTATATGTCCTCTGAAGTCGTCCTATATGGTCAGTGCAATCGTATCTGCTATTACTGTGTAGGCATGTCAGATGCTAGAATGCGAAGTTACAGTGTAAATATAGTCGAAGTCGAAGTTTCTTGTTCTGCCTGTTGTGTGCGTTATACCCGTTTTGATGTCGTCTCATATGATGGTTGCGAACTGATATGCTCCAGAGGTAGCTATGTAAGATGATGAAATACAGAGATACAGTGCGCAGACTGATGTTGTCGAAGTATCTTCATTTGCCTATTGTTCTCGTTATAAGTCTTTCAAAGTCGTCTCATGTGGTCAGTGCGATCGCATCTGCTATAACTGTAGGCATGTCAGATGCTAGAATGCGGAGTTACAGTGTTAGCATAGTAGGGGTCGAAGTTCCTTGCTCTCTCTGTTGTAGGCGCTATTCAGATACAGGAAACACTAGACAATGTCTACCTATGAGATGTATAACCGACTTATTATCAAGATTGATAAACTCGAAGTTTTGGCGAACACGTTGGTTTACCGACTCTTGATTGTTGGAATCGAAGTTTATGGTGGATATGAAAAAGTATAGTACTCCACTCACATATAATGAGCTGTCATATATTCTTCTTGAATGGGCATTCAAGAAGCTAGAATGCAAAGTTTCAAAGTAAACATAGTCGATGTCGA
Source organism: Phaedon cochleariae (assembly GCA_918026855.4). Classification (NCBI taxonomy): domain Eukaryota; kingdom Metazoa; phylum Arthropoda; class Insecta; order Coleoptera; family Chrysomelidae; genus Phaedon; species Phaedon cochleariae. The sequence goes on from OU896720.1 coordinate 10,983,071, forward strand.
AGTTTCTTGTTCTGCCTGTTGTGTATGTTATACCCGCTTCGATGTCGTCTCATATGATCGTTGCGAACTCATATGCTCCAGAGGTGTGAGATGATAGAAAACAGAGATTCAGTGTGCAGACTGATGTTGTCAAAGTATCTTCAGTTGCCTATTGTTCTCGTTATATGTCCTCTGAAGTCGTCCTATATGGTCAGTGCGATCGTATCTGCTATAACTGTAGGCATTCAGATGCTAGAATGCAAAGTTGAAGTGTAAATATAGTCGAAGTCGAAGTTCTTCGTTCTGCCTGTTGTGTGCGTTATACCCGTTTTGATATCGTCTCATATGATCGATTCGAACTGATATGCTCCAGAGGTATCTATGTGAGATGATAAAATACAGAGATACAGTGTGCAGACTGATGTTGTCAAAGTATCTTTACTTGCCTATTGTTCTCTTTATATGTCCTCTGAAGTCGTTCTTTATGGTCAGTGCGATCGTATCTGCTATAACTATAGGCATGTCAGATGCTAGAATGCAAAGTTACAGTGTAAAGATAATCGAAGTCGAAGTTTCTTGTTCTGCCTGTTGTGTGCGTTATACCCGTTTTGATGTCGTCTCATATGATGGTTGCGAACTGATATGCTCCAAAGGTATCTATGTAACATGATAAAATACAAAGATACAGTGTGCAGACTGATGTTGTCGAAGTATCTTCATTTGCCTATTGTTCTCGTTATAAGTCTTTCAAAGTCGTCTCATATGGTCAGTGCGATCGCATCTGCTATAACTGTAGGCATATCAGATGCTAGAATGCGAAGTTACAGTTTAGACATAGTCGGAGTCGAAGTTTCTTGTTGTGTGTGTTATACCCGTTTTGATGTCGTCTCATATGATCGTTGCGAACTATCATGCTACAAAGGTATTCATGTGAAATGTTACAATACAGAGATACAGTGTGCAGACGGATGTCGAAGTATCTTCACTTGTCAATTGATCTCGTTATATGTCGTCTTATATGGTCAGTGCGATCGTATCTGCTATAGCTGTAGGCATGTCAGATGCTAGAATGCGGAGTTACAGTGTTAGCATAGTCGGGGTCGAAGTTTCTTGTTCTGCGTGTTGTGTGCGTTATACCTGCTTCGATGTCGTCTTATATAATAGTTGCGAACTCATATGCTTCAGAGGAATCCATGTGAGATTATAGAACACAGAGATACGGTATGCGGACTGATGTGGTCGAAGTATCTTCACTTTGCTATTGTTTTCGTTGTATGTCCTTCGAAGTCGTACTGTATGGTCAGTGCGATCGTATCTGCAATTACTGTAGGCATGTCAGATGCAAGAATGCGAAGTTACAGTGGAAACATAGTCGAAGTCGAAGTTTCTTGCTCTCCCTGTTGTGAGCGTTATTTTGATTCAGGAAACACTTGACAATGTCTACCTATAAGATGTATAACCGACATATTATCAAGATTGATAAATTCGAAGTTTTGGCGAACACGCCGGTTTATCGACTCTTGATTGTTGGAATTGAAGTTTCTGGTGGATATGAAAAAGTATAGTACTCCACTCACATATAATGAGCTGTCATATATACTTCTTGAATAGGCATTCAAGAAGCTAGAATGCAAAGTTACAAAGTAAACATAGTCGAAGTCAAAGTTTCTTGTTCTGCCTGTTGTGTGCGTTATACCCGCTTCGATGTCGTCTTATATAATAGTTGCGAACCCATATGCTCCAAAGGTATCTATGTGAGATGATAAAATACAGAGATACAGTGTGCAGACTGATATGGAGAAGTATAGTACTCCACTCACATATAATGAGCTGTCATATATTCTTCTTGAATGGGCATTCAAGAAGCTAGAATGAAAAGTTTCAAAGTAAACATAGTCGAAGTCGAAGTTCCTTGTTCTGCCTGTTGTGTACGTTATACCCGCTTCGATGTCGTCTCATATGATCGTTGCGAACTCATATGCTCCAGAGGTATCTATGTGAGATGATGAAATAAAGAGATACAGTGTGCAGACTGATTTTGTCAAAGTATCCTCACTTGCCTATTGATCTTGTTATTTGTCCTTCGGAGTCTTCCTATATGGTCAATGCGATCGTATCGGTTTCAACTGTAGGCATGTCAGATGCTAGAATTCAGAGCCACAGTGTAAACATAGTCGAAGTTTCTTGTTCTTCCTGTTTTATGCGTTATTTCCGTTTCGATGTCGTCTCAGATAATCGTTGCGAACTGATATGCTCCAAAGATATCCATGTGAGATGATAGAATATAGAGATACAGTGTGCGGACTGATGTTGTCGAAGTATCTTTATCTGCCTATTGTTCTCGTTATAAGTTCTTCAAAGTCGTCTCATATGGTCAGTGCGATCGCATCTGCTATACCTGTAGGCATGTCAGATGCTAGAATGCGAAGTTACAGTGTAGACAGAGTCGAAGTCGAAGTTTCTTGTTCTGCTCTGCTTCTGTCGTCTTATATAATAGTTGCGAACTCATATGCTCCAAAGGTATCCATGTGAGATGATAGAATACAGATATACAGTGTGCGGAATGATTTTGTCGAAGTATCATTTTTTGCCTATTGTGCTCGTTATAAGTCCTTCAAAGTCGTCTCATATGGTCAGTGCGATCGCATCTGCTATAACTTTAGGCATGTCAGATGCTAGAATGCGAAGTTACAGTGTAGACATAGTCGAAGTCGAAGTTTCTTGTTTTGCCTGTTGTGTGCGTTATACCCGTTTTGATTTCGTCTCATATGATCGTTGCGAACTACCATGCTACAAATGTATTCATGTGGAATGTTACAATTCAGAGAAACAGTGTGCAGACGGATGTCGAAGTATCTTAACTTGTTAGTTGTTCTCGTTATATGTCCCACGAACTCGTCTTATATGGTCAGTGCGATCGTATCTGCTATAGCTGTAGGCATGTCAGATGCTAGAATGCGGAGTTACAGTGTTAGCATAGTAGGGGTCGAAGTTTCTCGTTCTGCCTGTTGTGTGCGTTGAACCTGCTTCGATGACGTCTTATATAATAGTTGCGAACTCATATGCTCCAGAGGTATCCATGTGAGATGATAGAATACAGAGATACGGTATGCGGACTGATGTGGTCGAAGTATCTTCACTTGCCTATTGTTCTCGTTGTATGTCCTTCGAAGCCGTACTATATAATCAGTGCGATCGCATCTGCTATAACTGTAAGCATGTCAGATGCTAGAATGCGAAGTTACAGTGAAGACATAGTCGAAGTCGGAGTTTCTTGTTCTTCCTGTTGTGTACGTTATACCCGTTTTGATGTCGTCTCATATGATGGTTGCGAACTACCATGCTACAAATGTATTCATGTGAAATGTTACAATACAGAGAAACAGTGTGCAGACGGATGTCGAAGTATCTTAACTTGTCAGTTGTTCTCGTTATATGTCCCACGAAGTCGTCTTATATGGTCAGTGCGATCGTATCTGCTATAGCTGTAGGCATGTCAGATGCTAGAATGCGGAGTTACAGTGTTAGCATAGTAGGGGTCGGAGTTTCTTGTTCTGCCTGTTGTGTGCGTTAAACCTGCTTCGATGACGTCTAATATAATAGTTGCGAACTCATATGCTCCAGAGGTATCCATGTGAGATGATAGAATACAGAGATACGGTATGCGGACTGATGTGGTCGAAGTATCTTCACTTGCCTATTGTTCTCGTTATAAGTCCTTCAAAGTCGTCTCATATGGTCATTGCGATCGCATTTGCTATAACTGTAGGCATGTCAGATGCTAGAATGCGAAGTTACAGTGTAGACATAGTCGAAGTCGAAGTTTCTTTTTCTGCCTATTGTGTGCGTTATACCCGCTTCGATGTCGTCTCATATAATAGTTGCGGACTCATATGCTTCAAAGGTATCCATGTGAGATGATATAATACAGAGATACAGTGTGCGGAATGATGTTGTCGAAGTATCTTTATTTGCCTATCGTTCTCGTTATAAGTCCTTTAAAGTCGTCTCATATGGTCAGTGCGATCGCATCTGCTATAACTGTAGGCATGTCAGATGCTGGAATGCGAAGTTACAGTGTAGACATAGTCGAAGTCGAAGTTTCTTGTTCTGCCTGTTGTGTGCGTTATACCCGTTTTGATGTCGTCTCATATGATCGTTGCGAACTACCATCTACAAAGGTATTCATGTGAAATGTTACAATACAGAGATACAGTGTGCAGACGGTTGTCGAAGTATCTTCACTTGTCAGTTGTTCTCGTTATATGTTCCACGAAGTCGTCTTATATGGTCAGTGCGATCGTATCTGCAATAGCTGTAGGCATGTCAGATGCTAGGATGCGGAGTCACAGTGTTAGCATAATCGGGGTCGAAGTTTCTTGTTCTGCCTGATGTGTGCGTTGAACCTGCTTTGATTTCGTCTCATATAATAGTTGCGAACTCATATGCTCCAGAGGTATCCATGTGAGATGATAGAATACATAGAGACAATATGCGGACTGATGTGGTCGAAGTATCTTCACTTGCCTATTGTTCTCGTTGTATGTCCTTCGAAGTCGTACTATATGGTCAGTGCGATCGCATCTGCTATAACTGTAGGCATATCAGATGCAAGAATGCGAAGTTACAGTGTAAACATAGTCGAAGTCGAAGTTTCTTGCTCTCTCTGTTGTAAGCGTTATTCAGATACAGGAAACACTAGACAATTTCTACCCATAAGATGTATAACCGACTTATTGTCAAGATTGGTAAACTCGAAGTTTTGGCGAACACGCCGGTTTACCGACTCTTGATTGTTGGAATCGAAGTTTATGGTGGATATGAAAAAGTATAGTACTCCACTCACATATAATGAGCTGTCATATATTCTTCTTGATGGGCATTCAAGAAGCTAGAATGCAAAGTTTCAAAGTAAACATAGTCGAAGTCGATGTTTCTTGTTCTGCCTGTTGTGTACGTTATACCTGATTCAATGTCGTCTCATATGATCGTTGCGAACTTATATGCTCCAGAGGTGTGAGATGATAAAAAACAGAGATACAGTGTGCAGACTGATGTTGTCAAAGTATCTTCACTTGCCTATTGTTCTCGTTATATGTCCTCTGAAGTCGTCCTATATGGTCAGTGCGATCGTATCTGCTATAACTGTAGGCATTCAGATGCAAGAATGCAAAGTTACAGTGTAAATATAGTCGAAGTCGAAGTTTCTTGTTCTGCCTGTTGTGTGCGTTATACCCGTTTTGATGTCGTCTCATATGATGGTTGCGAACTGATATGCTCAAAAGGTATCTATGTAAGATGATAAAATACAGAGATACAGTGTGCAGACTGATGTTGTCGAAGTATCTTTACTTGCCTATTGTTCTCGTTATATGTCCTCTGAAGTCGTCCTATATGGTCAGTGCGATCGTATCTGCTATTACTGAAGGCATGTCAGATGATAGAATGCGAAGTTACAGTGGAAATATAGTCGAAGTCGGAGTTTCTTGTTCTGCCTGTTGTGTGCGTTATACCCGTTTTGATGTCGTCTCATATGATGGTTGCGAACTGATATGCTCCAAAGGTATCTATGTGAGATGATAAAATACAGAGATACAGTGTGCAGACTGATGTTGTCAAAGTATCTTTACTTGCCTATTGTTCTCGTTATATGTCCTCTGAAGTCGTCCTATATGGTCAGTGCGATCGTATCTGCTATTACTGTAGGCATGTCAGATGCTAGAATGCGAAGTTACAGTGGAAATATAGTCGAAGTCGAAGTTTCTTGTTCTGCCTGTTGTGTGCGTTATACCCGTTTTGATGTCGTCTCATATGGTGGTTGCGAACTGATATGCTCCAAAGGTATCTATGTAAGATGATAAAATACAGAGATACAGTGTGCAGACTGATGTTGTCGAAGTATCTTTACTTGCCTATTGTTCTCGTTATATGTCCTCTGAAGTCGTCCTATATGGTCAGTGCAATCGTATCTGCTATTACTGTGTAGGCATGTCAGATGCTAGAATGCGAAGTTACAGTGTAAATATAGTCGAAGTCGAAGTTTCTTGTTCTGCCTGTTGTGTGCGTTATACCCGTTTTGATGTCGTCTCATATGATGGTTGCGAACTGATATGCTCCAGAGGTAGCTATGTAAGATGATGAAATACAGAGATACAGTGCGCAGACTGATGTTGTCGAAGTATCTTCATTTGCCTATTGTTCTCGTTATAAGTCTTTCAAAGTCGTCTCATGTGGTCAGTGCGATCGCATCTGCTATAACTGTAGGCATGTCAGATGCTAGAATGCGGAGTTACAGTGTTAGCATAGTAGGGGTCGAAGTTTCTTGTTCTGCCTGTTGTGTGCGTTATACCTGCTTCGATGACGTCTTATATAATAGTTGCGAACTCATATGCTCCAGAGGTATCCATGTGAGATGATAGAATACAGAGATACGGTATGCGGACTGATGTGGTCGAAGTATCTTCACTTGCCTATTGTTCTCGTTGTATGTCCTTCGAAGTAATAATAATAATAATAATAATAAATTGACTTTATTTGACAAATGTACACGCATTTGCCCTGAAAAGGCGAAGATTAGCTAAATAGCTACTCTTGAACTCTTAACCTTTTCAGTTTACAGAATAAACAAAAAACTGAAATGAAAGTATTATACAATGTTATTAATATGGTATAATGTATAGATAGAAGAGAATAGATAAAATGCATCGATCTAAAAAATGTATGTAATATATGCATAGATAGAAAAAAAGGAAGTTAATTTAAGAAAGTAACAATGTGACTAGTCTTGTTGATTCAGCAGTTCATTTTTAACGAATTTTTTGAATTTATTCAATGGTGTTGTCAATTCTGGTTTGAAAGAATTGAAAAGTTTTACAGCATTATAGGTGAAACTGCGTTCAAACAGAGCAGTCGAATGGTTTGGCATGTTGAGTACTTGTGAATGTCTGGTGTTAAGATTATGTAAATTATTTCTAAAGACCAGTTTATGAAAAAGGTATGGCGGACTTTGAGTATTTAATAGTTTGTGCAGAAAAGTAAGGAAATGGTATTTAAATACATTAGAAACTCTAAGCCATTTCAACTGCAGGATGTATTGAGAAATGTGATCATATTTCCTCAGATTGAATATGAATCTACAACAAGTATTTTGCACGCGTTGTAGTTTATATTGGGTGCATTTATCAAGACATGGATAGTAGACAATGTTACAATAATTCAAAAGAGATAAAACTAAAGATTCTGAAAGTTTTTTCCTTGTTTTGTAATTTAAAATATGTTTATTAGCAAAAAGTAAACGAGTGCGCATATAACATTTACGTAATAAACGATTCACATGATTCTTGAATCTCAAAGAAGTATCCATGGTCAATCCTAAATTTTTTGCAGTATCAGAGATAACTAAAAGTGTGTTGTTAAGTTCGATATTCATATTATTTGCGATATTAGGCCTCAAATTTTTGTTTCCAAATAAAAGGACCATTGTTTTAGTAGGATTAATTGATAGGTTGTGCTTATTAGAAAAGTCAACAATGCGTTGGAGATCGCTATTTATGGTTTCAGCTGCTGCATTGTACAACTTAGGATCAAAATAATGGATTATTTGTGTATCATCCGCATAAAGTTGAATTTCGCTAGTGATTAAAATTTTTGGCAAGTCTGATGTATACAACAAAAATAGTAGAGGACCTAGGATAGATCCCTGAGGAACTCCAGAAACAATTTTCCTTGAGTCGGAGTACTTATTATCAACACATATTCGTTGTGTGCGATTCCATAAATACGATTTAAAAAAAGAGAGTGCTGTAGTATTAAATCCGTAATATTTTAGTTTAGAGATGAGTAACTTATGATCTATCAAATCGAATGCCTTAGAATAATCCAAGGTAATTAGAACAGCTGCAAGTTTTCTATCTAAGGCACCAATTATATTATCCGATAAATTTAAGAGTGCTGTAGTTGTACTATGGCATTTTCTGAATCCCGATTGATGAATAGGTAGTATGCTGTTGGGTATAACGAAGTCATTCACTTGTATATATACTGCTCTTTCGAGTATTTTGGAAATCACAGGGAGTAAGCTAATTGGTCTCAAGTCATGCACACTATTGGGTGATGCAGTTTTTGGAATTGGAATTATGATCGACTCACGCCATTTTTTGGGAAAATATCCACATTCCAAGCAACAGTTCAATACATGAGTGATATGGTCAAGTATAGTAGGCAAGCATAATTTCACCATGTGAAGCGTGATACCGTCATTTCCAGCGGCATTTGATTTAATATTGTTTATTATTTGTAGAACTTTGTTTTGATCAATGAGCGATAAATCAAAAGTATTATCACTATACCTATTATTCAAGTAGAACTCACATGTCATGTCACAGTTATTCGAATTATCAAAAATACTTATGAAGTATTCATTTATTTCGTTTGGGTCTCGCAAGGTATCAGGTAGTTCACTATTACATTTAGAAGTTTTAATGTTCAAGTTGCTCAAACCTTTCCATAGTTTTTTATCATTTTTTTCATTTTCTAATTTTATTAGATATGCTGATTTTTCCCTTCTTATGGATGCTAACGCGAAATTGCGGCATTCCTTATAATGATTCCAGTTTTCCGGTGTTTTGTTCACTTTATATTTGGTAAGTGCTTTATCACGTTCTTTCAAAATTAATTTGAGGTTATCCGTAAGCCAAGGAGCAGGTGGTTTACTTACTCTAATTGTTTTATAAGGTGCATGCAAATTGAAAATATAATTGATATTATCTTCTAAGAATCTGACTTTATGATTTATGTCATTTATATGATATATATCATTCCAAGAAATACCCAATAGCTCCTGTTTGAACGCATCTGCACTGAATTGTTTGAAATCGCGAATACGAATAAATTTCTGCTTAGATTTCCTAACAACAACATTCAAAGTACAAAAGGGCATTCTATTGTGATCACTGACATCTGAGGGAACTGTACCGCTATTAAGACATATTTCTTTACAGTTGATAAATATGGGGTCTAAACATGTTGCAGAGGATGCAGCAATTCTTGTAGGTTCATTGATAATATTAGAATAGCCATAAGCATCAAAAGTTTCCAGCAAGGAATTATGTTGCAGCATGTTTACATTCAAGTCGCCTATTATAATAGAATAATCATATTCGGTCAATAGTTGGGGAATAATATCGTTCAAAGCATCTAACATGTCACTAAGTCTGGAGTTGGGGGGACGATAAAATATAGCTAGAGAAATTTTATAGGTACTTATTACCAGACTCAAGAATATGTATTCAAAATTAACATTTTCTAAAATAATATCAGAAATCGCACAAGATAAAGAAGATCGGACATAGACACCTACACCACCTCCAACTCTATTTAACCTATCTTTCCTAAATAATGTATAACCTGGTAACAACACTGCATCGGAATCAATTGCTTCATTTAACCAAGTTTCAGTTACACCTATTATATCATATAAATTAAAAACTAGTTGGCGAAAGCTCACAAAACTAGGTATAAGAGATCTTGTGTTTAAATGTGCTATCTTTAAGTGCTTTGTACTAGCCATAAGTAAATAATGATTTTAATGAGTTTGAATATAAATGAAGTTGGTTGAATATAAATCTTGTGAGCTATATGGAATGAAATGAAAGTATAAAAAAGTTCTACTGATGGTAGTTGATTTTGCCCCTGAGTATTTCAATGTGAAATTTTAGGGTTGGACAATCAGGACTGTTACTTTGATGATCAGTGGCGTGATTTGTTTTATATTTTGCATTTGAGGTATCACAGTTTTTACAAAACAATTTTTCCTTGGGGCACATTTGTTCTTCATGTTCATCACTGCATATAGGGCATACCTTTTTCTGCGTGCAGTCTTGTTTTTTGTGATAATAACCTTGACAGTTGAAGCATTTTGGTACACTTATGTCCTCGTATACCATGAGTCTTTCCCATCCTAGACATACCTACTTCAGATTTAGAATTTGATGAAAGGCATTCGGTACAGCTTCGCAAAAAATTGTTTTGGTTCCGTTTCTGTTTTTGCGAATGAATTTTACTTTAATTTCACCCCTCAAATCGTTCTGCTTTTTTAAGCAGTTTTCAATTTCTTCCTGTGTATGTTCTTGGGTTGAACCTACAATTTTGATACGTGGTTGTTTCAGTTCACTCACTTTGATTTCATATTCTTTCAAGTTGCTTTCTAATGCTTGCTTCAAAGTATCCAATTCGTATTTAGTCTTGCATTCGATTTCCATATTACCATTTTTTGTTGTTTTCATGTTGCTAATTCCAATTTTAAGTTCGGCTAGATTGATGTTTGTGTTTAAATCTCTCTTGATTTGCTGTAAGGGTTGTTGACTTTTTGGCTCAACTATTATTTTTGGCATGTTTATTTTTACTGGCTTCAATGTTGGAGTTTGTTGCAAAGCAGCAGCATAGGTGCGCTTGTTTGATTGTTCTTGATTTTCTATTTTTTCATTGAGTAGTTTTATAATGGTTTCTTGATCCTTTATAATTTTTTCCTTGTCGACTATTGTGTTCTGTAGTACTTCTAGAAAATCGAGGTTCCTACATCTTTTGCAATTGAATTTTAGTGTTCGCTTCTGGAGAAAGATACATCTTAGTTCTGATGAACTTAGTTCACTACATTCAATGCAAATGAGATTTCTACATGAGTCACATTGGAAACATGGATTTTTTATATCCTTTGTTGGTTGTTTAATGATATTGCATATGGAGCAATTCATTTCGGCAGATTTTCATATTTTATATGTTGCTACAAAATAAATCTTGGTACGGCACTGGTTCCCAATTTATCACAATTTTTCAGAGATAAGGAAACAAAAAAGTCAAGAGTTTTTGAGTGTAACCTCTGTTTGACACCAAGAAACTTGTTGTTCTTTTGAATGATTAATATTTAGGTGCACATTTTATTTATTCTATTACTCCTCGTATTGCACTAAAATGTTGATGAAAGTTGTTTCACACACTGCCGACACCATATATTTCTATATGTTTGAATAACACTTTTTCATTATTTATTTCAAAGGTGTAAAGTACTGATAAAGTGGGAGCTCGTCAACACACGTCCGCTCACGACGAAGATATTCTGAGATCTAGTCGTACTATATGATCAGTGCGATCGCATCTGCTATAACTGTAAGCATGTTAGATGCTAGAATGCGAAGTTACAGTGGAGACATAGTCGAAGTCGGAGTTTCTTGTTCTTCCTGTTGTGTGCGTTATACCCGTTTTGATGTCGTCTCATATGATGGTTGCGAACTACCATGCTACAAAGGTATTCATGTGAAATGTTACAATACAGAGATACAGTGTGCAGACGAGTGTCGAAGTATCTTCATTCGTCAGTTGTTCTCGTTATATGTCCCACGAAGTCGTCTTATATGGTCAGTGCGATCGTATCTGTTATAGCTGTAGGCATGTCAGATGCTAGAATGCGGAGTTACAGTGTTGGCATATTCGGGGTCGAAGTTTCTTGTTCTGCCTGTTGTGTGCGTTATACCTGCTTCGATGACGTCTTATATAATAGTTGCGAACTCATATGCTCCAGAGGTATCCATGTGAGATGATAGAATACAGAGATACGGTATGCGGACTGATGTGGTCGAAGTATCTTCACTTGCCTTTTGTTCTCGTTGTATGTCCTTCGAAGTCGTACTATATGATCAGTGCGATCGCATCTGCTATAACTGTAAGCATGTCAGATGCTAGAATGCGAAGTTACGATGGAGACATAGTCGAAGTCGGAGTTTCTTGTTCTTCCTGTTGTGTGCCTTATACCCGTTTTGATGTCGTCTCATATGATGGTTGCGAACTACCATGCTACAAAGGTATTCATGTGAAATGTTACAATACAGAGAAACAGTGTGCAGACGGATGTCGAAGTATCTTCACTTGTCAGTTGTTCTCGTTATATGTCCCACGAAGTCGTCTTATATGGTCAGTGCGATCGTATCTGCTATAGCTGTAGGCATGTCAGATGCTAGAATGCGGATTTAAAGTATTAGCATAGTCGGGGTCGAAGTTTCTTGTTCTGCCTGTTGTGTGCGTTATACCTGCTTCGATGACGTCTTATATAATAGTTGCGAACTCATATGCTCCAGAGGTATCCATGTGAGATGATAGAATACAGAGATACGGTATGCAGACTGATGTGGTCGAAGTATCTCCACTTGCCTACTGTTCTCGTTGTATGTCCTTCGAAGTCGTACTATATGGTCAGTGCGATCGTATCTGCAATCACTGTAGGCATGTCAAATGCAAGAATGCGAAGTTTCAGTGTAAACATAGTCGAAGTCGAAGTTTTTCGCTATCTTTGTTGTAAGCGTTAATTTGGTATCTATGTGAGATGATAGAATACAGAGATACAGTGTGCAGACTGATGTTGTCGAAGTATCTTCACTTGCCTATTGTTCTCGTTATATGTCTTTCGGAGTCGTCCTATTTGGTCAGTGCGTTCGCATCTGCTATAACTGTAGGCATGTCAGATGCAAGAATGCAAATTTACAGTGTAAACATAGTCGAAGTCGAAGTTTCTAGTTCTCTCTGTTGTAAGCGTTATTTTGATTCAGGAAACACTAGACAATGTCTACCTATAAGATGTATAACCGACTTATTATCAAGATTGATAAATTCGAAGTTTTGGCGAACACGCCGGTTTACCGACTCTTGATTGTTGGAATCGAAGTTTCTGGTGGATATGAAGAAGAATAGTACTCCACTCACATTTAATGAGCTGTCATATATACTTCTTGGATAGGCATTCAAGAAGCTAGAATGCAGAGTTACAAAGTAAACATAGTCGAAGTCAAAGTTTCTTGTTCTGCCTGTTGTGTACGTTATACTTGCTTCGATGTCGTCTCATATAATCATTGCGAACTTATATGCTCCAGAGGTATCCATGTGAGATGATAAATTACAGAGATACAGTGTGCAGACAAGTGTCGAAGTATCTTCACTTAACAGTTGTTCTCGTTATATGTCCCACGAAGTCGTCTTATATGATCAGTGCGATCGTATCTGTTATAGCTGTAGGAATGTCAGATGCTAGAATGCGGATTTACAGTGTTAGCATAGTCGAGGTCGAAGTTTTTGTTCTGCCTGTTGTGTGCGTTATACTTGCTTCGATGACGTCTTATAAGGTATCCATGTGAGATGATATAATACAGATATACAGTGTGCGGAATGATGTTGTCGAAGTATCTTTATTTGCCTATTGTTCTCGTTATAAGTACTTCAAAGTCGTCTCATATGGTCAGTGCGATCGCATCTACCATAACTGTAGGCATGTCAGATGCTAGAATGCAAAGTTACAGTGTAAATTTAGTCGAAGTCGAAGTTTCTTGTTCTGCCTGTTGTGTGCGTTATACCCGTTTTGATGTCGTCCCATATGATCGTTGCGAATTACCATGCAACAAAGGTATTCATGTGAAATGTTACAATACAGAGATACAGTGTGCAGACGGATGTCGAAGTATCTTCAATTGTCAGTTGTTCTCGTTATATGTCCCACGAAGTTGTCTTATATGGTCAGTGCGATCGTATCTGCCATAGCTGTAGGCATGTCAGATGCTAGAATACGGAGTTACAGTGTAAGCATAGTCGGGGTCGAAGTTTCTAGTTCTGCCTGTTGTGTGCGTTATACCTGTTTCGATGTCGTCTTATATAATAGTTGCGAACTCATATGCTCCAGAGGTATATATGTGAGATGATAGAATACTGAGATACGGTATACGGACTGATGTGGTCGAAGTATCTTCACTTGCCTTTTGTTCTCGTTGTATGTCCTTCAGAGTCGTACTATATGATCAGTGCGATCGTATCTGCAATTACTGTAGGCATGTCAGATGCAAGAATGCGAAGTTACAGTGGAAACATAGTCGAGGTCGAAGTTTCTTGCTCTCCCTGTTGTGAGCGTTATTTTGATTCAGGAAACACTTGACAATGTCTACCTATAAGATGTATAACCGACTTATTATCAAGATTGATAAATTCGAAGTTTTGGCGAACACGCCGGTTTACCGACTCTTGATTGTTGGAAACGAAGTTTCTGGTGGATCTGAAAAAGTAAAGTACTCCACTCACATATAATGAGCTGTCTTATATACTTCTTGAATAGGCATTCAAGAAGCTAGAATGCAAAGTTACAAAGTAAACATAGTCGGAGTCAAAGTTTCTTGTTCTGCCTGTTGTGTGCGTTATACCCGTTTTGATGTCGTCTCATATGATCGATTCGAACTGATTTGCTCCAGAGGTATCTATGTGAGATGATAAAATACAGAGATACAGTGTGCAGACTGATGTTGTCAAAGTATCTTTACTTGCCTATTGTTCTCGTTATATGTCCTCTGAAGTCGTCCTATATGGTCAGTGCGATCGTATCTGCTATTACTGTAGGCATGTCAGATGCTAGAATGCGAAGTTACAGTGTAAATATAGTCGAAGGCGAAGTTTCTTGTTCTGCCTGTTGTGTGCGTTATACCCGTTTTGATGTCGTCTCATATAATGGTTGCGAACTGATATGCTCCAAAAGTATCTATGTAAGATGATAAAATACAAAGATACAGTGTGCAGACTGATGTTGTCGAAGTATCTCCATTTGCCTATTGTTCTCGTTATAAGTCTTTCAAAGTCGTCTCATATAGTCAGTGCGATCGCATCTGCTATAACTGTAGGCATGTCAGATGCTAGAATGCAAAGTTACAGTTTTGACATAGTCGGAGTCGAAGTTTCTCGTTGTGTGTGTTATACATGTTTCGATGTCGTCTCATATGATCGTTGCGAACTACCATGCTACAAAGGTATTCATGTAAAATGTTACAATACAGAGATACAGTGTGCAGACGGATGTCGAAGTATCTTCACTTGTCAGTTGATCTCGTTATATGTCCCACGAAGTCGTCTTATATGGTCAGTGCGATCGTATCTGCTATAGCTGTAGGCATGTCAGATGCTAGAATGCGGAGTTACAGTGTTAGCATAGTCGGGGTCGAAGTTTCCTGTTCTGCGTGTTGTGTGCGTTATACCTGCTTCGATGTCGTCTTATATAATAGTTGCGAACTCATATGCTCCAGAGGAATCCATGTGAGATGATAGAACACAGAGATACGGTATGCGGACTGATGTGGTCGAAGTATCTTCACTTGGCTATTGTTCTCGTTGTATGTCCTTCGAAGTCGTACTGTATGGTCAGTGCGATCGCATCTGCTATAACTGGAGGCATGTTGTCGAAGTATTTTTAGTTGCCTATTGTTCTCGTTATATGTCCTCTGAAGTCGTCCTATATGGTCAGTGCGATCGTATCTGCTATTACTGTAGGCATGTCAGATGCTAGGATGCGAAGTTACAGTGTAAATATAGTCGAAGTCGAAGTTTCTTGTTCTGCCTGTTGTGTGCGTTATACCCGTTTCGATGTCGTCTCATTTGATGGTTGCGAACTGATATGGTCCAAAGGTATCCATGTGAGATGATAGAATACAGAGATACGGTATGCGGACTGATGTGGTCGAAGTATCTTCACTTGCCTATTGTTCTCGTTATAAGTCCTTCAAAGTCGTCTCATATGGTCAGTGCGATCGCATCTGCTATAACTGTAGGCATGTCAGATGCTAGAATGCGAAGTTACAGTGTAGACAGAGTCGAAGTCGAAGTTTCTTGTTCTGCCTGTTGTGTGCGTTATACCCGCTCTGATGTCGTCTTATATAATAGTTGCGAACTCATATGCTCCAAAGGTATCCATGTGAGATGATAGAATACATAGAGACAATATGCGGACTGATGTGGTCGAAGTATCTTCACTTGCCTATTGTTCTCGTTGTATGTCCTTCGAAGTCGTACTATATGGTCAGTGCGATCGCATCTGCTATAACTGTAGGCATATCAGATGCAAGAATGCGAAGTTACAGTGTAAACATAGTCGAAGTCGAAGTTTCTTGCTCTCTCTGTTGTAAGCGTTATTCAGATACAGGAAACACTAGACAATGTCTACCCATAAGATGTATAACCGACTTATTGTCAAGATTGGTAAACTCGAAGTTTTGGCGAACACGCCGGTTTACCGACTCTTGATTGTTGGAATCGAAGTTTATGGTGGATATGAAAAAGTATAGTACTCCACTCACATATAATGAGCTGTCATATATTCTTCTTGATGGGCATTCAAGAAGCTAGAATGCAAAGTTTCAAAGTAAACATAGTCGAAGTCGATGTTTCTTGTTCTGCCTGTTGTGTACGTTATACCTGATTCAATGTCGTCTCATATGATCGTTGCGAACTTATATGCTCCAGAGGTGTGAGATGATAGAAAACAGAGATACAGTGTGCAGACTGATGTTGTCAAAGTATCTTCACTTGCCTATTGCCTCGTTATATGTCCTCTGAAGTCGTCCTATATGGTCAGTGCGATTGTATCTGCTATAACTGTAGGCATACAGATGCAAGAATGCAAAGTTACAGAGTAAATATAGTCGAAGTCGAAGTTTCTTGTTCTGCCTGTTGTGTGCGTTATACCCGTTTTGATGTCGTCTCATATGATGGTTGTGAACTGATATGCTCCAAAGGTATCTATGTAAGATGATAAAATACAGAGATACAGTGTGCAGACTGATGTTGTCGAAGTATCTTCACTTGCCTATTGTTCTCGTTATATGTCCTCTGAAGTCGTCCTATATGGTTAGTGCGATTGTATCTGCTATTACTGTAGGCATGTCAGATGCTAGAATGCGTAGTTACAGTGTAAATATAGTCGAAGTCGAAGTTCCTTGTTCTGCCTGTTGTGTGCGTTATACCCGTTTTGATTTCGTCTCATATGATGGTTGCGAACTGATATGCTCCGAAGGTATCTATGTGAGATGATAAAATACAGAGATACAGTGTGCAGACTGATGTTGTCAAAGTATCTTTACTTGCCTATTGTTCTCGTTATATGTCCTCTGAAGTCGTCCTATATGGTCAGTGCGATCGTGTCTGCTATTACTGTAGGCATGTCAGATGCTAGAATGCGAAGTTACAGTGGAAATATAGTCGAAGTCGAAGTTTCTTGTTCTGCCTGTTGTGTGCGTTATACCCGTTTTGATGTCGTCTCATATGGTGGTTGCGAACTGATATGCTCCAAAGGTATATTAAATTTGTAAGATGATGAAATACAGAAATACAGTGTGCAGACTGATGTTGTCGAAGTATCTTTACTTGCCTATTGTTCTCGTTATATGTCCTCTGAAGTCGTCCTATATGGTCAGTGCAATCGTATCTGCTATTACTGTGTAGGCATGTCAGATGCTAGAATGCGAAGTTACAGTGTAAATATAGTCGAAGTCGAAGTTTCTTGTTCTGCCTGTTGTGTGCGTTATACCCGTTTTGATGTCGTCTCATATGATGGTTGCGAACTGATATGCTCCAAAGGTATCTATGTAAGATGATGAAATACAGAGATACAGTGCGCAGACTGATGTTGTGGAAGTATCTTCATTTGCCTATTGTTCTCGTTATGAGTTCTTCAAAGTCGTCTCATATGGTCAGTGCGATCGCATCTGCTATACCTGTAGGCATGTCAGATGCTAGAATGCGAAGTTACAGTGTGGACAGAGTCGAAGTCGAAGTTTCTTGTTCTGTCTGTTGTGTGCGTTATACCCGCTTCGATGTCGTCTTATATAATAGTTGCGAACTCATTTGCTCCAAAGGTATCCATGTGAGATGATAGAATACAGAGATACAGTGTGCGGAATGATGTTGTCGAAGTATCTTTTTTTGCCTATTGTTCTCGTTATAAGTCCTTCGAAGTCGTCTCATATGGTCAGTGCGATCGCATCTGCTATAACTGTAGGCATGTCAGATGCTAGAATGCGAAGTTACAGTGTTGACATAGTCGAAGTATCTTGTTCTGCCTGTTGTGTGCGTTATACCCGTTTTGATTTCGTCTCATATGATCGTTGCGAACTACCATGCTACAAATGTATTCATGTGAAATGTTACAATACAGAGAAACAGTGTGCAGACGGATGTCGAAGTATCTTCACTTGTCAGTTGTTCTCGTTATATGTCCCACGAAGTCGTCTTATATGGTCAGTGCGATCATATCTGCTATAGCTGTAGGCATGTCAGATGCTAGAATGCGGAGTTACAGTGTTAGCATAGTAGGGGTCGAAGTTTCTTGTTCTGCCTGTTGTGTGCGTTATACCTGCTTCGATGACGTCTTATATGATAGTTGCGAACTCATATGCTCCAGAGGTATCCATGTGAGATGATAGAATACAGAGATACGGTATGCGGACTGATGTGGTCGAAGGATCTTCACTTGCCTATTGTTCTCGTTGTATGTCCTTCGAAGTCGTACTATATGATCAGTGCGATCGCATCTGCTATAACTGTAAGCATGTCAGATGCTAGAATGCGAAGTTACAGTGGAGACATAGTCGAAGTCGGAGTTTCTTGTTCTTCCTGTTGTGTGCGTTATACCCGTTTTGATGTCGTCTCATATGATGGTTGCGAACTACCATGCTACGAAGGTATTCATGTGGAATGTTACAATACAGAGATACAGTGTGCAGACGAGTGTCGAAGTATCTTCATTCGTCAGTTGTTCTCGTTATATGTCCCACGAAGTCGTCTTATATGGTCAGTGCGATCGTATCTGTTATAGCTGTAGGCATGTCAGATGCTAGAATGCGGAGTTACAGTGTTAGCATATTCGGGGTCGAAGTTTCTTGTTCTGCCTGTTGTGTGCGTTATACCTGCTTCGATGACGTCTTATATAATAGTTGCGAACTCATATGCTCCAGAGGTATCCATGTGAGATGATAGAATACAGAGATACGGTATGCGGACTGATGTGGTCGAAGTATCTTCACTTGCCTTTTGTTCTCGTTGTATGTCCTTCGAAGTCGTACTATATGATCAGTGCGATCGCATCTGCTATAACTGTGAGCATGTCAGATGCTAGAATGCGAAATTACAGTGGAGATATAGTCGAAGTCGGAGTTTCTTGTTCTTCCTGTTGTGTGCCTTATACCCGTTTTGATGTCGTCTCATATGATGGTTGCGAACTACCATGCTACAAAGGTATTCATGTGAAATGTTACAATATAGAGAAACAGTGTGCAGACGGATGTCGAAGTATCTTCACTTTTCAGTTGTTCTCGTTATATGTCCCACGAAGTCGTCTTATATGGTCAGTGCGATCGTATCTGCTATAGCTGTAGGCATGTCAGATGCTAGAATGCGGATTTACAGTATTAGCATAGTCGGGGTCGAAGTTTCTTGTTCTGCCTGTTGTGTGCGTTATACCTGCTTCGATGACGTCTTATATAATAGTTGCGAACTCATATGCTCCAGAGGTATCCATGTGAGATGATAGAATACAGAGATACGGTATGCAGACTGATGTGGTCGAAGTATCTTCAATTGCCTACTGTTCTCGTTGTATGTCCTTCGAAGTCGTACTATATGGTCAGTGCGATCGTATCTGCAATCACTGTAGGCATGTCAGATGCAAGAATGCGAAGTTACAGTGTAAACATAGTCGAAGTCGAAGTTTCTTGCTCTCTTTGTTGTAAGCGTTAATTTGGTATCTATGTGAGATGATAGAATACAGAGATACAGTGTGCAGACTGATGTTGTCGAAGTATCTTCACTTGCCTATTGTTCTCGTTATATGTCCTTCGGAGTCGTCCTATTTGGTCAGTGCGTTCGCATCTGCTATAACTGTAGGCATGTCAGATGCGAGAATGCAAATTTCTAGTGTAAACATAGTCGAAGTCGAAGTTTCTAGTTCTCTCTGTTGTAAGCGTTATTTTGATTCAGGAAACACTAGACAATGTCTACCTATAAGATGTATAACCGACTTATTATCAAGATTGATAAATTCGAAGTTTTGGCGAACACGCCGGTTTACCGACTCTTGATTGTTGGAATCGAAGTTTCTGGTGGATATGAAGAAGAATAGTACTCCACTCACATATGATGAGCTGTCATATATACTTTTTGGATAGGCATTCAAGAAGCTACAATGCAAAGTTACAAAGTAAACATAGTCGAAGTCAAAGTTTCTTGTTCTGCCTGTTGTGTACGTTATACTTGCTTCGATGTCGTCTCATATAATCGTTACGAACTTATATGCTCCAGAGGTATTCATGTGAGATGATAAATTACAGAGATACAGTGTGCAGACAAGTGTCGAAGTATCTTCACTTAACAGTTGTTCTCGTTATATGTCCCACGAAGTCGTCTTATATGGTCAGTGCGATCGTATCTGTTATAGCTGTAGGCATGTCAGATGCTAGAATGCGGATTTACAGTGTTAGCATAGTCGAGGTCGAAGTTTCTTGTTCTGCCTGTTGTGTGCGATATACTTGCATCGATGACGTCTTATATAATAGTCGCGAACTCATATGCTCCAAAGATATCCATGTGAGATGAAATAATACAGATATACAGTGTGCGGAATGATGTTGTCGAAGTATCTTTATTTGCCTATTGTTCTCGTTATGAGTACTTCAAAGTCGTCTCATATGGTCAGTGCGATCGCATCTACCATAACTGTAGGCATGTCAGATGCTAGAATGCAAAGTTACAGTGTAAATATAGTCGAAGTCGAAGTTTCTTGTTCTGCCTGTTGTGTGCGTTATACCCGTTCTGATGTCATCTCATATGATCATTGCGAACTAACATGCTACAAAGGTATTCATGTGAAATGTTACGATACCCGGTGTGCAGACGGATGTCGAAGTATCTTCACTTGTCAGTAGTTCTCGTTATATGTCCCACGAAGTCGTCTTATATGGTCAGTGCGGTCGTATCTGCTATAGCAGTAGGCATGTCAGATGCTAGAATGCAAAGTTACAGTGTGAATATAGTCGAAGTCAAAGTTTCTTGTTCTGCCTGTTGTGTGCGTTATACCCATTTTGATGTCGTCCCATATGATCGTTGCGAACTACCATGCAACAAAGGTATTCATGTGAAATGTTACAATACAGAGATACAGTGTGCAGACGGATGTCGAAGTATCTTCAATTGTCAGTTGTTCTCGTTATATGTCCCACGAAGTTGTCTCATATGGTCAGTGCGATCGTATCTGCCATAGCTGTAGGCATGTCAGATGCTAGAATACGGAGTTACATTGTTAGCATAGTCGGGGTCGAAGTTTCTAGTTCTGCCTGTTGTGTGCGTTATACCTGTTTCGATGTCGTCTTATATAACAGTTGCGAACTCATATGCTCCAGAGGTATATATGTGAGATGATAGAATACTGAGATACGGTATACGGACTGATGTGGTCGAAGTATCTTCACTTGCCTATTGTTCTCGTTGTATGTCCTTCAGAGTCGTACTATATGATCAGTGCGATCGTATCTGCAATTACTGTAGGCATGTCAGATGCAAGAATGCGAAGTTACAGTGGAAACATAGTCGAAGTCGAAGTTTCTTGCTCTCCCTGTTGTGAGCGTTATTTTGATTCAGGAAACACTTGACAATGTCTACCTATAAGATGTATAACCGACTTATTATCAAGATTGATAAATTCGAAGTTTTGGCGAACTCGCCGGTTTACCGACTCTTGATTGTTGGAATCGAAGTTTCTGGTGGATCTGAAAAAGTATAGTACTCCACTCACATATAATGAGCTGTCTTATATACTTCTTGAATAGGCATTCAAGAAGCTAGAATGCAAAGTTACTAAGTAAACATAGTCGGAGTCAAAGTTTTTTGTTCTGCCTGTTGTGTACGTTATACCCGCTTCGATGTCGTCTCATATAATCGTTGCGAACTTATATGCTCCAGAGGAATCTATGTGAGATGATAAAATACAGAGATAGAGTGTGCAGACTGATGTTGTCAAAGTATCTTCACTTGCCTATTTTTCTCGTTATATGTCCTCTGAAGTCGTCCTATATGGTCAGTGCGATCGCATCTGCTATATTTGTAGGCATGTCAGATGCTAGAATGCGAAGTTACAGTGTAGACATAGTCGAAGTCAAAGTTTCTTGTTCTGCCTATTGTGTGCGTTATACCCGCCTCGATGTCGTCTTATATAATCGTTGCGAACTGATATGCTCTAGAGGTATCTATGTAAGATGATTAAATACAGAGATACAGTGTGCAGACTGATGTTGTCGAAGTATCTTCATTTGCCTATTGTTCTCGTTATGAGTCCTTTAAAGTCGTCTCATATGGTCAGTGCGATCGCATCTGCTATAACTGTAGGCATGTCAGATGCTAGAATGCGAAGTTACAGTGTAGACATAGTCGAAATCGAAGTTTCTTGTTCTGCCTGTTGTGTGCGTTATACCCGTTTTGATGTCGTCTCATATGATCGTTGCGAACTACCATCCACAAAGGTATTCATGTGAAATGTTACAATAAAGAGATACAGTGTGCAGACGGTTGTCGAAGTATCTTCACTTGTCAGTTGTTCTCGTTATATGTCCCACGAAGTCGTCTTATATGGTCAGTGCGATCGTATCTGCTATAGCTGTAGGCATGTCAGATGCTAGAATGCGGAGTCACAGTGTTAGCATAATCGGGGTCGAAGTTTCTTGTTCTGCCTGATGTGTGCAATAAACCTGCTTTGATTTCGTCTTATATAATAGTTGCGAACTCATATGCTCCAGAGGTATCCATGTGAGATGATAGAATACATAGAGACGGTATGCGGACTGATGTGGTCGAAGTATCTCCACTTGCCTATTGTTCTCGTTGTATGTCCTTCGAAGTCGTACTATATGGTCAGTGCGATCGCATCTGCTATAACTGTAGGCATATAAGATGCAAGAATGCGAAGTTACAGTGTAAACATAGTCGAAGTCGAAGTTCCATGCTCTCTCTGTTGTAAGCGTTATTCAGATACAGAAAACACTAGACAATGTCTACCTATAAGATGTATAACCGACTTATTATCAAGATTGATAAACTCGAAGTTTTGGTGAACACGCCGGTTTACCGACTCTTGATTGTTGGAATCGAAGTTTATGGTGGATATGAAAAAGTATAGTACTCCACTCACATATAATGAGCTGTCATATATTCTTCTTGAATGGGCATTCAAGAAGCTAGATTGCAAAGTTTCAAAGTAAACATAGTCGAAGTCGAAGTTTCTTGTTCTGCCTGTTGTGTACGTTATACCCGCTTCGATGTCGTCTCATATGATCGTTGCGAACTTATATGCTCCAGAGGTGTGAGATGATAGGAAACAGAGATACAGTGTGCAGACTGATGTTGTCAAAGTATCTTCACTTGCCTATTGTTCTCGTTATATGTCCTCTGAAGTCGTCCTATATGGTCAGTGCGATCGTATCTGCTATAACTGTAGGCATTCAGATGCTAGAATGCAAAATAACAGTGTAAATATAGTCGAAGTCGAAGTTTCTTGTTCTGCCTGTTGTGTGCGTTATACCCGTTTTGATGTCGTCTCATATGATGGTTGCGAACTGATATGCTCCAAAAGTATCTATGTAAGATGATAAAATACAAAAATACAGTGTGCAGACTGATGTTGTCGAAGTATCTTCATTTGCCTATTGTTCTCGTTATAAGTCTTTCAGAGTCGTCTCATATGGTCAGTGCGATCGCATCTGCTATAACTGTAGGCATGTCAGATGCTAGAATGCGAAGTTACAGTTTAGACATAGTCGGAGTCGAAGTTTCTCGTTGTGTGTGTTATACATGTTTTGATGTCGTCTCATATGATCGTTGCGAACTACCATGCTACAAAGGTATTCATGTGAAATGTTACAATACAGAGATACAGTGTGCAGACGGATGTCGAAGTATCTTCACTTGTCAGTTGATCTCGTTATATGTCCCACGAAGTCGTCTTATATGGTCAGTGCGATCGTATCTGCTATAGCTGTAGGCAGAATGCGGAGTTACAGTGTTAGCATAGTCGGGGTCGAAGTTTCTTGTTCTGCGTGTTGTGTGCGTTATACCTGCTTCGATGTCGTCTTATATGATAGTTGCGAACTCATATGCTCCAGAGGAATCCATGTGAGATGATAGAACACAGAGATACGGTATGCGGACTGATGTGGTCGAAGTATCTTCACTTGGCTATTGTTCTCGTTGTATGTCCTTCGAAGTCGTACTGTATGGTCAGTGCGATCGCATCTGCTATAACTGGAGGCATGTTGTCGAAGTATCTTTAGTTGCCTATTGTTCTCGTTATATGTCCTCTGAAGTCGTCCTATATGGTCAGTACGATCGTATCTGCTATTACTGTAGGCATGTCAGATGCTAGAATGCGAAGTTACCATGTAAATATAGTCGAAGTCGAAGTTTCTTATTCTGCCTGTTGTGTGCGTTATACCCGTTTCGATGTCGTCTCATATGATGGTTGCGAACTGATATGCTCCAAAGTTATTTATGTGAGATGATAAAATACAGAGATACAGTGTGCAGACTGATGTTGTCAAAGTATCTTTACTTGCCTATTGTTCTCGTTATATGTCCTCTGAAGTCGTCCTATATGGTCAGTGCGATCGTATCTGCTATTACTGTAGGCATGTCAGATGCTAGAATGCGAAGTTACAGTGTAAATATAGTCGAAGTCAAAGTTTCTTGTTCTGCCTGTTGTGTGCGTTATACCCGTTTTGATGTCGTCTCATTTGATGGTTGCGAACTGATATGGTCCAAAGGTATCTATGTAAGATGATAAAATACAGAGATACAGTGTGCAGACTGATGTTGTCGAAGTATCTTTACTTGCCTATTGTTATCGTTATATGTCCTCTGAAGTCGTCCTATATGGTCAGTGCAATCGTATCTGCTATTACTGTAGGCATGTCAGATGCTAGAATGCGAAGTTACAGTGTAAATATAGTCGAAGTCGAAGTTTCTTGTTATGCCTGTTGTGTGGGTTATACCCGTTTTGATGTCGTCTCATATGATGGTTGCGAACTGATATGCTCCAAAGGTATCTATGTAAGATGATAAAATACAGAGATACAGTGTGCAGACTGATGTTGTCGAAGTATCTTCATTTGCCTATTGTTCTCGTTATAAGTCTTTCAAAGTCGTCTCATATGGTCAGTGCGATCGCATCTGCTATAACTGTAGGCATGTCAGATGCAAGAATGCAAAGTTACAGTGGGAACATAGTCGAAGTCGAAGTTTCTTGCTCTCTCTGTTGTAAGCGTTATTTTGATTCAGGGAACACTAGACAATGTCTACCTATAAGATGTATAACCGACTTATTATCAAGATTGATAAATTCGAAGTTCTGGCGAACACGCCGGTTTACCGACTCTTGATTGTTGGAATCGAAGTTTTTGGTGAATATGGAGAAGTATAGTACTCCACTCACATATAATGAGCTGTCATATATTCTTCTCGAATGGGCATTCAAGAAGCTAGAATGAAAAGTTTCAAAGTAAACATGGTCGAAGTCGAAGTTTCTTGTTCTGCCTGTTGTGTACGTTATATCCGCTTTTATGTCGTCTCATATGATCGTTGCGAACTTATATGCTCCAGAGGTATCTATGTGGGATGATAGAATACAGAGTTACAGTGTGCAGACTGATGTTGTCAAAGTATCTCCACTTGGCTATTGCTCTCATTATATGTCCTCTGAAGTCGTCCTATATGGTCAGAGCGATCGTATCTGCTATAACTGTAGGCATGTCAGATGCTAGAATGCAAAGTTACAGTGTAAATATAGTCGAAGTTTTTTTTTCTGCCTGTTGTGTGCGTTATACCCGTTTTGATGTCGTCTCATATAATCGATTTGAACTGATATGCTCCAGAGGTATCTATGTGAGATGATGAAATGAAGAGATACAGTGTGCAGACTGATTTTGTCAAAGTATCCTCACTTGCCTATTGATCTTGTTATTTGTCCTTCGGAGTCTTCCTATATTGTCAATGCGATCGTATCGGTTTCAACTGTAGGCATGTCAGATGCTAGAATTCAGAGCCACAGTGTAAACATAGTCGAAGTTTCTTGTTTTTTCTGTTTTATGCGTTATTCCCGGTTTGATGTCGTCTCAAATTATGGTTGCGAACTGATATGCCACAAAGGTATCCATGTGAGATGATGGAATACAGAGATACAGTGTGCGGACTGATGTTGTCGAAGTATCTTTATTTGCCTATTGTTCTCGTTATGAGTCCTTCAAAGTCGTCCCATATGGTCAGTGCGATCGCATCTGCTATAACTGTAGGCATGTCAGATGCTAGAATGCGAAGTTACAGTGAAGACAGAGTCGAAGTCGAAGTTTCTTGTTCTGCCTGTTGTGTGCGTTATACCCGCTCTGATGTCGTCTTATATAATAGTTGCGAACTCATATGCTCCAAAGGTATCCATGTGAGATGATAGAATACAGAGATACAGTGTGCGGAATGATTTTGTCGAAGTATATTTTTCTGCCTATTGTTCTCGTTATAAGTCCGTCAAAGTCGTCTCATATGGTCAGTGCGATCGCATCTGCTATAACTGTAGGCATGTCAGATGCTAGAATGCGAAGTTACAGTGTAGACATAGTCGAAGTCGAAATTTCTTGTTCTGCCTGTTGTGTGCGTTATACCCGTTTTGATGTCGTCTCATATGATCGTTGCGAACTACCATCTACAAAAATATTCATGTGAAATGTTACAATACAGAGATACAGTGTGCAGACGGTTGTGGAAGTATCTTCACTTGTCAGTTGTTCTCGTTATATGTCCCACGAAGTCGTCTTATATGGTCAGTGCGATCGTATCTGCAATAGCTGTAGGCATGTCAGATGCTAGGATGCGGAGTCACAGTGTTAGCATAATCGGGGTCGAAGTTTCTTGTTCTGCCTGATGTGTGCGTTGAACCTGCTTTGATTTCGTCTTATATAATGGTTGCGAACTCATATGCTCCAGAGGTATCCATGTGAGATGATAGAATACATAGAGACAATATGCGGACTGATGTGGTCGAAGTATCTTCACTTGCCTATTGTTCTCGTTGTATGTTCTTCGAAGTCGTACTATATGGTCAGTGCGATCGCATCTGCTATAACTGTAGGCATATCAGATGCAAGAATGCGAAGTTACAGTGTAAACATAGTCGTAGTCGAAGTTCCTTGCTCTCTCTGTTGTAAGCGTTATTCAGATACAGGAAACACTAGACAATGTCTACCCATAAGATGTATAACCGACTTATTGTCAAGATTGGTAATCTCGGAGTTTTGGCGAACACGCCGGTTTACCGACTCTTGATTGTTGGAATCGAAGTTTATGGTGGATATGAAAAAGTATAGTACTCCACTCACATATAATGAGCTTCTTGATGGGCATTCAAGAAGCTAAAATGCAAAGTTTCAAAGTAAACATAGTCGAAGTCGATGTTTCTTGTTCTGCCTGTTGTGTACGTTATACCTGATTCAATGTCGTCTCATATGATCGTTGCGAACTTATATGCTCCAGAGGTGTGAGATGATAGAAAACAGAGATACAGTGTGCAGACTGATGTTGTCAAAGTATCTTCACTTGCCTATTGTTCTTGTTATATGTCCTCTGAAGTCGTCCTATATGGTCAGTGCGATCGTATCTGCTATAACTGTAGGCATTCAGATGCAAGAATGCAAAGTTACAGTGTAAATATAGTCGAAGTCGAAGTTTCTTGTTCTGCCTGTTGTGTGCGTTATACCCCTTTTGATGTCGTCTCATATGATGGTTGCGAACTGATATGCTCCAAAGGTATCTATGTGAGATGATAAAATACAGAGATACAGTGTGCAGACTGATGTTGTCGAAGTATCTTCACTTGCCTATTGTTCTCGTTATATGTCCTCTGAAGTCGTCCTATATGGTCAGTGCGATCGTATCTGCTATTACTGTAGGCATGTCAGATGCTAGAATGCGAAGTTACAGTGTAAATATAGTCGAAGTCGAAGTTTCTTGTTCTGCCTGTTGTGTGCGTTATACCCGTTTTGATGTCGTCTCATATGATGGTTGCGAACTGATATGCTCCAAAGGTATCTATGTGAGATGATAAAATACAGAGATACAGTGTGCAGACTGATGTTGTCAAAGTATCTTTACTTGCCAATTGTTCTCGTTATATGTCCTCTGAAGTCGTCCTATATGGTCATTGCGATCGTATCTGCTATTACTGTGTAGGCATGTCAGATGCTAGAATGCGAAGTTACAGTGTAAATATAGTCGAAGTCGAAGTTTCTTGTTCTGCCTGTTGTGTGCGTTATACCCGTTTTGATGTCGTCTCATATGATGGTTGCGAACTGATATGCTCCAAAGGTATCTATGTAAGATGATGAAATACAGAGATACAAAGCGCAGACTGATGTTGTCGAAGTATCTTCATTTGCCTATTGTTCTCGTTATAAGTCTTTCAAAGTCGTCTCATATGGTCAGTGCGATCGCATCTGCTATAACTGTAGGCATGTCAGATGCAAGAATGCAAAGTTACAGTGTAAACATAGTCGAAGTCGAAGTTTCTTGCTCCCTCTGTTGCAAGCGTTATTTTGATTCAGGAAACACTAGACAATGTCTACCTATAAGATGTATAACCGACTTATTATCAAGATTGATAAATTCGAAGTTTTGGCGAACACGCCGGTTTACCGACTCTCGATTGTTGGAATCGAAGTTTTTGGTGAATATGGAGTAGTATAGTACTCCACTCACATAAAATGAGCTGTCATATATTCTTCTCGAATGGGCATTCAAGAAGCTAGAATGAAAAGTTTCAAAGTAAACATAGTCGAAGTCGAAGTTTCTTGTTCTGCCTGTTGTGTACGTTATATCCGCTCTGATGTCGTCTCATATGATCGTTGCGAATTTATATGCTCCAGAGGTATCTATGTGAGATGATAGAATACAGAGTTACAGTGTGCAGACTGATGTTTTTAAAGTATCTCCACTTGCCTATTGCTCCCGTTATATGTCCTCTGAAGTCGTCCTATATGGTGAGTGCGATCGTATCTGCTATAACTGTAGGCATGTCAGATGCTAGAATGCAAAGTTACAGTGTGAATATAGTCGAAGTTTCTTTTTCTGCCTGTTGTGTGCGTTATACCCGTTTTGATGTCGTCTCATATGATCGATTTGAACTGATATGCTCCAGAGGTATCTATGTGAGATGATGAAATGAAGAGATACAGTGTGCAAACTGATTTTGTCAAAGTATCCTCACTTGCCTATTGATCTTGTTATTTGTCCTTCGGAGTCCTCCTATATGGTCAATGCGATCGTATCGATTCCAACTGTAGGCATGTCAGATGCTAGAATTCAGAGCCACAGTGTAAACATAGTCGAAGTTTCTTGTTCTCCCTGTTTTATGCGTTATTTCCGTTTCGATGTCGTCTCAAATGATCGTTGCGAACTGATATGCTCCAAAGATATCCAAGTGAGATGATAGAATAAAGAGATACAGTGTGCGGACTGATGTTGTCGAAGTATCTTTATTTGCCTATTGTTCTAGTTATGAGTCCTTCAAAGTCGTCTCATATGGTCAGTGCGATCGCATCTGCTATACCTGTAGGCATGTCAGATGCTAGAATGCGAAGTTACAGTGTAGACAGAGTCGAAGTCGAATTTTCTTGTTCTGCCTGTTGTGTGCGTTATACCCGCTTTGATGTCGTCTTATATAATAGTTGCGAACTCATATGCTCCAAAGGTATCCATGTGAGATGATATAATAAAGAGATACAGTGTGCGGACTGATGTTGTCGAAGTATCTTTATTTGCCTATTGTTCTAGTTATGAGTCCTTTAAAGTCGTCTCATATGGTCAGTGCGATCGCATCTGCTATAACTGTAGGCATGTCAGATGCTAGAATGCGAAGTTACAGTGTAGACATAGTCGAAGTCGAAGTTTCTTGTTCTGCCTGTTGTGTGCGTTATACCCGTTTTGATGTCGTCTCATATGATCGTTGCGAACTACCATCTAAAAAGGTATTCATGTGAAATATTACAATGAAGAGATACTGTGTGCAGACGGTTGTCGAAGTATCTTCACTTGTCAGTTGTTTTCGTTATATGTCCCACGAAGTCGTCTTATATGGTCAGTGCGATCGTATCTGCACTAGCTGTAGGCATGTCAGATGCTAGAATGCGGAGTCACAGTGTTAGCATAATCGGGGTCGAAGTTTCTTGTTCTGCCTGATGTGTGCGTTGAACCTGCTTTGATTTCGTCTTATATAATAGTTGCGAACTCATATGCTCCAGAAGTATCCATGTGAGATGATAGAATACAAAGAGACGGTATGCGGACTGATGTGGTCGAAGTATCTTCACTTGCCTATTGTTCTCGTTGTATGTCCTTCGAAGGCGTACTATATGGTCAGTGCGATCGCATCTGCTATAACTGTAGGCATATCAGATGCAAGAATGCGAAGTTACAGTGTAAACATAGTCGAAGTCGAAGTTCCTTGCTCTCTCTGTTGTAGGCGTTATTCAGATACAGGAAACACTAGACAATGTCTACCTATAAGATGTATAACCGACTTATTATCAAGATTGATAAACTCGAAGTTTTGGCGAACACGCTGGTTTACCGACTCTTGATTGTTGGAATCGAAGTTTATGGTGGATATGAAAAAGTATAGTACTCCACTCACATATAATGAGCTGTCATATATTCTTCTTGAATGGGCATTCAAGAAGCTAGAATGCAAAGTTTCAAAGTAAACATAGTCGAAGTCGAAGTTTCTTGTTCTGCCTGTTGTGTACGTTATACCTGATTCAATGTCGTCTCATATGATCGTTGCGAACTTATATGCACCAGAGGTGTGAGATGATAGAAAACAGAGATACAGTGTGCAGACTGATGTTGTCAAAGTATCTTCACTTGCCTATTGTTCTCGTTATATGTCCTCTGAAGTCGTCCTATATGGTCAGTGCGATCGTATCTGCTATAACTGTAGGCATTCAGATGCTAGAATGCAAAGTTGAAGTGTAAATATAGTCGAAGTCGAAGTTCTCCGTTCTGCCTGTTGTGTGCGTTATACCCGTTTTGATATCGTCTCATATGATCGATTCGAACTGATATGCTCCAGAGGTATCTATGTGAGATGATAAAATACAGAGATACAGTGTGCAGACTGATGTTGTCAAAGTATCTTTACTTGCCTATTGTTCTCTTTACATGTCCTCTGAAGTCGTTCTTTATGGTCAGTGCGATCGTATCTGCTATTACTATAGGCATTCCAGATGCAAGAATGCAAAGTTACAGTGTAAAGATAATCGAAGTCGAAGTTTCTTGTTCTGCCTGTTGTGTGCGTTATACCCGTTTTGATGTCGTCTCATATGATGGTTGCGAACTGATATGCTCCAAAGGTATCTATGTAACATGATAAAATACAATGATACAGTGTGCAGACTGATGTTGTCGAAGTATCTTCATTTGCCTATTGTTCTCGTTATAAGTCTTTCAAAGTCGTCTCATATGGTCAGTGCGATCGCATCTGCTATAACTGTAGGCATGTCAGATGCTAGAATGCGAATTTACAGTTTAGACATAGTCGGAGTCGAAGTTTCTTGTTGTGTGTTTTATACCCGTTTTGATGTCGTCACATATGATCGTTGCGAACTATCATGCTACAAAGGTATTCATGTAAAATGTTACAATACAGAGATACAGTGTGCAGACGGATGTCGAAGTATCTTCACTTGTCAGTTGATCTCGTTATATGTCGACATCGAAGCGGGTATAACGCACACAATAGGCAGAAGAAGAAACTTCGACTTCGACTATGTCTACACTGTAACTTCGCATTCTAGCATCTGACATGCCTACAGTTATAGCGAATGCGATCGCAATGACGAGAACAATAGGCAAGTGAAGATACTTCGACCACATCAGTCCGCATACCGTATCTCTGTATTCTATCATCTCACATGGATACCTCTGGAGCATATGAGTTCGCAACTATTATATTAGACGTCATCGAAGCAGGTTTAACGCACACAACAGGCAGAACAAGAAACTTCGACCCCTACTATGCTAACACTGTAACTCCGCATTCTAGCATCTGACATGCCTACAGCTATAGCAGATACGATCGCACTGACCATATAAGACGACTTCGTGGGACATATAACGAGAACAACTGACAAGTTAAGATACTTCGACATCCGTCTGCACACTGTTTCTCTGTATTGTAACATTTCACATGAATACATTTGTAGCATGGTAGTTCGCAACCATCATATGAGACGACATCAAAACGAGTATAACGCACACAACAGGAAGAACAAGAAACTTCGACTATGTCTTCACTGTTACTTCGCATTCTAGCATCTGACATGCTTACAGTTATAGCAGATGCGATCGCAATGATTATATAGTACGACTTCGAAGGACATACAACGAGAACAATAGGCAAGTGAAGATACTTCGACCACATCAGTCCGCATACCGTATCTCTGTATTCTATCATCTCACATGGATACCTCTGGAGCATATGAGTTCGCAACTATTATATAAGACGTCATCGAAGCAGGTTCAACGCACACGACAGGCAGAACAAGAAACTTCGACCCCTACTATGCTAACACTGTAACTCCGCATTCTAGCATCTGA
Source organism: Phaedon cochleariae (assembly GCA_918026855.4). Classification (NCBI taxonomy): domain Eukaryota; kingdom Metazoa; phylum Arthropoda; class Insecta; order Coleoptera; family Chrysomelidae; genus Phaedon; species Phaedon cochleariae. The sequence continues at coordinate 11,015,570 of OU896720.1, forward strand.
CATGCCTACAGCTATAGCAGATACGATCGCACTGACCATATAAGACGAGATCGTGGGACATATAACGAGAACAACTAACAAGTTAAGATACGACGACATCACGTTATATGTCCTCTGAAGTCGTCCTATATGGTCAGTGCGATCGTATCTGCTATAACTGTAGGCATTCAGATGCAAGAATGCAAAGTTACAGTGTAAATATAGTCGAAGTCGAAGTTTCTTGTTTTGCCTGTTGTGTGCGTTATACCCGTTTTGATGTCGTCTCATCTGATGGTTGCGAACTGATATGCTCAAAAGGTATCTATGTAAGATGATAAAATACAGAGATACAGTGTGCAGACTGATGTTGTCGAAGTATCTTCACTTGCCTATTGTTCTCGTTATATGTCCTCTGAAGTCGTCCTATATGGTCAGTGCGATCGTATCTGCTATTACTGTAGGCATGTCAGATGCTAGAATGCGAAGTTACAGTGGAAATATAGTCGAAGTCGAAGTTTCTTGTTCTGCCTGTTGTGTGCGTTATACCCGTTTTGATGTCGTCTCATATGATGGTTGCGAACTGATATGCTCCAAAGGTATCTATGTGAGATGTTAAAATACAGAGATACAGTGTGCAGACTGATGTTGTCAAAGTATCTTTACTTGCCTATTGTTCTCGTTATATGTCCTCTGAAGTCGTCCTATATGGTCAGTGCGATCGTATATGCTATTACTGTAGGCATGTCAGATGCTAGAATGCGAAGTTACAGTGGAAATATAGTCGAAGTCGAAGTTTCTTGTTCTGCCTGTTGTGTGCGTTATACCCGTTTTGATGTCGTCTCATATGGTGGTTGCGAACTGATATGCTCCAAAGGTATCTATGTAAGATGATAAAATACAGAGATACAGTGTGCAGACTGATGTTGTCGAAGTATCTTTACTTGCCTATTGTTCTCGTTATATGTCCTCTGAAGTCGTCCTATATGGTCTGTGCAATCGTATCTGCTATTACTGTGTAGGCATGTCAGATGCTAGAATGCGAAGTTACAGTGTAAATATAGTCGAAGTCGAAGTTTTTTGTTCTGCCTGTTGTGTGCGTTATACCCGTTTTGATGTCGTCTCATATGATGGTTGCGAACTGATATGCTCCAGAGGTATCTATGTAAGATGATGAAATACAGAGATACAGTGCGCAGACTGATGTTGTCGAAGTATCTTCATTTGCCTATTGTTCTCGTTATAAGTCTCTCAAAGTCGTCTCATATGGTCAGTGCGATCGCATCTGCTATAACTGTAGGCATGTCAGATGCTAGAATGCGGAGTTACAGTGTTAGCATAGTAGGGGTCGAAGTTTCTTGTCCTGCCTGTTGTGTGCGTTATACCTGCTTCGATGACGTCTTATATAATAGTTGCGAACTCATATGCTCCAGAAGTATCCATGTGAGATGATAGAATACAGAGATACGGTATGCGGACTGATGTGGTCGAAGTATCTTCACTTGCCTATTGTTCTCGTTGTATGTCCTTCGAAGTCGTACTATATGATCAGTGCGATCGCATCTGCTATAACTGTAAGCATGTCAGATGCTAGAATGCGAAGTTACAGTGGAGACATAGTCGAAGTCGGAGTTTCTTGTTCTTCCTGTTGTGTGCGTTATACCCGTTTTGATGTCGTCTCATATGATGGTTGCGAACTACCATGCTACAGAGGTATTCATGTGAAATGTTACAATACAGAGATACAGTGTGCAGACGAGTGTCGAAGTATCTTCATTCGTCAGTTGTTCTCGTTATATGTCCCACGAAGTCGTCTTATATGGTCAGTGCGATCGTATCTGTTATAGCTGTAGGCATGTCAGATGCTAGAATGCGGAGTTACAGTGTTAGCATATTCGGGGTCGAAGTTTCTTGTTCTGCCTGTTGTGTGCGTTATACCTGCTTCGATGACGTCTTATATAATAGTTGCGAACTCATATGCTCCAGAGGTATCCATGTGAGATGATAGAATACAAAGATACGGTATGCGGACTGATGTGGTCGAAGTATCTTCACTTGCCTTTTGTTCTCGTTGTATGTACTTCGAAGTCGTACTATATGATCAGTGCGATCGCATCTGCTATAACTGTAAGCATGTCAGATGCTAGAATGCGAAGTTAGAGTGGAGACATAGTCGAAGTCGGAGTTTCTTGTTCTTCCTGTTGTGTGCCTTATACCCGTTTTGATGTCGTCTCATATGATGGTTGCGAACTACCATGCTACAAAGGTATTCATGTGAAATGTTACAATACAGAGAAACAGTGTGCAGACGGATGTCGAAGTATCTTCACTTGTCAGTTGTTCTCGTTATATGTCCCACGAAGTCGTCTTATATGGTCAGTGCGATCGTATCTGCTATAGCTGTAGGCATGTCAGATGCTAGAATGCGGATTTACAGTATTAGCATAGTCGGGGTCGAAGTTTCTTGTTCTGCCTGTTGTGTGCGTTATACCTGCTTCGATAACGTCTTATATAATAGTTGCGAACTCATATGCTCCAGAGGTATCCATGTGAGATGATAGAATACAGAGATACGGTATGCAGACTGATGTGGTCGAAGTATCTTCAATTGCCTACTGTTCTCGTTGTATGTCCTTCGAAGTCGTACTATATGGTCAGTGCGATCGTATCTGCAATCACTGTAGGCATGTCAGATGCAAGAATGCGAAGTTACAGTGTAAACATAGTCGAAGTCGAAGTTTCTTGCTCTCTTTGTTGTGAGCGTTAATTTGGTATCTATGTGAGATGATAGAATACAGAGATACAGTGTGCAGACTGATGTTGTCGAAGTATCTTCACTTGCCTATTGTTCTCGTTATATGTCCTTCGGAGTCGTCCTATTTGGTCAGTGCGTTCGCATCTGCTATAACTGTAGGCATGTCAGATGCAAGAATGCAAATTTACAGTGTAAACATAGTCGAAGTCGAAGTTTCTAGTTCTCTCTGTTGTAAGCGTTATTTTGATTCAGAAAACACTAGACAATGTCTACCTATAAGATGTATAACCGACTTATTATCAAGATTGATAAATTCGAAGTTTTGGCGAACACGCCGGTTTACCGACTCTTGATTGTTGGAATCGAAGTTTCTGGTGGATATGAAGAAGAATAGTACTCCACTCACATATAATGAGCTGTCATATATACTTCTTGGATAGGCATTCAAGAAGCTAGAATGCAAAGTTACAAAGTAAACATAGTCGAAGTCAAAGTTTCTTGTTCTGCCTGTTGTGTACGTTATACTTGCTTCGATGTCGTCTCATATAATCATCGCGAACTTATATGCTCCAGAGGTATCCATGTGAGATGATAATTTACAGAGATACAGTGTGCAGACAAGTGTCGAAGTATCTTCACTTAACAGTTGTTCTCGTTATATGTCCCACGAAGTCGTCTTATATGATCAGTGCGATCGTATCTGTTATAGCTGTAGGCATGTCAGATGCTAGAATGCGGATTTACAGTGTTAGCATAGTCGAGGTCGAAGTTTCCTGTTCTGCCTGTTGTGTGCGTTATACTTGCTTCGATGACGTCTTATATAATAGTCGCGAACTCATATGCTCCAAAGGTATCCATGTGAGTTGATATAATACAGATATACAGTGTGCGGAATGATGTTGTCGAAGTATCTTTATTTGCCTATTGTTCTTATTATGAGTACTTCAAAGTCGTCTCATATGGTCAGTGCGATCGCATCTACCATAACTGTAGGCATGTCAGATGCAAGAATGCAAAGTTACAGTGTAAATTCAGTCGAAGTCGAAGTTTCTTGTTCTGCCTGTTGTGTGCGTTATACCCGTTTTGATGTCGTCTCATATGATCATTGCGAACTAATATGCTACAAAGGTATTCATGTGAAATGTTACGATACCCGGTGTGCAGACGGATGTCGAAGTATCTTCACTTGTCAGTAGTTCTCGTTATATGTCCCACGAAGTCGTCTTATATGGTCAGTGCGGTCGTATCTGCTGTAGCTGTAGGCATGTCACATGCTAGAATGCAAAGTTACAGTGTGAATATAGTCGAAGTAGAAGTTTCTTGTTCTGCGTGTTGTGTGCGTTATACCCATTTTGATGTCGTCCCATATGATCGTTGCGAACTACCATGCAACAAAGGTATTCATGTGAAATGTTACAATACAGAGATACAGTGTGCAGACGGATGTCGAAGTATCTTCAATTGTCAGTTGTTCTCGTTATATGTCCCACGAAGTTGTCTCATATGGTCAGTGCGATCGTATCTGCCATAGCTGTAGGCATGTCAGATGCTAGAATACGGAGTTACAGTGTTAGCATAGTCGGGGTCGAAGTTTCTAGTTCTGCCTGTTGTGTGCGTTATACCTGTTTCGATGTCGTCTTATATAATAGTTGCGAACTCATATGCTCCAGAGGTATATATGTGAGATGATAGAATACTGAGATACGGTATACGGACTGATGTGGTCGAAGTATCTCCACTTGCCGTTTGTTCTCGTTGTATGTCCTTCAGAGTCGTACTATATGATCAGTGCGATCGTATCTGCAATTACTGTAGTCATGTCAGATGCAAGAATGCGAAGTTACAGTGGAAACATAGTCGAGGTCGAAGTTTCTTGCTCTCCCTGTTGTGAGCGTTATTTTGATTCAGGAAACACTTGACAATGTCTACCTATAAGATGTATAACCGACTTATTATCAAGATTGATAAATTCGAAGTTTTGGCGAACACGCCGGTTTACCGACTCTTGATTGTTGGAATCGAAGTTTCTGGTGGATCTGAAAAAGTATAGTACTCCACTCACATATAATGAGCTGTCTTATATACTTCTTGAATAGGCATTGAAGAAGCTAGAATGCAAAGTTACAAAGTAAACATAGTCGGAGTCAAAGTTTCTTGTTCTGCCTGTTGTGTGCGTTATACCCGTTTTGATGTCGTCTCATATGATCGATTCGAACTGATATGCTCCAGAGGTATCTATGTGAGATGATAAAATACAGAGATACAGCGTGCAGACTGATATTGTCAAAGTATCTTTACTTGCCTATTGTTCTCGTTATATGTCCTCTGAAGTCGTCCTATATCGTCAGTGCGATCGTATCTGCTATTACTGTAGGCATGTCAGATGCTAGAATGCGAAGTTACAGTGTAAATATAGTCGAAGTCGAAGTTTCTTGTTCTGCCTGTTGTGTGCGTTATACCCGTTTTGATGTCGTCTCATATAATGGTTGCGAACTAATATGCTCCAAAAGTATCTATGTAAGATGATAAAATACAAAGATACAGTGTGCAGACTGATGTTGTCGAAGTATCTTCATTTGCCTATTGTTCTCGTTATAAGTCTTTCAAAGTCGTCTCATATGGTCAGTGCGATCGCATCTGCTATAACTGTAGGCATGTCAGATGCTAGAATGCGAAGTTACAGTTTAGACATAGTCGGAGTCGAAGTTTCTCGTTGTGTGTGTTATACATGTTTTGATGTCGTCTCATATGATCGTTGCGAACTACCATGCTACAAAGGTATTCATGTAAAATGTTACAATACAGAGATACAGTGTGCAGACGGATGTCGAAGTATCTTCACTTGTCAGTTGATCTCGTTATATGTCCCACGAAGTCGTCTTATATGGTCAGTGCGATCGTTTCTGCTATAGCTGTAGGCATGTCAGATACTAGAATGAGGAGTTACAGTGTTAGCATAGTCGGGGTCGAAGTTTCTTGTTCTGCGTGTTGTGTGCGTTATACCTGCTTCGATGTCGTCTTATATAATAGTTGCGAACTCATATGCTCCAGAGGAATCCATGTGAGATGATAGAACACAGAGATACGGTATGCGGACTGATGTGGTCGAAGTATCTTCACTTGGCTATTGTTCTCGTTGTATGTCCTTCGAAGTCGTACTGTATGGTCAGTGCGATCGCATCTGCTATAACTGGAGGCATGTTGTCGAAGTATCTTTAGTTGCCTATTGTTCTCGTTATATGTCCTCTGAAGTCGTCCTATATGGTCAGTGCGATCGTATCTGCTATTACTGTAGGCATGTCAGATGCTAGAATGCGAAGTTACAGTGTAAATATAGTCGAAGTCGAAGTTTCTTGTTCTGCCTGTTGTGTGCGTTATAATTGTTCCGATGTCGTCTCATATGATGGTTGCGAACTGATATGCTCCAAAGTTATTTATGTGAGATGATAAAATACAGAGATACAGTGTGCAGACTGATGTTGTCAAAGTATCTTTACTTGCCTATTGTTCTCGTTATATGTCCTCTGAAGTCGTCCTATATGGTCAGTGCGATCGTATCTGCTATTACTGTAGGCATGTCAGATGCTAGAATGCGAAGTTACAGTGTAAATATAGTCGAAGTCAAAGTTTCTTGTTCTGCCTGTTGTGTGCGTTATACCCGTTTTGATGTCGTCTAATTTGATGGTTGCGAACTGATATGGTCCAAAGGTATCTATGTAAGATGATAAAATACAGAGATACAGTGTGCAGACTGATGTTGTCGAAGTATCTTTACTTGCCTATTGTTATCGTTATATGTCCTCTGAAGTCGTCCTATATGGTCAGTGCAATCGTATCTGCTATTACTGTAGGCATGTCAGATGCTAAAATGCGAAGTTACAGTGTAAATATAGTCGAAGTCGAAGTTTCTTGTTCTGCCTGTTGTGTGCGTTATACCCGTTTTGATGTCGTCTCATATGATGGTTGCGAACTGATATGCTCCAAAGGTATCTATGTAAGATGATAAAATACAGAGATACAGTGTGCAGTCTGATGTTGTCGAAGTATCTTCATTCGCCTATTGTTCTCGTTATAAGTCTTTCAAAGTCGTCTCATATGGTCAGTGCGATCGCATCTGCTATAACTGTAGGCATGTCAGATGCATGAATGCAAAGTTACAGTGTAAACATAGTCGAAGTCGAAGTTTCTTGCTCTCTCTGTTGTAAGCGTTATTTTGATTCAGGGAACACTAGACAATGTCTACCTATAAGATGTATAACCGACTTATTATCAAGATTGATAAATTCGAAGTTTTGGCGAACACGCCGGTTTACCGACTCTTGATTGTTGGAATCGAAGTTTTTGGTGAATATGGAGAAGTATAGTACTCCACTCACATATAATGAGCTGTCATATATCCTTCTCGAATGGGCATTCAAGAAGCTAGAATGAAAAGTTTCAAAGTAAACATAGTCGAAGTCGAAGTTTCTTGTTCTGCCTGTTGTGTACGTTATATCCGCTTTGATGTGTGAAGCGTTATTCAGATACAGGAAACACTAGACAATGTCTACCCATAAGATGTATAACCGACTTATTGTCAAGATTGGTAAACTCGAAGTTTTGGCGAACACGCCGGTTTACCGACTCTTGATTGTTGGAATCGAAGTTTATGGTGGATATGAAAAAGTATAGTACTCCACTCACATATAATGAGCTTCTTGATGGGCATTCAAGAAGCTAAAATGCAAAGTTTCAAAGTAAACATAGTCGAAGTCGATGTTTCTTGTTCTGCCTGTTGTGTACGTTATACCTGATTCAATGTCGTCTCATATGATCGTTGCGAACTTATATGCTCCAGAGGTGTGAGATGATAGAAAACAGAGATACAGTGTGCAGACTGATGTTGTCAAAGTATCTTCACTTGCCTATTGTTCTCGTTATATGTCCTCTGAAGTCGTCCTATATGGTCAGTGCGATCGTATCTGCTATAACTGTAGGCATTCAGATGCAAGAATGCAAAGTTACAGTGTAAATAAAGTCGAAGTTTTTTTTTCTGCCTGTTGTGTGCGTTATACCCGTTTTGATGTCGTCTCATATAATCGATTTGAACTGATATGCTCCAGAGGTATCTATGTGAGATGATGAAATAAAGAGATACAGTGTGCAGACTGATTTTGTCAAAGTATCCTCACTTGCCTATTGATCTTGTTATTTGTCCTTCGGAGTCTTCCTATATGGTCAATGCGATCGTATCGGTTTCAACTGTAGGCATGTCAGATGCTAGAATTCAGAGCCACAGTGTAAACATAGTCGAAGTTTCTTGTTCTTCCTGTTTTATGCGTTATTTCCGTTTCGATGTCGTCTCAAATGATCGTTGCGAACTGATATGCTCCAAAGATATCCATGTGAGATGATAGAATACAGAGATACAGTGTGCGGACTGATGTTGTCGAAGTATCTTTATTTGCCTATTGTTCTCGTTATGAGTCCTTCAAAGTCGTCCCATATGGTCAGTGCGATCGCATCTGCTATAACTGTAGGCATGTCAGATGCTAGAATGCGAAGTTACAGTGTAGACAGAGTCGAAGTCGAAGTTTCTTGTTCTGCCTGTTGTGTGCGTTATACCCGCTCTGATGTCGTCTTATATAATAGTTGCGAACTCATATGCTCCAAAGGTATCCATGTGAGATGATAGAATACAGAGATACAGTGTGCGGAATGATTTTGTCGAAGTATCTTTTTCTGCCTATTGTTCTCGTTATAAGTCCTTCAAAGTCGTCTCATATGGTCAGTGCGATCGCATCTGCTATAACTGTAGGCATGTCAGATGCTAGAATGCGAAGTTACAGTGTAGACATAGTCGAAGTCGAAATTTCTTGTTCTGCCTGTTGTGTGCGTTATACCCGTTTTGATGTCGTCTCATATGATCGTTGCGAACTACCATCTACAAAAATATTCATGTGAAATGTTACAATACAGAGATACAGTGTGCAGACGGTTGTGGAAGTATCTTCACTTGTCAGTTGTTCTCGTTATATGTCCCACGAAGTCGTCTTATATGGTCAGTGCGATCGTATCTGCAATAGCTGTAGGCATGTCAGATGCTAGGATGCGGAGTCACAGTGTTAGCATAATCGGGGTCGAAGTTTCTTGTTCTGCCTGATGTGTGCGTTGAACCTGCTTTGATTTCGTCTTATATAATGGTTGCGAACTCATATGCTCCAGAGGTATCCATGTGAGATGATAGAATACATAGAGACAATATGCGGACTGATGTGGTCGAAGTATCTTCACTTGCCTATTGTTCTCGTTGTATGTACCTCGAAGTCGTACTATATGGTCAGTGCGATCGCATCTGCTATAACTGTAGGCATATCAGATGCAAGAATGCGAAGTTACAGTGTAAACATAGTCGAAGTCGAAGTTCCTTGCTCTCTCTGTTGTAAGCGTTATTCAGATACAGGAAACACTAGACAATGTCTACCCATAAGATGTATAACCGACTTATTGTCAAGATTGGTAAACTCGAAGTTTTGGCGAACACGCCGGTTTACCGACTCTTGATTGTTGGAATCGAAGTTTATGGTGGATATGAAAAAGTATAGTACTCCACTCACATATAATGAGCTTCTTGATGGGCATTCAAGAAGCTAAAATGCAAAGTTTCAAAGTAAACATAGTCGAAGTCGATGTTTCTTGTTCTGCCTGTTGTGTACGTTATACCTGATTCAATGTCGTCTCATATGATCGTTGCGAACTTATATGCTCCAGAGGTGTGAGATGATAGAAAACAGAGATACAGTGTGCAGACTGATGTTGTCAAAGTATCTTCACTTGCCTATTGTTCTCGTTATATGTCCTCTGAAGTCGTCTTATATGGTCAGTGCGATCGTATCTGCTATAACTGTAGGCATTCAGATGCAAGAATGCAAAGTTACAGTGTAAATATAGTCGAAGTCGAAGTTTCTTGTTCTGCCTGTTGTGTGCGTTATACCCCTTTTGATGTCGTCTCATATGATGGTTGCGAACTGATATGCTCCAAAGGTATCTATGTGAGATGATAAAATACAGAGATACAGTGTGCAGACTGATGTTGTCAAAGTATCTTTACTTGCCAATTGTTCTCGTTATATGTCCTCTGAAGTCGTCCTATATGGTCATTGCGATCGTATCTGCTATTACTGTGTAGGCATGTCAGATGCTAGAATGCGAAGTTACAGTGTAAATATAGTCGAAGTCGAAGTTTCTTGTTCTGCCTGTTGTGTGCGTTATACCCGTTTTGATGTCGTCTCATATGATGGTTGCGAACTGATATGCTCCAAAGGTATCTATGTAAGATGATGAAATACAGAGATACAGTGCGCAGACTGATGTTGTCGAAGTATCTTCATTTGCCTATTGTTCTCGTTATAAGTCTTTCAAAGTCGTCCCATATGGTCAGTGCGATCGCATCTGCTATAACTGTAGGCATGTCAGATGCTAGAATGCGAAGTTACAGTGTAGACAGAGTCGAAGTCGAAGTTTCTTGTTCTGCCTGTTGTGTGCGTTATATCCGCTCTGATGTCGTCTTATATAATAGTTGCGAACTCATATGCTCCAAAGGTATCCATGTGAGATGATAGGATACAGAGATACAGTGTGCGGAATGATTTTGTCGAAGTATCTTTTTCTGCCTATTGTTCTCGTTATAAGTCCTTCAAAGTCGTCTCATATGGTCAGTGCGATCGCATCTGCTATAACTGTAGGCATGTCAGATGCTAGAATGCGAAGTTACAGTGTAGACATAGTCGAAGTCGAAATTTCTTGTTCTGCCTGTTGTGTGCGTTATACCCGTTTTGATGTCGTCTCATATGATCGTTGCGAACTACCATCTACAAAAATATTCATGTGAAATGTTACAATACAGAGATACAGTGTGCAGACGGTTGTGGAAGTATCTTCACTTGTCAGTTGTTCTCGTTATATGTCCCACGAAGTCGTCTTATATGGTCAGTGCGATCGTATCTGCAATAGCTGTAGGCATGTCAGATGCTAGGATGCGGAGTCACAGTGTTAGCATAATCGGGGTCGAAGTTTCTTGTTCTGCCTGATGTGTGCGTTGAACCTGCTTTGATTTCGTCTTATATAATGGTTGCGAACTCATATGCTCCAGAGGTATCCATGTGAGATGATAGAATACATAGAGACAATATGCGGACTGATGTGGTCGAAGTATCTTCACTTGCCTATTGTTCTCGTTGTATGTCCTTCGAAGTCGTACTATATGGTCAGTGCGATCGCATCTGCTATAACTGTAGGCATATCAGATGCAAGAATGCGAAGTTACAGTGTAAACATAGTCGAAGTCGAAGTTCCTTGCTCTCTCTGTTGTAAGCGTTATTCAGATACAGGAAACACTAGACAATGTCTACCCATAAGATGTATAACCGACTTATTGTCAAGATTGGTAAACTCGAAGTTTTGGCGAACACGCCGGTTTACCGACTCTTGATTGTTGGAATCGAAGTTTATGGTGGATATGAAAAAGTATAGTACTCCACTCACATATAATGAGCTTCTTGATGGGCATTCAAGAAGCTAAAATGCAAAGTTTCAAAGTAAACATAGTCGAAGTCGATGTTTCTTGTTCTGCCTGTTGTGTACGTTATACCTGATTCAATGTCGTCTCATATGATCGTTGCGAACTTATATGCTCCAGAGGTGTGAGATGATAGAAAACAGAGATACAGTGTGCAGACTGATGTTGTCAAAGTATCTTCACTTGCCTATTGTTCTCGTTATATGTCCTCTGAAGTCGTCCTATATGGTCAGTGCGATCGTATCTGCTATAACTGTAGGCATTCAGATGCAAGAATGCAAAGTTACAGTGTAAATAAAGTCGAAGTTTTTTTTTCTGCCTGTTGTGTGCGTTATACCCGTTTTGATGTCGTCTCATATAATCGATTTGAACTGATATGCTCCAGAGGTATCTATGTGAGATGATGAAATAAAGAGATACAGTGTGCAGACTGATTTTGTCAAAGTATCCTCACTTGCCTATTGATCTTGTTATTTGTCCTTCGGAGTCTTCCTATATGGTCAATGCGATCGTATCGGTTTCAACTGTAGGCATGTCAGATGCTAGAATTCAGAGCCACAGTGTAAACATAGTCGAAGTTTCTTGTTCTTCCTGTTTTATGCGTTATTTCCGTTTCGATGTCGTCTCAAATGATCGTTGCGAACTGATATGCTCCAAAGATATCCATGTGAGATGATAGAATACAGAGATACAGTGTGCGGACTGATGTTGTCGAAGTATCTTTATTTGCCTATTGTTCTCGTTATGAGTCCTTCAAAGTCGTCCCATATGGTCAGTGCGATCGCATCTGCTATAACTGTAGGCATGTCAGATGCTAGAATGCGAAGTTACAGTGTAGACAGAGTCGAAGTCGAAGTTTCTTGTTCTGCCTGTTGTGTGCGTTATACCCGCTCTGATGTCGTCTTATATAATAGTTGCGAACTCATATGCTCCAAAGGTATCCATGTGAGATGATAGAATACAGAGATACAGTGTGCGGAATGATTTTGTCGAAGTATCTTTTTCTGCCTATTGTTCTCGTTATAAGTCCTTCAAAGTCGTCTCATATGGTCAGTGCGATCGCATCTGCTATAACTGTAGGCATGTCAGATGCTAGAATGCGAAGTTACAGTGTAGACATAGTCGAAGTCGAAATTTCTTGTTCTGCCTGTTGTGTGCGTTATACCCGTTTTGATGTCGTCTCATATGATCGTTGCGAACTACCATCTACAAAAATATTCATGTGAAATGTTACAATACAGAGATACAGTGTGCAGACGGTTGTGGAAGTATCTTCACTTGTCAGTTGTTCTCGTTATATGTCCCACGAAGTCGTCTTATATGGTCAGTGCGATCGTATCTGCAATAGCTGTAGGCATGTCAGATGCTAGGATGCGGAGTCACAGTGTTAGCATAATCGGGGTCGAAGTTTCTTGTTCTGCCTGATGTGTGCGTTGAACCTGCTTTGATTTCGTCTTATATAATGGTTGCGAACTCATATGCTCCAGAGGTATCCATGTGAGATGATAGAATACATAGAGACAATATGCGGACTGATGTGGTCGAAGTATCTTCACTTGCCTATTGTTCTCGTTGTATGTCCTTCGAAGTCGTACTATATGGTCAGTGCGATCGCATCTGCTATAACTGTAGGCATATCAGATGCAAGAATGCGAAGTTACAGTGTAAACATAGTCGAAGTCGAAGTTCCTTGCTCTCTCTGTTGTAAGCGTTATTCAGATACAGGAAACACTAGACAATGTCTACCCATAAGATGTATAACCGACTTATTGTCAAGATTGGTAAACTCGAAGTTTTGGCGAACACGCCGGTTTACCGACTCTTGATTGTTGGAATCGAAGTTTATGGTGGATATGAAAAAGTATAGTACTCCACTCACATATAATGAGCTTCTTGATGGGCATTCAAGAAGCTAAAATGCAAAGTTTCAAAGTAAACATAGTCGAAGTCGATGTTTCTTGTTCTGCCTGTTGTGTACGTTATACCTGATTCAATGTCGTCTCATATGATCGTTGCGAACTTATATGCTCCAGAGGTGTGAGATGATAGAAAACAGAGATACAGTGTGCAGACTGATGTTGTCAAAGTATCTTCACTTGCCTATTGTTCTCGTTATATGTCCTCTGAAGTCGTCTTATATGGTCAGTGCGATCGTATCTGCTATAACTGTAGGCATTCAGATGCAAGAATGCAAAGTTACAGTGTAAATATAGTCGAAGTCGAAGTTTCTTGTTCTGCCTGTTGTGTGCGTTATACCCCTTTTGATGTCGTCTCATATGATGGTTGCGAACTGATATGCTCCAAAGGTATCTATGTGAGATGATAAAATACAGAGATACAGTGTGCAGACTGATGTTGTCAAAGTATCTTTACTTGCCAATTGTTCTCGTTATATGTCCTCTGAAGTCGTCCTATATGGTCATTGCGATCGTATCTGCTATTACTGTGTAGGCATGTCAGATGCTAGAATGCGAAGTTACAGTGTAAATATAGTCGAAGTCGAAGTTTCTTGTTCTGCCTGTTGTGTGCGTTATACCCGTTTTGATGTCGTCTCATATGATGGTTGCGAACTGATATGCTCCAAAGGTATCTATGTAAGATGATGAAATACAGAGATACAGTGCGCAGACTGATGTTGTCGAAGTATCTTCATTTGCCTATTGTTCTCGTTATAAGTCTTTCAAAGTCGTCCCATATGGTCAGTGCGATCGCATCTGCTATAACTGTAGGCATGTCAGATGCTAGAATGCGAAGTTACAGTGTAGACAGAGTCGAAGTCGAAGTTTCTTGTTCTGCCTGTTGTGTGCGTTATATCCGCTCTGATGTCGTCTTATATAATAGTTGCGAACTCATATGCTCCAAAGGTATCCATGTGAGATGATAGGATACAGAGATACAGTGTGCGGAATGATTTTGTCGAAGTATCTTTTTCTGCCTATTGTTCTCGTTATAAGTCCTTCAAAGTCGTCTCATATGGTCAGTGCGATCGCATCTGCTATAACTGTAGGCATGTCAGATGCTAGAATGCGAAGTTACAGTGTAGACATAGTCGAAGTCGAAATTTCTTGTTCTGCCTGTTGTGTGCGTTATACCCGTTTTGATGTCGTCTCATATGATCGTTGCGAACTACCATCTACAAAAATATTCATGTGAAATGTTACAATACAGAGATACAGTGTGCAGACGGTTGTGGAAGTATCTTCACTTGTCAGTTGTTCTCGTTATATGTCCCACGAAGTCGTCTTATATGGTCAGTGCGATCGTATCTGCAATAGCTGTAGGCATGTCAGATGCTAGGATGCGGAGTCACAGTGTTAGCATAATCGGGGTCGAAGTTTCTTGTTCTGCCTGATGTGTGCGTTGAACCTGCTTTGATTTCGTCTTATATAATGGTTGCGAACTCATATGCTCCAGAGGTATCCATGTGAGATGATAGAATACATAGAGACAATATGCGGACTGATGTGGTCGAAGTATCTTCACTTGCCTATTGTTCTCGTTGTATGTCCTTCGAAGTCGTACTATATGGTCAGTGCGATCGCATCTGCTATAACTGTAGGCATATCAGATGCAAGAATGCGAAGTTACAGTGTAAACATAGTCGAAGTCGAAGTTCCTTGCTCTCTCTGTTGTAAGCGTTATTCAGATACAGGAAACACTAGACAATGTCTACCCATAAGATGTATAACCGACTTATTGTCAAGATTGGTAAACTCGAAGTTTTGGCGAACACGCCGGTTTACCGACTCTTGATTGTTGGAATCGAAGTTTATGGTGGATATGAAAAAGTATAGTACTCCACTCACATATAATGAGCTTCTTGATGGGCATTCAAGAAGCTAAAATGCAAAGTTTCAAAGTAAACATAGTCGAAGTCGATGTTTCTTGTTCTGCCTGTTGTGTACGTTATACCTGATTCAATGTCGTCTCATATGATCGTTGCGAACTTATATGCTCCAGAGGTGTGAGATGATAGAAAACAGAGATACAGTGTGCAGACTGATGTTGTCAAAGTATCTTCACTTGCCTATTGTTCTCGTTATATGTCCTCTGAAGTCGTCCTATATGGTCAGTGCGATCGTATCTGCTATAACTGTAGGCATTCAGATGCAAGAATGCAAAGTTACAGGGTAAATATAGTCGAAGTCGAAGTTTCTTGTTCTGCCTGTTGTGTGCGTTATACCCGTTTTGATGTCGTCTCATATGATGGTTGCGAGCTGATATGCTCCAAAGGTATCTATGTAAGATGATGAAATACAGAGATACAGTGCGCAGACTGATGTTGTCGAAGTATCTTCATTTGCCTATTGTTCTCGTTATAAGTCATTCAAAGTCGTCTCATATGGTCAGTGCGATCGCATCTGCTATAACTGTAGGCATGTCAGATGCAAGAATGCAAAGTTACAGTGTAAACATAGTCGAAGTCGAAGTTTCTTGCTCCCTCTGTTGTAAGCGTTATTTTGATTCAGGAAACACTAGACAATGTCTACCTATAAGATGTATAACCGACTTATTATCAAGATTGATAAATTCGAAGTTTTGGCGAACACGCCGGTTTACCGACTCTCGATTGTTGGAATCGAAATTTTTGGTGAATATGGAGAAGTATAGTACTCCACTCACATAAAATGAGCTGTCATATATTCTTCTCGAATGGGCATTCAAGAGGCTAGAATGAAAAGTTTCAAAGTAAACATAGTCGAAGTCGAAGTTTCTTGTTCTGCCTGTTGTGTACGTTATATCCGCTTTGATGTCGTCTCATATGATCGTTGCGAACTTATATGCTCCAGAGGTATCAATGTGAGATGATAGAATACAGAGTTACAGTGTGCAGACTGATGTTTTTAAAGTATCTCCACTTGCCTATTGCCCTCGTTATATGTCCTCTGAAGTCGTCCTATATGGTGAGTGCGATCGTATCTGCTTTAACTGTAGGCATGTCAGATGCTAGAATGCAAAGTTACAGTGTGAATATAGTCGAAGTTTCTTTTTCTGCCTGTTGTGTGCGTTATACCCGTTTTGATGTCGTCTCATATGATCGATTTGAACTGATATGCTCCAGAGGTATCTATGTGAGATGATGAAATAAAGAGATACAGTGTGCAGACTGATTTTGTCAAAGTATCCTCACTTGCCTATTGATCTTGTTATTTGTCCTTCGGAGTCCTCCTATATGGTCAATGCGATCGTATCGGTTCCAACTGTAGGCATGTCAGATGCTAGAATTCAGAGCCACAGTGTAAACATAGTCGAAGTTTCTTGTTCTCCCTGTTTTATGCGTTATTTCCGTTTCGATGTCGTCTCAAATGATCGTTGCGAACTGATATGCTCCAAAGGTATCCATGTGAGTTGATATAATACAGATATACAGTGTGCGGAATGATGTTGTCGAAGTATGTTTATTTGCCTATTGTTCTTGTTATGAGTACTTCAAAGTCGTCTCATATGGTCAGTGCGATCGCATCTACCATAACTGTAGGCATGTCAGATGCTAGAATGCAAAGTTACAGTGTAAATTCAGTCGAAGTCGAAGTTTCTTGTTCTGCCTGTTGTGTGCGTTATACCCGTTTTGATGTCGTCTCATATGATCATTGCGAACTAATATGCTACAAAGGTATTCATGTGAAATGTTACGATACCCGGTGTGCAGACGGATGTCGAAGTATCTTCAATTGTCAGTTGTTCTCGTTATATGTCCCACGAAGTTGTCTCATATGGTCAGTGCGATCGTATCTGCCATAGCTGTAGGCATGTCAGATGCTAGAATACGGAGTTACAGTGTTAGCATAGTCGGGGTCGAAGTTTCTAGTTCTGCCTGTTGTGTGCGTTATACCTGTTTCGATGTCGTCTTATATAATAGTTGCGAACTCATATGCTCCAGAGGTATATATGTGAGATGATAGAATACTGAGATACGGTATACGGACTGATGTGGTCGAAGTATCTTCACTTGCCGTTTGTTCTCGTTGTATGTCCTTCAGAGTCGTACTATATGATCAGTGCGATCGTATCTGCAATTACTGTAGGCATGTCAGATGCAAGAATGCGAAGTTACAGTGGAAACATAGTCGAGGTCGAAGTTTCTTGCTCTCCCTGTTGTGAGCGTTATTTTGATTCAGGAAACACTTGACAATGTCTACCTTTAAGATGTATAACCGACTTATTATCAAGATTGATAAATTCGAAGTTTTGGCGAACACGCCGGTTTACCGACTCTTGATTGTTGGAATCGAAGTTTCTGGTGGATCTGAAAAAGTATAGTACTCCACTCACATATAATGAGCTGTCTTATATACTTCTTGAATAGGCATTCAAGAAGCTAGAATGCAAAGTTACAAAGTAAACATAGTCGGAGTCAAAGTTTCTTGTTCTGCCTGTTGTGTGCGTTATACCCGTTTTGATGTCGTCTCATATGATCGATTCGAACTGATATGCTCCAGAGGTATCTATGTGAGATGATAAAATACAGAGATACAGTGTGCAGACTGATATTGTCAAAGTATCTTTACTTGCCTATTGTTCTCGTTATATGTCCTCTGAAGTCGTCCTATATCGTCAGTGCGATCGTATCTGCTATTACTGTAGGCATGTCAGATGCTAGAATGCGAAGTTACAGTGTAAATATAGTCGAAGTCGAAGTTTCTTGTTCTGCCTGTTGTGTGCGTTATACCCGTTTTGATGTCGTCTCATATAATGGTTGCGAACTAATATGCTCCAAAAGTATCTATGTAAGATGATAAAATACAAAGATACAGTGTGCAGACTGATGTTGTCGAAGTATCTTCATTTGCCTATTGTTCTCGTTATAAGTCTTTCAGAGTCGTCTCATATGGTCAGTGCGATCGCATCTGCTATAACTGTAGGTGTTCGTTTCCAAATTATAAGTCGATTGAAGAAAATGCTACTAAGCGGTGGACTGTATTCATTGACAATAAAAATATCGAGAGCATCACTTATGAATGGATAAATACCTGACTATTCGTGAATTTCTGCCGGTTGCTACTAAGATGGCTGGCTGATGCCCTTGATGGTTGATGTTCTCAGGAGCTCCTTGGTTCCACCATTGACAAGACCGGCACCCCGAATAGATTTTCCCGATATATTTCAATGTTGATTATTCACATAACACCAGAAAAATGTTAATATTGAAATTGTGTCGAAAATCCCGAAGGTCGACGTTAACACCAAAAAATGTGCGTTATTCACGAAAATACGGCGAGAGTCGAAGTGTCTGTATAGTCTGAGCATTCCTGCTGTGTGTACATTGTCGCGCATGTCACGATATCTTGACCTACGACACTCCATCACAGGTGATGCTCAGATCGCGAGAATGGATTTAGTTTATTCTAATCTAATGTCCCGAACATCCTCCCCCACCAAAAAAAAAAAACAAAAACAAAAAGCATAAAAAAAAAACTGAAATTCAACTAAAGTTGGGAATTAATGGATCATGAAATTCCTATGACGACACAAACATAGATGCGAAAACAAAAAACACTAAATTAGGAAATTGGCAGAGGGCACAATTTTACTAGAGGCCGATCAAACAAACCGTTGGCAGTCTCAACTTGCGCTATTCGAGACACTCCATCCCCTCCAACAGAAACAGACTTTATGCGCCCTAATGGCCACTGCAAAGGAGGCGTTTGATCATTTTTGATTAAGACTACAGTTCCGGGTTGCACAGGAACTTGTGGATCTAGCCATTTACTCTTCTGTTGGAGTGTATGGAGGTACTCCTTTCGAT
Organism: Phaedon cochleariae; assembly: GCA_918026855.4. Taxonomy (NCBI): domain Eukaryota; kingdom Metazoa; phylum Arthropoda; class Insecta; order Coleoptera; family Chrysomelidae; genus Phaedon; species Phaedon cochleariae. The sequence continues at coordinate 11,034,605 of OU896720.1, forward strand.
ACCTCTTCCAAAAATCATGATGTATATGTTGTAATAACTGCCAACGATTGAGTCTATTTAGGGGTGTGGATGGCAGATCTGGCATTGATATTGCAGACAGCGGAGCGAGTGTTAAGAAATGGCCGGGCGTTAAAACAGCTATATCATTCGGGTCAGAGCTTAGTGACACTAGAGGGCGTGAATTCAAGACACTTTCGATCAAAACTAAAACAGTATACATTTCTTCATATGACAGAATTTGTTGACCAATTACGCGAACTAAATGCCCTTTGAACGATTTTACTCCGGCCTCCCATAAACCACCAAAATGTGGTGAACTTGGGGCGTTATAGTGCCAGTCAATACTTTCGGTGTTCGATGCCTGTTTCATCAATTCCTTCAACTGTCGATTAGCACCGACAAAATTGGTACCACAGTCTGAATAAAGATGACTGGGACGCCCGCGTCGACCGATAAATCGTTGCAGCGCAGCGAGAAAGACGAGTGAAGACAAATCACTACACAATTCTAAGTGAATTGCCTTCGTAGCGAAACATACAAAAACGCAGACATACGCCTTGGTAGATTTAGCTCCTCTATGGCGATGCATAGTAATTTGAAAAGGCCCTGCGAAGTCAACACCAGTGTGCGTGAAAGCCTTAGCTTCCGTGATTCTCGAATGGGGTAAGTTACCCATGGGTGGTTGAAAAGTCTTCGGATGGATTTTCCAGCATGTCAAACATTTCGAGAGTACTGAGCGAATAGCCCGTTTTGGCGACAAAATCCAAAACTGTTGTGTGAGGAGAAACTGAACAGTTCTCAAACCTGCGTGTAAATATTTTTTATGATAATAATCTATCAAAAGGTGTGTTAGGCGAGAACTGCGAGGTAACACTACAGGATGTTTCACATCATAAGATAAGGTTGAGTACTCCAACCGACCACCGACCCTTAGAAGACCCTTATCATCGAAAAAGACACCCAACTTCCGAAGGGGTTTGGAAAAGCCCTTCCCTTTCAACTCGTCTGCAAAAAAAATACTTTGCGTGTGCTTAACCATGAACATAAGTGATTCATAAAGTTCTTGTGTAGACAACGACCCCTGTTTTTTATGATTAGGTAATCTACAGTTATGTACAAAACGTAACATGAACGCAAGTTGGCGTTGTACGGTGCGGAAAGAAGAGTGGTGCTCTAAAATATCATTAAGAACGTAATTGTCCTCGGAAATTGCGATTAATACCGTCTTAACTTCTTCCTCAGAAGCTTCTGAGGGGGTAAGGCAGATTGGCGGAGATTTGGTCCAAATATCACCCCTTTCTCGAAGAAAATCAGGACCTTGGAACCAAAAATTATTATTGATCATTTGCGAGGGCAGCAATCCTCTTGACGCAACATCGGCAGGATTCTCCTCCGATTTAACATAGAACCAGTGAGTCGGAGCTAGGTTTTCTTGAATTTGACTCACGCGGTTTGAGACAAAAGTGGGCCAGCGATGAGGAGATGATTTGATCCATGTAAGTGCTACCTTAGAATCAGACCAAGCGCAAACCTGATTGAAGGTTAGATTATCTCTATACAGCGTCAACACAAATTTGATTAATTTCGCCAACAAAAGCGCAGCGCAGAGCTCCAACTTAGGAATGGTTATACGTTTGAGCGGTGCCACTTTGCTTTTGGCACATAAAAACATTGTAGAGATGTCAGCTTCCCCACCAAGACGTCTGATGTAAACAACAGCCCCATAGCCTTTGATGGAGGCATCACAAAAACCATGAAGTTCATACGATTTATGAACATTGGTCAGAATATATCGTGGAATGTGCAGGGAAGACAATAAACCTAATTCTGATCTGAATTTGGACCAAGTGCGACAGATTTCCTCCTCAGGGGGTTGGTCCCATTCAACCCCTGATATCCACAATTGTTGTAAGAGATGTTTTGTTAGAAATGTCACTGGAACCAACAGGCCAATCGGATCGTACAGCCGTGCGATGTCAGATAGCATAGTGCGCTTGGTAAACGGTCTGTCGAGTGATTGAACACTGAAGGAAAAATGATCAGTTGTAGGATTCCAGTTCAGCCCCAGAATTTTTATAGATGAATTCTCGGATTCATGCTCGAATGACAAAGGATGATTGGTGCGATGCGACTCAGGCAGGTCAAGAAGTAGGGAATGTTCATTCGAGCACCACTTGCGCAACTCGAAACCACCCTTCCGGAATAATTCGATAAGTTCATCACGAAGGCAAAATGCCTCTTCTAATGATGAAGCTCCGGTGGCGATGTCATCTACAAACGTATCTCGGCGAATGGCTAATGCAGCCCTTGGAAACCTCTTCCCTTCCTGCTCTGCGAGTTCAATTAGCGTCCGTAATGCCAAATACGGAGAAGATTTAACACCATAAGTAACCGTACGAAGTCTAAATTCCTGAATCGGATCATTTGGCGAAAATCTCCATATAATTCGTTGCAAGTCACGTTGCTCAGGAGCGACAAGAATCATTCGATACATCTGTTTAACATCAGAGCATATAACATACTTATGTAATCTGAAATTTAATAAAATTGAACAAATGTCCTTCTGTAATTTTTGGCCAGTAAACAATTGATCATTCAAAGAATAACCATCATAACACTTTGCTGATGCATTGAAAACCACTCTCAATTTAGTGGTCGAACTCTGAGGTTTTAACACACAATGATGAGGAATATAATAAGCCGTGTCTGATTCCTCTGCATCTGAAACGGGTTCCATATGATTCAACATTAAATATTCTCTCAAAAAATCTGAATATTCTAGATACAGTTGCGGGTCTTTCGAAAGTTTGCGTTCTAGGCCCAAAAATCTACGTAGAGCGATAGAGCGTGAACCAGGAAATTTAGGGACGGAGTTTCGCAGGGGAAGTGTTACACAAAAGCGTCCAGTTTCATCCCTGGTATATGTCCGAATATATAATTCTTCACAGACTGCATCGTCGGCCGCTAAGGTTGGTCTATCCGGAATAGTTTCTATCTCCCAGAATAATTTAAGAGTGTCATCAAGAGAGTCTATGTCCTTTGAAGTACATAGAAGCGAAGAAATGGACTCTGAATGACGAGAGTTAATTTTTCCCATGACCACATACCCAAATATGGTGTTAACCGCCGTAGGCGCATCATCGTTGCCTGCAATGTGTCCATTCAACAGAATTTGACCGAAAATGTCAGCGCCTAAGAGTACGTCGACATTAGCAGGAGTAGCGAAATTTCTATCTGCTAATTTTAGGTTAGCAAGATGCGACCAGTGTTCACTAGACAATTTCGAACCTGGTAGTGGATCACAAATTTTAGATAACACAATTGCATCCACCATTATGTTAATTGTACTATTATCGACCGGTCGGAGCGATAAAGATACTCCACCAAGATTACAGATAGTTTGCATTGCGCCTAAGCCTCGAATATCTATCAAAGATTCCTTACGAGTTAAACCTAATCGATTGACAGTTTTCTGTGTAACGAAGGAACTCATGCTACCAGAATCCAGAAGACAGCGAATTTTCTGAAAAGTCCCTCGAGCGTCAAGTACTTCAATAATTGCGGTTGACAACAAAACACTCTCATGTGGTGAAGCAATTCCACCTCCAAATAAGGCCGTTGTTCTAGCGGGTAAATGTGAATTCTGTAATACATTATCGCTCGACGAAGATGGTGATGAATTTTCTTGATTGCCATTATTATTATTAGTATTTTCAAAGTGTAAAAGAGTATGATGACGCTTTTTGCAATGTAAACATGAATGAGTTGATTTGCAGGATTTGATAGTATGAATATTGCTCAAGCAATTAAAGCAAAGGTGTAAGGTTTTACAAAAAGTGTGGCGTTCTGCTGGCGTTTTACTCAAAAATCCAGGGCATGAATACAAAACATGATTTTCCTTACACATCACACAGGACACCGGTGTGGACGGTTTAACAAAAAACGAATTTATTCGTTTCGTATTCTGTCCAACGGGGATATTGCATTGTTGCGGTTTGGGACTATTATTGGATTTACGAGTTTGAGAGGGGGCAAAATTCGTAGCGATCCAAATTTTATTCAAAAATTCTGTCAACTCTTTATAAGTTGGAACAGCAGTGGAACCGTGCTCTAACTCAAATCTTTGTAACGTGCTATTATCTAATCGATTATGAATCATCATATACAAAATGAAATCCCACTCAGCAACAGGATAGTTTAAGACACGTAGCGCAGCTAAATTCTCTGAAAATGTGTCTAACAACTTTCGAATCGTGATTGGATTATCAGGGTTAACTTTGGGGGTGTTTTCTATTTGATTCCAATGGGCTTGTGCCCTTAATCTGATATTTGAATATCTATCCACTAGAGTTTGGTATGCCGTTGTGTAATTAGCAGCGGTCATAGGCAAAGTCCTGACCAATGATAAAGGATCGCCCTGTAAACTCGCAATCAGGTAATTAAATTTTTCAACGTCAGATATGGATGAATTGGAATGAACTAAGGAATTGTACAAGTCGATATATGACGCAAAATTTGTATAATCCCCACTAAACTTTGGTAGTTCTAATTTTGGGAGACGTACACGCGAATGATTTTGATTTACCTCGCCGGGAATGCTAAGATTGAGTGAATTTGATTGATCTGTTTCAAAGAGGTCATAATGAATGCTTTTTATTGCGAAATATTCATTACGAAATCCTTCGTAAATAGCCTCCTCAGAAGTCATATCGACCACAGGTTCCGCAGCCACCAGCGTATTGATAATCGCTTGGTGTTGTTTATCAAACTCGTTTCTACAGTCTTCGATCTCCGCATAGCGAACACGAAACAGCGTGCGAACTGACGGCTCGGTTTTGGCTCTCGTTGCGAGATTACTCAAAATTTGAATTTCGTTAATGCAAGCATTCCTGAGCGTGCGTTGTTTTTTCAATTTATCTGCCATGTTATACAAAACTGGTTCTTAGCGCAAATAGTAAACAACAAGAAGCGATCTAATTCAAAACTCCGGGCGTGAATTGAAATATAATGAATATATTTACTATCTGAATCGAATAAATCTAAATTTCAATAAACAATAATAAACAGCTGATTCTGTCTGCTGGTCATCGATCCCCAAATCAATGTGTTTCACGGCGCAACAAATCTGTCACCCACTCTACTTCCTTAAATAGACCACACCTCCTTCATTGATTCAACGGTCAACGCATCGATGAAGGTGTCGAAGCGATTGATTAAAATTTCCAATATGGCCAAAATAAACCAAAACAAATTTGCGGTCACTATACTATGACTAACAAAAATAAATGCGAAAACGGTAATTTAAGACAAATCAATTAGCGAATTTTGATCAAAATATTCAAAATTTTTCACTTTATCACTTCGAAACTATGAATCAAACAATTAGTTAAGTACCTATGTCACTAATTGAAATGATAGAAAAAATTATAAGAAATTTTTTAAAATCTCCTATCCGGCTCGAAGGACCAAATGTTCGTTTCCAAATTATAAGTCGATTGAAGAAAATGCTACTAAGCGGTGGACTGTATTCATTGACAATAAAAATATCGAGAGCATCACTTATGAATGGATAAATACCTGACTATTCGTGAATTTCTGCCGGTTGCTACTAAGATGGCTGGCTGATGCCCTTGATGGTTGATGTTCTCAGGAGCTCCTTGGTTCCACCATTGACAAGACCGGCACCCCGAATAGATTTTCCCGATATATTTCAATGTTGATTATTCACATAACACCAGAAAAATGTTAATATTGAAATTGTGTCGAAAATCCCGAAGGTCGACGTTAACACCAAAAAATGTGCGTTATTCACGAAAATACGGCGAGAGTCGAAGTGTCTGTATAGTCTGAGCATTCCTGCTGTGTGTACATTGTCGCGCATGTCACGATATCTTGACCTACGACACTCCATCACAGGTGATGCTCAGATCGCGAGAATGGATTTAGTTTATTCTAATCTAATGTCCCGAACAGTAGGCATGTCAGATGCTAGAATGCGAAGTTACAGTTTAGACATAGTCGGAGTCGAAGTTTCTCGTTGTGTGTGTTATACATGTTTTGATGTCGTCTCATATGATCGTTGCGAACTACCATGCTACAAAGGTATTCATGTAAAATGTTACAATACAGAGATACAGTGTGCAGACGGATGTCGAAGTATCTTCACTTGTCAGTTGATCTCGTTATATGTCCCACGAAGTCGTCTTATATGGTCAGTGCGATCGTATCTGCTATAGCTGTAGGCATGTCAGATGCTAGAATGAGGAGTTACAGTGTTAGCATAGTCGGGGTCGAAGTTTCTTGTTCTGCGTGTTGTGTGCGTTATACCTGCTTCGATGTCGTCTTATAAATAGTTGCGAACTCATATGCTCCAGAGGAATCCATGTGAGATGATAGAACACAGAGATACGGTATGCGGACTGATGTGGTCGAAGTATCTTCACTTGGCTATTGTTCTCGTTGTATGTCCTTCGAAGTCGTACTGTATGGTCAGTGCGATCGCATCTGCTATAACTGGAGGCGTGTTGTCGAAGTATCTTCAGTTGCCTATTTTTCTCGTTATATGTCCTCTGAAGTCGTCCTATATGGTCAGTGCGATCGTATCTGCTATTACTGTAGGCATGTCAGATGCTAGAATGCGAAGTTACAGTGTAAATATAGTCGAAGTCGAAGTTTCTTGTTCTGCCTGTTGTGTGCGTTATAATTGTTCCGATGTCGTCTCATATGATGGTTGCGAACTGATATGCTCCAAAGTTATTTATGTGAGATGATAAAATACAGAGATACAGTGTGCAGACTGATGTTGTCAAAGTATCTTTACTTGCCTATTGTTCTCGTTATATGTCCTCTGAAGTCGTCCTATATGGTCAGTGCGATCGTATCTGCTATTACTGTAGGCATGTCAGATGCTAGAATGCGAAGTTACAGTGTAAATATAGTCGAAGTCAAAGTTTCTTGTTCTGCCTGTTGTGTGCGTTATACCCGTTTTGATGTCGTCTCATTTGATGGTTGCGAACTGATATGGTCCAAAGGTATCTATGTAAAATGATAAAATACAGAGTTACAGTGTGCAGACTGATGTTGTCGAAGTATCTTTACTTGCCTATTGTTATCGTTATATGTCCTCTGAAGTCGTCCTATATGGTCAGTGCAATCGTATCTGCTATTACTGTAGGCATGTCAGATGCTAAAATGCGAAGTTACAGTGTAAATATAGTCGAAGTCGAAGTTTCTTGTTCTGCCTGTTGTGTGCGTTATACCCGTTTTGATGTCGTCTCATATGATGGTTGCGAACTGATATGCTCCAAAGGTATCTATGTAAGATGATAAAATACAGAGATACAGAGTGCAGACTGATGTTGTCGAAGTATCTTCATTTGCCTATTGTTCTCGTTATAAGTCTTTCAAAGTCGTCTCATATGGTCAGTGCGATCGCATCTGCTATAACTGTAGGCATGTCAGATGCATGAATGCAAAGTTACAGTGTAAACATAGTCGAAGTCGAAGTTTCTTGCTCTCTCTGTTGTAAGCGTTATTTTGATTCAGGGAACACTAGACAATGTCTACCTATAAGATGTATAACCGACTTATTATCAAGATTGATAAATTCGAAGTTTTGGCGAACACGCCGGTTTACCGACTCTTGATTGTTGGAATCGAAGTTTTTGGTGAATATGGAGAAGTATAGTACTCCACTCACATATAATGAGCTGTCATATATCCTTCTCGAATGGGCATTCAAGAAGCTAGAATGAAAAGTTTCAAAGTAAACATAGTCGAAGTCGAAGTTTCTTGTTCTGCCTGTTGTGTACGTTATATCCGCTTTGATGTCGTCTCATATGATCGTTGCGAACTTATATGCTCCAGAGGTATCTATGTGGGATGATAGAATACAGAGTTACAGTGTGCAGACTGATGTTGTCAAAGTATCTCCACTAGCCTATTGCTCTCGTTATATGTCCTCTGAAGTCGTCCTATATGGTCAGTGCGATCGTATCTGCTATTACTGTAGGCATGTCAGATGCTAGAATGCGAAGTTACAGTGAAAATATAGTCGAAGTCGAAGTTTCTTGTTCTGCCTGTTGTGTGCGTTATACCCGTTTTGATGTCGTCTCATATGGTGGTTGCGAACTGATATGCTCCAAAGGTATCTATGTAAGATGATAAAATAAAGAGATACAGTGTGCAGACTGATGTTGTCGAAGTATCTTTACTTGTCTATTGTTCTCGTTATATGTCCTCTGAAGTCGTCCTATATGGTCAGTGCAATCGTATCTGCTATTACTGTGTATGCATGTCAGATGCTAGAATGCGAAGTTACAGTGTAAATATAGTCGAAGTCGAAGTTTCTTGTTCTGCCTGTTGTGTGCGTTATACCCGTTTTGATGTCGTCTCATATGATGGTTGCGAACTGATATGCTCCAAAGGTATCTATGTAAGATGATGAAATACAGAGATACAGTGCGCAGACTGATGTTGTGGAAGTATCTTCATTTGCCTATTGTTCTCGTTATGAGTTCTTCAAAGTCGTCTCATATGGTCAGTGCGATCGCATCTGCTATACCTGTAGGCATGTCAGATGCTAGAATGCGAAGTTACAGTGTAGACAGAGTCGAAGTCGAAGTTTCTTGTTCTGTCTGTTGTGTGCGTTATACCCGCTTCGATGTCGTCTTATATAATAGTTGCGAACTCATTTGCTCCAAAGGTATCCATTTGAGATGATAGAATACAGAGATACAGTGTGCGGAATGATGTTGTCGAAGTATCTTCTTTTGCCTATTGTTCTCGTTATAAGTCCTTCAAAGTCGTCTCATATGGTCAGTGCGATCGCATCTGCTATAACTGTAGGCATGTCAGATGCTAGAATGCGAAGTTACAGTGTAGACATAGTCGAAGTTTCTTGTTCTGCCTGTTGTGTGCGTTATAACCGTTTTGATTTCGTCTCATATGATCGTTGCGAACTACCATGCTACAAATGTATTCATGTGAAATGTTACAATACAGAGAAACAGTGTGCAGACGGATGTCGAAGTATCTTCACTTGTCAGTTGTTCTCGTTATATGTCCCACGAAGTCGTCTTATATGGTCAGTGCGATCATATCTGCTATAGCTGTAGGCATGTCAGATGCTAGAATGCGGAGTCACAGTGTTAGCATAATCGGGGTCGAAGTTTCTTGTTCTGCCTGATGTGTGCAATAAACCTGCTTTGATTTCGTCTTATATAATAGTTGCGAACTCATATGCTCCAGAGGTATCCATGTGAGATGATAGAATACATAGAGACGGTATGCGGACTGATGTGGTCGAAGTATCTCCACTTGCCTATTGTTCTCGTTGTATGTCCTTCGAAGTCGTACTATATTATCAGTGCGATCGCATCTGCTATGACTGTAAGCATGTCAGATGCTAGAATGCGAAGTTACAGTGGAGACATAGTCGAAGTCGGAGTTTCTTGTTCTTCCTGTTTTGTGCGTTATACCCGTTTTGATGTCGTCTCATATGATGGTTGCGAACTACCATGCTACGAAGGTATTCATGTGAAATGTTACAATACAGAGATACAGTGTGCAGACGAGTGTCGAAGTATCTTCATTCGTCAGTTGTTCTCGTTATATGTCCCACGAAGTCGTCTTATATGGTCAGTGCGATCGTATCTGTTATAGCTGTAGGCATGTCAGATGCTAGAATGCGGAGTTACAGTGTTAGCATATTCGGGGTCGAAGTTTCTTGTTCTGCCTGTTGTGTGCGTTATACCTGCTTCGATGACGTCTTATATAATAGTTGCGAACTCATATGCTCCAGAGGTATCCATGTGAGATGATAGAATACAGAGATACGGTATGCGGACTGATGTGGTCGAAGTATCTTCACTTGCCTTTTGTTCTCGTTGTATGTCCTTCGAAGTCGTACTATATGATCAGTGCGATCGCATCTGCTATAACTGTAAGCATGTCAGATGTTAGAATGCGAAGTTACAGTGGAGACATAGTCGAAGTCGGAGTTTCTTGTTCTTCCTGTTGTGTGCCTTATACCCGTTTTGATGTCGTCTCATATGATGGTTGCGAACTACCATGCTACAAAGGTATTCATGTGAAATGTAACAATACAGAGAAACAGTGTGCAGACGGATGTCGAAGTATCTTCACTTGTCAGTTGTTCTCATTATATGACCCACGAAGTCGTCTTATATGGTCAGTGCGATCGTATCTGCTATAGCTGTAGGCATGTCAGATGCTAGAATGCGGATTTACAGTATTAGCATAGTCGGGGTCGAAGATTCTTGTTCTGCCTGTTGTGTGCGTTATACCTGCTTCGATGACGTCTTATATAATAGTTGCGAACTCATATGCTCCAGAGGTATCCATGTGAGATGATAGAATACTGAGATACGGTATGCAGACTGATGTGGTCGAAGTATCTTCAATTGCCTACTGTTCTCGTTGTTTGTCCTTCGAAGTCGTACTATATGGTCAGTGCGATCGTATCTGCAATCACTGTAGGCATGTCAGATGCAAGAATGCGAAGTTACAGTGTAAACATAGTCGAAGTCGAAGTTTCTTGCTCTCTTTGTTGTAAGCGTTAATTTGGTATCTATGTGAGATGATAGAATACAGAGATACAGTGTGCAGACTGATGTTGTCGAAGTATCTTCACTTGCCTATTGTTCTCGTTATATGTCCTTCGGAGTCGTCCTATTTGGTCAGTGCGTTCGCATCTGCTATAACTGTAGGCATGTCAGATGCTAGAATGCAAAGTTACAGTGTAAATATAGTCGAAGTTTTTTTTTCTGCCTGTTGTGTGCGTTATACCCGTTTTGATGTCGTCTCATATAATCGATTTGAACTGATATGCTCCAGAGGTATCTATGTGAGATGATGAAATAAAGAGATACAGTGTGCAGACTGATTTTGTCAAAGTATCCTCACTTGCCAATTGATCTTGTTATTTGTCCTTCGGAGTCTTCCTATATGGTCAATGCGATCGTATCGGTTTCAACTGTAGGCATGTCAGATGCTAGAATTCAGAGCCACAGTGTAAACATAGTCGAAGTTTCTTGTTCTTCCTGTTTTATGCGTTATTTCCGTTTCGATGTCGTCTCAAATGATCGTTGCGAACTGATATGCTCCAAAGTTATCCATGTGAGATGATAGAATACAGAGATACAGTGTGCGGACTGATGTTGTCGAAGTATCTTTATTTGCCTATTGTTCTCGTTATGAGTCCTTCAAAGTCGTCCCATATGGTCAGTGCGATCGCATCTGCTATAACTGTAGGCATGTCATATGCTAGAATGCGAAGTTACAGTGTAGACAGAGTCGAAGTCGAAGTTTCTTGTTCTGCCTGTTGTGTGCGTTATACCCGCTCTGATGTCGTCTTATATAATAGTTGCGAACTCATATGCTCCAAAGGTATCCATGTGAGATGATAGAATACAGAGATACAGTGTGCGGAATGATTTTGTCGAAGTATATTTTTCTGCCTATTGTTCTCGTTATAAGTCCTTCAAAGTCGTCTCATATGGTCAGTGCGATCGCATCTGCTATAACTGTAGGCATGTCAGATGCTAGAATGCGAAGTTACAGTGTAGACATAGTCGAAGTCGAAATTTCTTGTTCTGCCTGTTGTGTGCGTTATACCCGTTTTGATGTCGTCTCATATGATCGTTGCGAACTACCATCTACAAAAATATTCATGTGAAATGTTACAATACAGAGATACAGTGTGCAGACGGTTGTGGAAATATCTTCACTTGTCAGTTGTTATATGTCCCACGAAGTCGTCTTATATGGTCAGTGCGATCGTATCTGCAATAGCTGTAGGCATGTCAGATGCTAGGATGCGGAGTCACAGTGTTAGCATAATCGGGGTCGAAGTTTCTTGTTCTGCCTGATGTGTGCGTTGAACCTGCTTTGATTTCGTCTTATATAATGGTTGCGAACTCATATGCTCCAGAGGTATCCATGTGAGATGATAGAATACATAGAGACAATATGCGGACTGATGTGGTCGAAGTATCTTCACTTGCCTATTGTTCTCGTTGTATGTCCTTCGAAGTCGTACTATATGGTCAGTGCGATCGCATCTGCTATAACTGTAGGCATATCAGATGCAAGAATGCGAAGTTACAGTGTAAACATAGTCGAAGTCGAAGTTCCTTGCTCTCTCTGTTGTAAGCGTTATTCAGATACAGGAAACACTAGACAATGTCTACCCATAAGATGTATAACCGACTTATTGTCAAGATTGGTAAACTCGAAGTTTTGGCGAACACGCCGGTTTACCGACTCTTGATTGTTGGAATCGAAGTTTATGGTGGATATGAAAAAGTATAGTACTACACTCACATATAATGAGCTTCTTGATGGGCATTCAAGAAGCTAAAATGCAAAGTTTCAAAGTAAACATAGTCGAAGTCGATGTTTCTTGTTCTGCCTGTTGTGTACGTTATACCTGATTCAATGTCGTCTCATATGATCGTTGCGAACTTATATGCTCCAGAGGTGTGAGATGATAGAAAACAGAGATACAGTGTGCAGACTGATGTTGTCAAAGTATCTTCACTTGCCTATTGTTCGCGTTATATGTCCTCTGAAGTCGTCCTATATGGTCAGTGCGATCGTATCTGCTATAACTGTAGGCATTCAGATGCTAGAATGCAAAGTTACAGTGTAAATATAGTCGAAGTCGAAGTTTTTTGTTCTGCCTGTTGTGTGCGTTATACCCCTTTTGATGTCGTCTCATATGATGGTTGCGAACTGATATGCTCCAAAGGTATCTATGTGAGATGATAAAATACAGAGATACAGTGTGCAGACTGATGTTGTCAAAGTATCTCTACTTGCCAATTGTTCTCGTTATATGTCCTCTGAAGTCGTCCTATATGGTCATTGCGATCGTATCTGCTATTACTGTGTAGGCATGTCAGATGCTAGAATGCGAAGTTACAGTGTAAATATAGTCGAAGTCGAAGTTTCTTGTTCTGCCTGTTGTGTGCGTTATACCCGTTTTGATGTCGTCTCATATGATGGTTGCGAACTGATATGCTCCAAAGGTATCTATGTGAGATGATAAAATACAGAGATACAGTGTGCAGACTGATGTTGTCAAAGTATCTTTACTTGCCAATTGTTCTCGTTATATGTCCTCTGAAGTCGTCCTATATGATCATTGCGATCGTATCTGCTATTACTGTGTAGGCATGTCAGATGCTAGAATGCGAAGTTACAGTGTAAATATAGTCGAAGTCGAAGTTTCTTGTTCTGCCTGTTGTGTGCGTTATACCCGTTTTGATGTCGTCTCATATGATGGTTGCGAACTGATATGCTCCAAAGGTATCTATGTAAGATGATGAAATACAGAGATACAGTGCGCAGACTGATGTTGTCGAAGTATCTTCATTTGCCTATTGTTCTCGTTATAAGTCTTTCAAAGTCGTCTCATATGGTCAGTGCGATCGCATCTGCTATAACTGTAGGCATGTCAGATGCAAGAATGCAAAGTTACAGTGTAAACATAGTCGAAGTCGAAGTTTCTTGCTCCCTCTGTTGTAAGCGTTATTTTGATTCAGGAAACACTAGACAATGTCTACCTATAAGATGTATAACCGACTTATTATCAAGATTGATAAATTCGAAGTTTTGGCGAACACGCCGGTTTACCGACTCTCGATTGTTGGAATCGAAATTTTTGGTGAATATGGAGAAGTATAGTACTCCACTCACATAAAATGAGCTGTCATATATTCTTCTCGAATGGGCATTCAAGAAGCTAGAATGAAAAGTTTCAAAGTAAACATAGTCGAAGTCGAAGTTTCTTGTTCTGCCTGTTGTGTACGTTATATCCGCTTTGATGTCGTCTCATATGATCGTTGCGAACTTATATGCTCCAGAGGTATCTATGTGAGATGATAGAATACAGAGTTACAGTGTGCAGACTGATGTTTTTAAAGTATCTCCACTTGCCTATTGCTCTCGTTATATGTCCTCTGAAGTCGTCCTATATGGTGAGTGCGATCGTATCTGCTTTAACTGTAGGCATGTCAGATGCTAGAATGCAAAGTTACAGTGTGAATATAGTCGAAGTTTCTTTTTCTGCCTGTTGTGTGCGTTATACTTGTTTTGATGTCGTCTCATATGATCGATTTGAACTGATATGCTCCAGAGGTATCTATGTGAGATGATGAAATAAAGAGATACAGTGTGCAGACTGATTTTGTCAAAGTATCCTCACTTGCCCATTGATCTTGTTATTTGTCCTTCGGAGTCCTCCTATATGGTCAATGCGATCGTATCGGTTTCAACTGTAGGCATGTCAGATGCTAGAATTCAGAGCCACAGTGTAAACATAGTCGAAGTTTCTTGTTCTCCCTGTTTTATGCGTTATTTTCGTTTCGATGTCGTCTCAAATGATCGTTGCAAACTGATATGCTCCAAAGATATCCATGTGAGGTGATAGAATAAAGAGATACAGTGTGCGGACTGATGTTGTCGAAGTATCTTTATTTGCCTATTGTTCTAGTTATGAGTTCTTCAAAGTCGTCTCATATGGTCAGTGCGATCGCATCTGCTATACCTGTAGGCATGTCGGATGCTAGAATGCGAAGTTACAGTGTAGACAGAGTCGAAGTCGAATTTTCTTGTTCTGCCTGTTGTGTGCGTTATACCCGCTTTGATGTCGTCTTATATAATAGTTGCGAACTCATATGCTCCAAAGGTATCCATGTGAGATGATATAATACAGAGATACAGTGTGCGGAATGATGTTGTCGAAGTATCTTCATTTGCCTATTGTTCCCGTTATGAGTCCTTTAAAGGCGTCTCATATGGTCAGTGCGATCGCATCTGCTATAACTGTAGGCATGTCAGATGCTAGAATGCGAAGTTACAGTGTAGACATAGTCGAAGTCGAAGTTTCTTGTTCTGCCTGTTGTGTGCGTTATACCCGTTTTGATGTCCTCTCATATGATCGTTGCGAACTACCATCTACAAAGGTATTCATGTGAAATGTTACAATAAAGAGATACTGTGTGCAGACGGTTGTCGAAGTATCTTCACTTGTCAGTTGTTCTCGTTATATGTCCCACGAAGTCGTCTTATATGGTCAGTGCGATCGTACCTGCTATAGCTGTAGGCATGTCAGATGCTAGAATGCGGAGTCACAGTGTTAGCATAATCGGGGTCGAAGTTTCTTGTTCTGCCTGATGTGTGCGTTGAACCTGCTTTGATTTCGTCTCATATAATAGTTGCGAACTCATATGCTCCAGAAGTATCTATGTGAGATGATAGAATACAAAGAGACGGTATGCGGACTGATGTGGTCGAAGTATCTCCACTTGCCTATTGTTCTCGTTGTATGTCCTTCGAAGTCGTACTATATGGTCAGTGCGATCGCATCTGCTATAACTGTAGGCATATCAGATGCAAGAATGCGAAGTTACAGTGTAAACATAGTCGAAGTCGAAGTTCCTTGCTCTCTGTTGTAGGCGTTATTCAGATACAGGAAACACTAGACAATGTCTACCTATAAGATGTATAACCGACTTATTATCAAGATTGATAAACTCGAAGTTTTGGCGAACACGCTGGTTTACCGACTCTTGATTGTTGGAATCGAAGTTTATGGTGGATATGAAAAAGTATAGTACTCCACTCACATATAATGAGCTGTCATATATTCTTATTGAATGGGCATTCAAGAAGCTAGAATGCAAAGTTTCAAAGTAAACATAGTCGAAGTCGAAGTTTCTTGTTCTGCCTGTTGTGTACGTTATACCCGCTTCGATGTCGTCTCATATGATCGTTGCGAACTTATATGCTCCAGAGGTGTGAGATGATAGAAAACAGAGATACAGTGTGCAGACTGATGTTGTCAAAGTATCTTCACTTGCCTATTGTTCTCGTTATATGTCCTCTGAAGTCGTCCTATATGGTCAGTGCGATCGTATCTGCTATAACTGTAGGCATTCAGATGCTAGAATGCAAAGTTGAAGTGTAAATATAGTCGAAGTCGAAGTTCTTCGTTCTGCCTGTTGTGTGCGTTATACCCGTTTTGATATCGTCTCATATGATCGATTCGAACTGATATGCTCCATAGGTATCTATGTGAGATGATAAAATACAGAGATACAGTGTGCAGACTGATGTTGTCAAAGTATCTTTACTTGCCTATTGTTCTCTTTATATGTCCTCTGAAGTCGTTCTTTATGGTCAGTGCGATCGTATCTGCTATTACTATAGGCATTCCAGATGCAAGAATGCAAAGTTACAGTGTAAAGATAATCGAAGTCGAAGTTTCTTGTTCTGCCTGTTGTGTGCGTTATACCCGTTTTGATGTCGTCTCATATGATGGTTGCGAACTGATATGCTCCAAAGGTATCTATGTAACATGATAAAATACAAAGATACAGTGTGCAGACTGATGTTGTCGAAGTATCTTCATTTGCCTATTGTTCTCGTTATAAGTCTTTCAAAGTCGTCTCATATGGTCAGTGCGATCGCATCTGCTATAACTGTAGGCATGTCAGATGCTAGAATGCGAAGTTACAGTTTAGACATAGTCGGAGTCGAAGTTTCTTGTTGTGTGTTTTATACCCGTTTTGATGTCGTCTCATATGATCGTTGCGAACTATCATGCTACAAAGGTATTCATGTAAAATGTTACAATACAGAGATACAGTGTGCAGACGGATGTCGAAGTATCTTCACTTGTCAGTTGATCTCGTTATATGTCGTCTTATATGGTCAGTGCGATCGTATCTGCTATAGCTGTAGGCATGTCAGATGCTAGAATGCGGAGTTACAGTGTTAGCATAGTCGGGGTCGAAGTTTCTTGTTCTGCGTGTTGTGTGCGTTATACCTGCTTCGATGTCGTCTTATATAATAGTTGCGAACTCATATGCTTCAGAGGAATCCATGTGAGATGATAGAACACAGAGATACGGTATGCGGACTGATGTGGTCGAAGTATCTTCACTTTGCTATTGTTCTCGTTGTATGTCCTTCGAAGTCGTACTGTATGGTCAGTGCGATCGTATCTGCAATTACTGTAGGCATGTCAGATGCAAGAATGCGAAGTTACAGTGGAAACATAGTCGAAGTCGAAGTTTCTTGCTCTCCCTGTTGTGAGCGTTATTTTGATTCAGGAAACACTTGACAATGTCTACCTATAAGATGTATAACCGACATATTATCAAGATTGATAAATTCGAAGTTTTGGCGAACACGCCGGTTTACCGACTCTTGATTGTTGGAATCGAAGTTTCTGGTGGATATGAAAAAGTATAGTACTCCACTCACATATAATGAGCTGTCATATATACTTCTTGAATAGGCGTTCAAGAAGCTAGAATGCAAAGTTACAAAGTAAACATAGTCGAAGTCAAAGTTTCTTGTTCTGCCTGTTGTGTGCGTTATACCCGCTTCGATGTCGTCTTATATAATAGTTGCGAACTCATATGCTCCAAAGGTATCTATGTGAGATGATAAAATACAGAGATACAGTGTGCAGACTGATATGGAGAAGTATAGTACTCCACTCACATATAATGAGCTGTCATATATTCTTCTTGAATGGGCATTCAAGAAGCTAGAATGAAAAGTTTCAAAGTAAACATAGTCGAAGTCGAAGTTTCTTGTTCTGCCTGTTGTGTACGTTATACCCGCTTCGATGTCGTCTCATATAATCGTTGCGAATTCATATGCTCCAGAGGTATCTATGTGAGATGATAGAATACAGAGTAACAGTGTGCAGACTGATGTTGTCAAAGTATTTTCACTTGCCTATTGCTGCCGTTATATGTCCTTTGAAGTCGTCCCATATGGTCAGTGCGATCGTATCTGCTATAACTGTAGGCATGTCAGATGCTAGAATGCAAAAATACAGTGTAAATATAGTCGAAGTTCCTTTTTCTGCCTGTTGTGTGCGTTATACCCGTTTTGATGTCGTCTCATATGATCGATTTGAACTGATATGCTCCAGAGGTATCTATGTGAGATGATGAAATAAAGAGATACAGTGTGCAGACTGATTTTGTCAAAGTATCCTCACTTGCCTATTGATCTTGTTATTTGTCCTTCGGAGTCTTTCTATATGGTCAATGCGATCGTATCGGTTTCAACTGTAGGCATGTCAGATGCTAGAATTCAGAGCCACAGTGTATACATAGTCGAAGTTTCTTGTTCTTCCTGTTTTATGCGTTATTTCCGTTTCGATGTCGTCTCAAATAATCGTTGCGAACTGATATGCTCCAAAGATATCCATGTGAGATGATAGAATATAGAGATACAGTGTGCGGACTGATGTTGTCGAAGAATCTTTATCTGCCTATTGTTCTAGTCGAAGTCGAAGTTTCTTGTTCTGCCTGTTGGTGCGTTATACCCGTTTTGATTTCGTCTCATATGATCGTTGCGAACTACCATGCTACAAATGTATTCATGTGAAATGTTACAATACAGAGAAACAGTGTGCAGACGGATGCCGAAGTATCTTAACTTGTTAGTTGTTCTCTTTATATGTCCCACGATCTCGTCTTATATGGTCAGTGCGATCGTATCTGCTATAGCTGTAGGCATGTCAGATGCTAGAATGCGGAGTTACAGTGTTAGCATAGTAGGGGTCGAAGTTTCTTGGTCTGCCTGTCGTGTGCGTTGAACCTGCTTCGATGACGTTTTATATAATAGTTGCGAACTTATATGCTCCAGAGGTATCCATGTGAGATGATAGAATACAGAGATACGGTATGCGGACTGATGTGGTCGAAGTATCTTCGCTTGCCTATTGTTCTCGTTGTATGTCCTTCGAAGTCGTACTATATAATCATTGCGATCGCATCTGCTATAACTGTAAGCATGTCAGATGCTAGAATGCGAAGTTACAGTGAAGACATAGTCGAAGTCGGAGTTTCTTGTTCTTCCTGTTGTGTGCGTTATACTCGTTTTGATGTCGTCTCATATGATGGTTGCGAACTACCATGCTAAAAATGTATTCATGTGAAATGTTACAATACAGAGAAACAGTGTGCAGACGGATGTCGAAGTATCTTAACTTGTCAGTTGTTCTCGTTATATGTCCCACGAAGTCGTCTTATATGGTCAGTGCGATCGTATCTGCTATAGCTGTAGGCATGTCAGATGCTAGAATGCGGAGTTACAGTGTTAGCATAGTAGGGGTCGAAGTTTCTTGTTCTGCCTGTTGTGTGCGTTAAACCTGCTTCGATGACGTCTAATATAATAGTTGCGAACTCATATGCTCCAGAGGTATCCATGTGAGATGATAGAATACAGAGATACGGTATGCGGACTGATGTGGTCGAAGTATCTTCACTTGCCTATTGTTCTCGTCATTGCGATCGCATTTGCTATAACTGTAGGCATGTCAGATGCTAGAATGCGAAGTTACAGTGTAGACATAGTCGAAGTCGAAGTTTCTTTTTCTGCCTATTGTGTGCGTTATACCCGCTTCGATGTCGTCTTATATAATAGTTGCGGACTCATATGCTTCAAAGGTATCCATGTGAGATGATATAATACAGAGATACAGTGTGCGGAATGATGTTGTCGAAGTATCTTAATTTGCCTATCGTTCTCGTTATAAGTCCTTTGAAGTCGTCTCATATGGTCAGTGCGATCGCATCTGCTATAACTGTAGGCATGTCAGATGCTAGAATGCGAAGTTACAGTGTAGACATAGTCGAAGTCGAAGTTTCTTGTTCTGCCTGTTGTGTGCGTTATACCCGTTTTGATGTCGTCTCATATGATCGTTGCGAACTACCATCTACAAAGGTATTCATGTGAAATGTTACAATACAGAGATACAGTGTGCAGACGGTTGTCGAAGTATCTTCACTTGTCAGTTGTTCTCGTTATATGTTCCACGAAGTCGTCTTATATGGTCAGTGCGATCGTATCTGCAATAGCTGTAGGCATGTCAGATGCTAGGATGCGGAGTCACAGTGTTAGCATAATCGGGGTCGAAGTTTCTTGTTCTGCCTGATGTGTGCGTTGAACCTGCTTTGATTTCGTCTCATATAATAGTTGCGAACTCATATGCTCCAGAGGTATCCATGTGAGATGATAGAATACATAGAGACAATATGCGGACTGATGTGGTCAAAGTATCTTCACTTGCCTATTGTTCTCGTTGTATGTCATCGAAGTCATACTATATGGTCAGTGCGATCGCATCTGCTATAACTGTAAGCATGTCGGATGCAAGAATGCGAAGTTACAGTGTAAACATAGTCGAAGTCGAAGTTTCTTGCTCTCTCTGTTGTGAGCGTTATTTTGATCCAGGAAACACTAGACAATGTCTACCCATAAGATGTATAACCGACTTATTGTCAAGATTGGTAAACTCGAAGTCTTGGCGAACACGCCGGTTTACCGACTCTTGATTGTTGGAATCGAAGTTTATGGTGGATATGGAAAAGTATAGTACTCCACTCACATATAATGAGCTGTCATATATTCTTCTTGATGAGCATTCAAGAAGCTAGAATGCAAAGTTTCAAAGTAAACATAGTCGAAGTCGATGTTTCTTGTTCTGCCTGTTGTGTACGTTATACCTGATTCAATGTCGTCTCATATGATCGTTGCGAACTTATATGCTCCAGAGGTGTGAGATGATAGAGAACAGAGATACAGTGTGCAGACTGATGTTGTCGAAGTATCTTCACTTGCCTATTGTTCTCGTTATATGTCCTCTGAAGTCGTCCTATATGGTCAGTGCGATCGTATCTGCTATAACTGTAGGCATTCAGATGCAAGAATGCAAAGTTACAGTGTAAATATAGTCGAAGTCGAAGTTTCTTGTTCTGCCTGTTGTGTGCGTTATACCCGTTCTGATGTCGTCTCATCTGATGGTTGCGAACTGATATGCTCAAAAGGTATCTATGTAAGATGATAAAATACAGAGATACAGTGTGCAGACTGATGTTGTCGAAGTATCTTTACTTGCCTATTGTTCTCGTTATATGTCCTCTGAAGTCGTCCTATATGGTCAGTGCGATCGTATCTGCTATTACTGTAGGCATGTCAGATGCTAGAATGCGAAGTTACAGTGGAAATATAGTCGAAGTCGAAGTTTCTTGTTCTGCCTGTTGTGTGCGTTATACCCGTTTTGATGTCGTCTCATATGATGGTTGCGAACTGATATGCTCCAGAGGTATCTATGTAAGATGATGAAATACAGAGATACAGTGTGCAGTCTGATGTTGTCGAAGTATCTTCATTCGCCTATTGTTCTCGTTATAAGTCTTTCAAAGTCGTCTCATATGGTCAGTGCGATCGCATCTGCTATAACTGTAGGCATGTCAGATGCAAGAATGCAAAGTTACAGTGTAAACATAGTCGAAGTCGAAGTTCCTTGCTCTCTGTTGTAGGCGTTATTCAGATACAGGAAACACTAGACAATGTCTACCTATAAGATGTATAACCGACTTATTATCAAGATTGATAAACTCGAAGTTTTGGCGAACACGCTGGTTTACCGACTCTTGATTGTTGGAATCGAAGTTTATGGTGGATATGAAAAAGTATAGTACTCCACTCACATATAATGAGCTGTCATATATTCTTCTTGAATGGGCATTCAAGAAGCTAGAATGCAAAGTTTCAAAGTAAACATAGTCGAAGTCGAAGTTTCTTGTTCTGCCTGTTGTGTACGTTATACCCGCTTCGATGTCGTCTCATATGATCGTTGCGAACTTATATTCTCCAGAGGTGTGAGATGATAGAAAACAGAGATACAGTGTGCAGACTGATGTTGTCAAAGTATCTTCACTTGCCTATTGTTCTCGTTATATGTCCTCTGAAGTCGTCCTATATGGTCAGTGCGATCGTATCTGCTATAACTGTAGGCATTCAGATGCTAGAATGCAAAGTTGAAGTGTAAATATAGTCGAAGTCGAAGTTCTTCGTTCTGCCTGTTGTGTGCGTTATACCCGTTTTGATATCGTCTCATATGATCGATTCGAACTGATATGCTCCATAGGTATCTATGTGAGATGATAAAATACAGAGATACAGTGTGCAGACTGATGTTGTCAAAGTATCTTTACTTGCCTATTGTTCTCTTTATATGTCCTCTGAAGTCGTTCTTTATGGTCAGTGCGATCGTATCTGCTATTACTATAGGCATTCCAGATGCAAGAATGCAAAGTTACAGTGTAAAGATAATCGAAGTCGAAGTTTCTTGTTCTGCCTGTTGTGTGCGTTATACCCGTTTTGATGTCGTCTCATATGATGGTTGCGAACTGATATGCTCCAAAGGTATCTATGTAACATGATAAAATACAAAGATACAGTGTGCAGACTGATGTTGTCGAAGTATCTTCATTTGCCTATTGTTCTCGTTATAAGTCTTTCAAAGTCGTCTCATATGGTCAGTGCGATCGCATCTGCTATAACTGTAGGCATGTCAGATGCTAGAATGCGAAGTTACAGTTTAGACATAGTCGGTGTCGAAGTTTCTTGTTGTGTGTTTTATACCCGTTTTGATGTCGTCTCATATGATCGTTGCGAACTATCATGCTACAAAGGTATTCATGTAAAATGTTACAATACAGAGATACAGTGTGCAGACGGATGTCGAAGTATCTTCACTTGTCAGTTGATCTCGTTATATGTCGTCTTATATGGTCAGTGCGATCGTATCTGCTATAGCTGTAGGCATGTCAGATGCTAGAATGCGGAGTTACAGTGTTAGCATAGTCGGGGTCGAAGTTTCTTGTTCTGCGTGTTGTGTGCGTTATACCTGCTTCGATGTCGTCTTATATAATAGTTGCGAACTCATATGCTTCAGAGGAATCCATGTGAGATGATAGAACACAGAGATACGGTATGCGGACTGATGTGGTCGAAGTATCTTCACTTTGCTATTGTTCTCGTTGTATGTCCTTCGAAGTCGTACTGTATGGTCAGTGCGATCGTATCTGCAATTACTGTAGGCATGTCAGATGCAAGAATGCGAAGTTACAGTGGAAACATAGTCGAAGTCGAAGTTTCTTGCTCTCCCTGTTGTGAGCGTTATTTTGATTCAGGAAACACTTGACAATGTCTACCTATAAGATGTATAACCGACATATTATCAAGATTGATAAATTCGAAGTTTTGGCGAACACGCCGGTTTACCGACTCTTGATTGTTGGAATCGAAGTTTCTGGTGGATATGAAAAAGTATAGTACTCCACTCACATATAATGAGCTGTCATATATACTTCTTGAATAGGCGTTCAAGAAGCTAGAATGCAAAGTTACAAAGTAAACATAGTCGAAGTCAAAGTTTCTTGTTCTGCCTGTTGTGTGCGTTATACCCGCTTCGATGTCGTCTTATATAATAGTTGCGAACTCATATGCTCCAAAGGTATCTATGTGAGATGATAAAATACAGAGATACAGTGTGCAGACTGATATGGAGAAGTATAGTACTCCACTCACATATAATGAGCTGTCATATATTCTTCTTGAATGGGCATTCAAGAAGCTAGAATGAAAAGTTTCAAAGTAAACATAGTCGAAGTCGAAGTTTCTTGTTCTGCCTGTTGTGTACGTTATACCCGCTTCGATGTCGTCTCATATAATCGTTGCGAATTCATATGCTCCAGAGGTATCTATGTGAGATGATAGAATACAGAGTAACAGTGTGCAGACTGATGTTGTCAAAGTATTTTCACTTGCCTATTGCTGCCGTTATATGTCCTTTGAAGTCGTCCCATATGGTCAGTGCGATCGTATCTGCTATATCTGTAGGCATGTCAGATGCTAGAATGCAAAAATACAGTGTAAATATAGTCGAAGTTCCTTTTTCTGCCTGTTGTGTGCGTTATACCCGTTTTGATGTCGTCTCATATGATCGATTTGAACTGATATGCTCCAGAGGTATCTATGTGAGATGATGAAATAAAGAGATACAGTGTGCAGACTGATTTTGTCAAAGTATCCTCACTTGCCTATTGATCTTGTTATTTGTCCTTCGGAGTCTTTCTATATGGTCAATGCGATCGTATCGGTTTCAACTGTAGGCATGTCAGATGCTAGAATTCAGAGCCACAGTGTATACATAGTCGAAGTTTCTTGTTCTTCCTGTTTTATGCGTTATTTCCGTTTCGATGTCGTCTCAAATAATCGTTGCGAACTGATATGCTCCAAAGATATCCATGTGAGATGATAGAATATAGAGATACAGTGTGCGGACTGATGTTGTCGAAGAATCTTTATCTGCCTATTGTTCTAGTCGAAGTCGAAGTTTCTTGTTCTGCCTGTTGGTGCGTTATACCCGTTTTGATTTCGTCTCATATGATCGTTGCGAACTACCATGCTACAAATGTATTCATGTGAAATGTTACAATACAGAGAAACAGTGTGCAGACGGATGCCGAAGTATCTTAACTTGTTAGTTGTTCTCTTTATATGTCCCACGATCTCGTCTTATATGGTCAGTGCGATCGTATCTGCTATAGCTGTAGGCATGTCAGATGCTAGAATGCGGAGTTACAGTGTTAGCATAGTAGGGGTCGAAGTTTCTTGTTCTGCCTGTTGTGTGCGTTAAACCTGCTTCGATGACGTCTAATATAATAGTTGCGAACTCATATGCTCCAGAGGTATCCATGTGAGATGATAGAATACAGAGATACGGTATGCGGACTGATGTGGTCGAAGTATCTTCACTTGCCTATTGTTCTCGTCATTGCGATCGCATTTGCTATAACTGTAGGCATGTCAGATGCTAGAATGCGAAGTTACAGTGTAGACATAGTCGAAGTCGAAGTTTCTTTTTCTGCCTATTGTGTGCGTTATACCCGCTTCGATGTCGTCTTATATAATAGTTGCGGACTCATATGCTTCAAAGGTATCCATGTGAGATGATATAATACAGAGATACAGTGTGCGGAATGATGTTGTCGAAGTATCTTTATTTGCCTATCGTTCTCGTTATAAGTCCTTTGAAGTCGTCTCATATGGTCAGTGCGATCGCATCTGCTATAACTGTAGGCATGTCAGATGCTAGAATGCGAAGTTACAGTGTAGACATAGTCGAAGTCGAAGTTTCTTGTTCTGCCTGTTGTGTGCGTTATACCCGTTTTGATGTCGTCTCATATGATCGTTGCGAACTACCATCTACAAAGGTATTCATGTGAAATGTTACAATACAGAGATACAGTGTGCAGACGGTTGTCGAAGTATCTTCACTTGTCAGTTGTTCTCGTTATATGTTCCACGAAGTCGTCTTATATGGTCAGTGCGATCGTATCTGCAATAGCTGTAGGCATGTCAGATGCTAGGATGCGGAGTCACAGTGTTAGCATAATCGGGGTCGAAGTTTCTTGTTCTGCCTGATGTGTGCGTTGAACCTGCTCTGATTTCGTCTCATATAATAGTTGCGAACTCATATGCTCCAGAGGTATCCATGTGAGATGATAGAATACATAGAGACAATATGCGGACTGATGTGGTCGAAGTATCTTCACTTGCCTATTGTTCTCGTTGTATGTCCTTCGAAGTCGTACTATATGGTCAGTGCGATCGCATCTGCTATAACTGTAGGCATATCAGATGCAAGAATGCGAAGTTACAGTGTAAACATAGTCGAAGTCGAAGTTTCTTGCTCTCTCTGTTGTAAGCGTTATTCAGATACAGAAAACACTAGACAATGTCTACCCATAAGATGTATAACCGACTTATTGTCAAGATTGGTAAACTCGAAGTCTTGGCGAACACGCCGGTTTACCGACTCTTGATTGTTGGAATCGAAGTTTATGGTGGATATGGAAAAGTATAGTACTCCACTCACATATAATGAGCTGTCATATATTCTTCTTGATGAGCATTCAAGAAGCTAGAATGCAAAGTTTCAAAGTAAACATAGTCGAAGTCGATGTTTCTTGTTCTGCCTGTTGTGTACGTTATACCTGATTCAATGTCGTCTCATATGATCGTTGCGAACTTATATGCTCCAGAGGTGTGAGATGATAGAAAACAGAGATACAGTGTGCAGACTGATGTTGTCGAAGTATCTTCACTTGCCTATTGTTCTCGTTATATGTCCTCTGAAGTCGTCCTATATGGTCAGTGCGATCGTATCTGCTATAACTGTAGGCATTCAGATGCAAGAATGCAAAGTTACAGTGTAAATATAGTCGAAGTCGAAGTTTCTTGTTCTGCCTGTTGTGTGCGTTATACCCGTTCTGATGTCGTCTCATCTGATGGTTGCGAACTGATATGCTCAAAAGGTATCTATGTAAGATGATAATATACAGAGATACAGTGTGCAGACTGATGTTGTCGAAGTATCTTTACTTGCCTATTGTTCTCGTTATATGTCCTCTGAAGTCGTCCTATATGGTCAGTGCGATCGTATCTGCTATTACTGTAGGCATGTCAGATGCTAGAATGCGAAGTTACAGTGGAAATATAGTCGAAGTCGAAGTTTCTTGTTCTGCCTGTTGTGTGCGTTATACCCGTTTTGATGTCGTCTCATATGATGGTTGCGAACTGATATGCTCCAGAGGTATCTATGTAAGATGATGAAATACAGAGATACAGTGCGCAGACTGATGTTGTCGAAGTATCTTCATTTGCCTATTGTTCTCGTTATAAGTCTCTCAAAGTCGTCTCATATGGTCAGTGCGATCGCGTCTGCTATAACTGTAGGCATGTCAGATGCTAGAATGCGGAGTTACAGTGTTAGCATAGTAGGGGTCGAAGTTTCTTGTTCTGCCTGTTGTGTGCGTTATACCTGCTTCGATGACGTCTTATATAATAGTTGCGAACTCATATGCTCCAGAGGTATCTATGTGAGATGATAGAATACAGAGATACGGTATGCGGACTGATGTGGTCGAAGTATCTTCACTTGCCTATTGTTCTCGTTGTATGTCGTTCGAAGTCGTACTATATGATCAGTGCGATCGCATCTGCTATAACTGTAAGCATGTCAGATGCTAGAATGCGAAGTTACAGTGGAGACATAGTCGAAGTCGGAGTTTCTTGTTCTTCCTGTTGTGTGCGTTATACCCGTTTTGATGTCGTCTCATATGATGGTTGCGAACTACCATGCTACAGAGGTATTCATGTGAAATGTTACAATACAGAGATACAGTGTGCAGACGAGTGTCGAAGTATCTTCATTCGTCAGTTGTTCTCGTTATATGTCCCACGAAGTCGTCTTATATGGTCAGTGCGATCGTATCTGTTATAGCTGTAGGCATGTCAGATGCTAGAATGCGGAGTTACAGTGTTAGCATATTCGGGGTCGAAGTTTCTTGTTCTGCCTGTTGTGTGCGTTATACCTGCTTCGATGACGTCTTATATAATAGTTGCGAACTCATATGCTCCAGAGGTATCCATGTGAGATGATAGAATACAGAGATACGGTATGCGGACTGATGTGGTCGAAGTATCTTCACTTGCCTTTTGTTCTCGTTGTATGTCCTTCGAAGTCGTACTATATGATCAGTGCGATCGCATCTGCTATAACTGTAAGCATGTCAGATGCTAGAATGCGAAGTTAGAGTGGAGACATAGTCGAAGTCGGAGTTTCTTGTTCTTCCTGTTGTGTGCCTTATACCCGTTTTGATGTCGTCTCATATGATGGTTGCGAACTACCATGCTACAAAGGTATTCATGTGAAATGTTACAATACAGAGAAACAGTGTGCAGAAGGATGTCGAAGTATCTTCACTTGTCAGTTGTTCTCGTTATATGTCCCACGAAGTCGTCTTATATGGTCAGTGCGATCGTATCTGCTATAGCTGTAGGCATGTCAGATGCTAGAATGCGGATTTACAGTATTAGCATAGTCGGGGTCGAAGTTTCTTGTTCTGCCTGTTGTGTGCGTTATACCTGCTTCGATGACGTCTTATATAATAGTTGCGAACTCATATGCTCCAGAGGTATCCATGTGAGATGATAGAATACAGAGATACGGTATGCAGACTGATGTGGTCGAAGTATCTTCAATTGCCTACTGTTCTCGTTGTATGTCCTTCGAAGTCGTACTATATGGTCAGTGCGATCGTATCTGCAGTCACTGTAGGCATGTCAGATGCAAGAATGCGAAGTTACAGTGTAAACATAGTCGAAGTCGAAGTTTTTTGCTCTCTTTGTTGTAAGCGTTAATTTGGTATCTATGTGAGATGATAGAATACAGAGATACAGTGTGCAGACTGATGTTGTCGAAGTATCTTCACTTGCCTATTGTTCTCGTTATATGTCCTTCGGAGTCGTCCTATTTGGTCAGTGCGTTCGCATCTGCTATAACTGTAGGCATGTCAGATGCAAGAATGCAAATTTACAGTGAAAACATAGTCGAAGTCGAAGTTTCTAGTTCTCTCTGTTGTAAGCGTTATTTTGATTCAGAAAACACTAGACAATGTCTACCTATAAGATGTATAACCGACTTATTATCAAGATTGATAAATTCGATGTTTTGGCGAACACGCCGGTTTACCGACTCTTGATTGTTGGAATCGAAGTTTCTGGTGGATATGAAGAAGAATAGTACTCCACTCACATATAATGAGCTGTCATATATACTTCTTGGATAGGCATTCAAGAAGCTAGAATGCAAAGTTACAAAGTAAACATAGTCGAAGTCAAAGTTTCTTGTTCTGCCTGTTGTGTACGTTATACTTGCTTCGATGTCGTCTCATATAATCATCGCGAACTTATATGCTCCAGAGGTATCCATGTGAGATGATAATTTACAGAGATACAGTGTGCAGACAAGTGTCGAAGTATCTTCACTTAACAGTTGTTCTCGTTATATGTCCCACGAAGTCGTCCTATATGATCAGTGCGATCGTATCTGTTATAGCTGTAGGCATGTCAGATGCTAGAATGCGGATTCACAGTGTTAGCATAGTCGAGGTCGAAGTTTCTTGTTCTGCCTGTTGTGTGCGTTATACTTGCTTCGATGACGTCTTATATAATAGTCGCGAACTCATATGCTCCAAAGGTATCCATGTGAGATGATATAATACAGATATACAGTGTGCGGAATGATGTTGTCGAAGTATCTTTATTTGCCTATTGTTCTCGTTATGAGTACTTCAAAGTCGTCTCATATGGTCAGTGCGATCGCATCTACCATAACTGTAGGCATGTCAGATGCTAGAATGCAAAGTTACAGTGT
Source organism: Phaedon cochleariae (assembly GCA_918026855.4). Lineage (NCBI taxonomy): Eukaryota > Metazoa > Arthropoda > Insecta > Coleoptera > Chrysomelidae > Phaedon > Phaedon cochleariae. Next base: position 11,063,733 of record OU896720.1, read on the forward strand.
AAATTTAGTCGGAGTCGAAGTTTCTTGTTCTGCCTGTTGTGGGCGTTATACCCGTTTTGATGTCGTCTCATATGATCATTGCGAACTAATATGCTACAAAGGTATTCATGTGAAATGTTACGATACCCGGTGTGCAGACGGATGTCGAAGTATCTTCACTTGTCAGTAGTTCTCGTTATATGTCCCACGAAGTCGTCTTATATAGTCAGTGCGGTCGTATCTGCTATAGCTGTAGGCATGTCACATGCTAGAATGCAAAGTTACAGTGTGAATATAGTCGAAGTAGAAGTTTCTTGTTCTGCGTGTTGTGTGCGTTATACCCATTTTGATGTCGTCCCATATGATCGTTGCGAACTACCATGCAACAAAGGTATTCATGTGAAATGTTACTATACAGAGATACAGTGTGCAGACGGATGTCGAAGTATCTTCAATTGTCAGTTGTTCTCGTTATATGTCCCACGAAGTTGTCTCATATGGTCAGTGCGATCGTATCTGCCATAGCTGTAGGCATGTCAGATGCTAGAATACGGAGTTACAGTGTTAGCATAGTCGGGGTCGAAGTTTCTAGTTCTGCCTGTTGTGTGCGTTATACCTGTTTCGATGTCGTCTTATATAATAGTTGCGATCTCATATGCTCCAGAGGTATATATGTGAGATGATAGAATACTGAGATACGGTATACGGACTGATGTGGTCGAAGTATCTTCACTTGCCTTTTGTTCTCGTTGTATGTCCTTCAGAGTCGTACTATATGATCAGTGCGATCGTATCTGCAATTACTGTAGGCATGTCAGATGCAAGAATGCGAAGTTACAGTGGAAACATAGTCGAGGTCGAAGTTTCTTGCTCTCTCTGTTGTGAGCGTTATTTTGATTCAGGAAACACTTGACAATGTCTACCTATAAGATGTATAACCGACTTATTATCAAGATTGATAAATTCGAAGTTTTGGCGAACACGCCGGTTTACCGACTCTTGATTGTTGGAATCGAAGTTTCTGGTGGATCTGAAAAAGTATAGTACTCCACTCACATATAATGAGCTGTCTTATATACTTCTTGAATAGGCATTCAAGAAGCTAGAATGCAAAGTTACAAAGTAAACATAGTCGGAGTCAAAGTTTCTTGTTCTGCCTGTTGTGTGCGTTATACCCGTTTTGATGTCGTCTCATATGATCGATTCGAACTGATATGCTCCAGAGGTATCTATGTGAGATGATAAAATACAGAGATACAGTGTGCAGACTGATGTTGTCAAAGTATCTTTACTTGCCTATTGTTCTCGTTATATGTCCTCTGAAGTCGTCCTATATCGTCAGTGCGATCGTATCTGCTATTACTGTAGGCATGTCAGATGCTAGAATGCGAAGTTACAGTGTAAATATAGTCGAAGTCGAAGTTTCTTGTTCTGCCTGTTGTGTGCGTTATACCCGTTTTGATGTCGTCTCATATAATGGTTGCGAACTAATATGCTCCAAAAGTATCTATGTAAGATGATGAAATACGAAGATACAGTGTGCAGACTGATGTTGTCGAAGTATCTTCATTTGCCTATTGTTCTCGTTATAAGTCTTTCAAAGTCGTCTCATATGGTCAGTGCGATCGCATCTGCTATAACTGTAGGCATATCAGATGCTAGAATGCGAAGTTACAGTTTTGACATAGTCGGAGTCGAAGTTTCTCGTTGTGTGTGTTATACATGTTTTGATGTCGTCTCATATGATCGTTGCGAACTACCATGCTACAAAGGTATTCATGTAAAATGTTACAATACAGAGATACAGTGTGCAGACGGATGTCGAAGTATGTTCACTTGTCAGTTGATCTCGTTATATGTCCCACGAAGTCGTCTTATATGGTCAGTGCGATCGTATCTGCTATAGCTGTAGGCATGTCAGATGCTAGAATGCGGAGTTACAGTGTTAGCATAGTCGGGGTCGAAGTTTCTTGTTCTGCGTGTTGTGTGCGTTATACCTGCTTCGATGTCGTCTTATATAATAGTTGCGAACTCATATGCTCCAGAGGAATCCATGTGAGATGATAGAACACAGAGATACGGTATGCGGACTGATGTGGTCGAAGTATCTTCACTTGGCTATTGTTCTCGTTGTATGTCCTTCGAAGTCGTACTGTATGGTCAGTGCGATCGCATCTGCTATAACTGGAGGCATGTTGTCGAAGTATCTTTAGTTGCCTATTGTTCTCGTTATATGTCCTCTGAAGTCGTCCTATATGGTCAGTGCGATCGTATCTGCTATTACTGTAGGCATGTCAGATGCTAGAATGCGAAGTTACAGTGTAAATATAGTCGAAGTCGAAGTTTCTTGTTCTGCCTGTTGTGTGCGTTATACCCGTTTCGATGTCGTCTCATATGATGGTTGCGAACTGATATGCTCCAAAGTTATTTATGTGAGATGATAAAATACAGAGATACAGTGTGCAGACTGATGTTGTCAAAGTATCTTTACTTGCCTATTGTTCTCGTTATATGTCCTCTGAAGTCGTCCTATATGGTCAGTGCGATCGTATCTGCTATTACTGTAGGCATGTCAGATGCTAGAATGCGAAGTTACAGTGTAAATATAGTCGAAGTCAAAGTTTCTTGTTCTGCCTGTTGTGTGCGTTATACGCGTTTTGATGTCGTCTCATTTGATGGTTGCGAACTGATATGGTCCAAAGGTATCTATGTAAGATGATAAAATACAGAGATACAGTGTGCAGACTGATGTTGTCGAAGTATCTTTACTTGCCTATTGTTATCGTTATATGTCCTCTGAAGTCGTCCTATATGGTCAGTGCAATCGTATCTGCTATCACTGTAGGCATGTCAGATGCTAAAATGCGAAGTTACAGTGTAAATATAGTCGAAGTCGAAGTTTCTTGTTCTGCCTGTTGTGTGCGTTATACCCGTTTTGATGTCGTCTCATATGATGGTTGCGAACTGATATGCTCCAAAGGTATCTATGTAAGATGATAAAATACAGAGATGCAGTGTGCAGACTGATGTTGTCGAAGTATCTTCATTTGCCTATTGTTCTCGTTATAAGTCTTTCAAAGTCGTCTCATATGGTCAGTGCGATCGCATCTGCTATAACTGTAGGCATGTCAGATGCAAGAATGCAAAGTTACAGTGTAAACATAGTCGAAGTCGAAGTTTCTTGCTCTCTCTGTTGTAAGCGTTATTTTGATTCAGGGAACACTAGACAATGTCTACCTATAAGATGTATAACCGACTTATTATCAAGATTGATAAATTCGAAGTTTTGGCGAACACGCCGGTTTACCGACTCTTGATTGTTGGAATCGAAGTTTTTGGTGAATATGGAAAAGTATAGTACTCCACTCACATATAATGAGCTGTCATATATCCTTCTCGAATGGGCATTCAAGAAGCTAGAATGAAAAGTTTCAAAGTAAACATAGTCGAAGTCGAAGTTTCTTGTTCTGCCTGTTGTGTACGTTATATCCGCTCTGATGTCGTCTCATATGATCGTTGCGAACTTATATGCTCCAGAGGTATCTATGTGGGATGATAGAATACAGAGTTACAGTGTGCAGACTGATGTTGTCAAAGTATCTCCACTAGCCGATTGCTCTCGTTATATGTCCTCTGAAGTCGTCCTATATGGTCAGTGCGATCGTATCTGCTATTACTGTAGGCATGTCAGATGCTAGAATGCGAAGTTACAGTGGAAATATAGTCGAAGTCGAAGTTTCTTGTTCTGCCTGTTGTGTGCGTTATACCCGTTTTGATGTCGTCTCATATGGTGGTTGCGAACTGATATGCTCCAAAGGTATCTATGTAAGATGATAAAATACAGAGATACAGTGTGCAGACTGATGTTGTCGAAGTATCTTTACTGGCCTATTGTTCTCGTTATATGTCCTCTGAAGTCGTCCTATATGGTCAGTGCAATCGTATCTGCTATTACTGTGTAGGCATGTCAGATGCTAGAATGCGAAGTTACAGTGTAAATATAGTCGAAGTCGAAGTTTCTTGTTCTGCCTGTTGTGTGCGTTATACCCGTTTTGATGTCATCTCATATGATGGTTGCGAACTGATATGCTCCAAAGGTATCTATGTAAGATGATGAAATACAGAGATACAGTGCGCAGACTGATGTTGTGGAAGTATCTTCATTTGCCTATTGTTCTCGTTATGAGTTCTTCAAAGTCGTCTCATATTATGGTCAGTGCGATCGCATCTGCTATACTTGTAGGCATGTCAGATGCTAGAATGCGAAGTTACAGTGTAGACAGAGTCGAAGTCGAAGTTTCTTGTTCTGTCTGTTGTGTGCGTTATACCCGCTTCGATGTCGTCTTATATAATAGTTGCGAACTCATTTGCTCCAAAGGTATCCATGTGAGATGATAGAATACAGAGATACAGTGTGCGGAATGATGTTGTCGAAGTATCTTTTTTTGCCTATTGTTCTCGTTATAAGTCCTTCAAAGTCGTCTCATATGGTCAGTGCGATCGCATCTGCTATAACTGTAGGCATGTCAGATGCTAGAATGCGAAGTTACAGTGTAGACATAGTCGAAGTTTCTTGTTCTGCCTGTTGTGTGCGTTATACCCGTTTTGATTTCGTATTATATGATCGTTGCGAACTACCATGCAACAAATGTATTCATGTGAAATGTTACAATACAGAGAAACAGTGTGCAGACGGATGTCGAAGTATCTTCACTTTTTTTTTTTTTATCGATTGGAGCGCACGAAAGGGAATTCCTATAATGTTCTCGTTATATGTCCCACGAAGTCGTCTTATATGGTCAGTGCGATCATATCTGCTATAGCTGTAGGCATGTCAGATGCTAGAATGCGGAGTTACAGTGTTAGCATAATCGGGGTCGAAGTTTCTTGTTCTGCCTGATGTGTGCAATAAACCTGCTTTGATTTCGTCTTATATAATAGTTGCGAACTCATATGCTCCAGAGGTATCCATGTGAGATGATAGAATACATAGAGACGGTATGCGGACTAATGTGGTCGAAGTATCTCCACTTGCCTATTGTTCTCGTTGTATGTCCTTCGAAGTCGTACTATATGATCAGTGCGATCGCATCTGCTATAACTGTAAGCATGTCAGATGCTAGAATGCGAAGTTACAGTGGAGACATAGTCGAAGTCGGAGTTTCTTGTTCTTCCTGTTGTGTGCGTTATACCCGTTTTGATGTCGTCTCATATGATGGTTGCAAACTACCATGCTACGAAGGTATTCATGTGAAATGTTACAATACAGAGATACAGTGTGCAGACGAGTGTCGATGTATCTTCATTCGTCAGTTGTTCTCGTTATATGTCCCACGAAGTCGTCTTATATGGTCAGTGCGATCGTATCTGTTATAGCTGTAGGCATGTCAGATGCTAGAATGCGGAGTTACAGTGTTAGCATATTCGGGGTCGAAGTTTCTTGTTCTGCCTGTTGTGTGCGTTATACCTGCTTCGATGACGTCTTATATAATAGTTGCGAACTCATATGCTCCAGAGGTATCCATGTGAGATGATAGAATACAGAGATACGGTATGCGGACTGATGTGGTCAAAGTATCTTCACTTGCCTTTTGTTCTCGTTGTATGTCCTTCGAAGTCGTACTATATGATCAGTGCGATCGCATCTGCTATAACTGTAAGCATGTCAGATGCTAGAATGCGAAGTTACAGTGGAGACATAGTCGAAGTCGGAGTTTCTTGTTCTTCCTGTTGTGTGCCTTATACCCGTTTTGATGTCGTCTCATATGATGGTTGCGAACTACCATGCTACAAAGGTATTCATGTGAAATGTCACAATACAGAGAAACAGTGTGCAGACGGATGTCGAAGTATCTTCACTTGTCAGTTGTTCTCGTTATATGTCCCACGAAGTCGTCTTATATGGTCAGTGCGATCGTATCTGCTATAGCTGTAGGCATGTCAGATGCTAGAATGCGGATTTACAGTATCAGCATAGTCGGGGTCGAAGTTTCTTGTTCTGCCTGTTGTGTGCGTTTTACCTGCTTCGATGACGTCTTATATAATAGTTGCGAACTCATATGCTCCAGAGGTATCCATGTGAGATGATAGAATACTCAGATACGGTATGCAGACTGATGTGGTCGAAGTATCTTCAATTGCCTACTGTTCTCGTTGTATGTCCTTCGAAGTCGTACTATATGGTCAGTGCGATCGTATCTGCAATCACTGTAGGCATGTCAGATGCAAGAATGCGAAGTTACAGTGTAAACATAGTCGAAGTTGAAGTTTCTTGCTCTCTTTGTTGTAAGCGTTAATTTGGTATCTATGTGAGATGATAGAATACAGAGATACAGTGTGCAGACTGATGTTGTCGAAGTATCTTCACTTGCCTATTGTTCTCGTTATATGTCCTTCGGAGTCGTCCTATTTGGTCAGTGCGTTCGCATCTGCTATAACTGTAGGCATGTCAGATGCAAGAATGCAAATTTCTAGTGTAAACATAGTCGAAGTCGAAGTTTCTAGTTCTCTCTGTTGTAAGCGTTATTTTGATTCAGGAAACACTAGACAATATCTACCTATAAGATGTATCACCGACTTATTATCAAGATTGATAAATTCGTAGTTTTGGCGAACACGCCGGTTTACCGACTCTTGATTGTTGGAATCGAAGTTTCTGGTGGATATGAAGAAGAATAGTACTCCACTCACATATAATGAGCTGTCATATATACTTCTTGGATAGGCATTCAAGAAGCTACAATGCAAAGTTACAAAGTAAACATAGTCGAAGTCAAAGTTTCTTGTTCTGCCTGTGTACGTTATACTTGCTTCGATGTTGTCTCATATAATCGTTGCGAACTTATATGCTCCAGAGGTATCCATGTGAGATGATAAATTACAGAGATACAGTGTGCAGACAAGTGTCGAAGTATCTTCACTTAACAGTTGTTCTCGTTATATGTCCCACGAAGTCGTCTTATATGGTCAGTGCGATCGTATCTGTTATAGTTGTAGGCATGTCAGATGCTAGAATGCGGATTTACAGTGTTAGCATAGTCGAGGTCGAAGTTTCTTGTTCTGCCTGATGTGTGCGTTATACTTGCTTCGATGACGTCTTATATAATAGTCGCGAACTCATATGCTCCAAAGATATCCATGTGAGATGATATAATACAGATATACAGTGTGCGGAATGATGTTGTCGAAGTATCTTTATTTGCCTATTGTTCTCGTTATAAGTACTTCAAAGTCGTCTCATATGGTCAGTGCGATCGCATCTTCCATAACTGTAGGCATGTCAGATGCTAGAATGCAAATTTACAGTGTAAATATAGTCGAAGTCGAAGTTTCTTGTTCTGCCTGTTGTGTGCGTTATACCCGTTCTGATGTCACCTCATATGATCATTGCGAACTAACATGCTACAAAGGTATTCATGTGAAATGTTACGATACCCGGTGTGCAGACGGATGTCGAAGTATCTTCACTCGTCAGTAGTTCTCGTTATATGTCCCACGAAGTCGTCTTATATGGTTAGTGCGGTCGTATCTGCTATAGCAGTAGGCATGTCAGATGCTAGAATGCAAAGTCACAGTGTGAATATAGTCGAAGTCGAAGTTTTTTGTTCTGCCTGTTGTGTGCGTTATACCCATTTTGATGTCGTCCCATATGATCGTTGCGAACTACCATGCAACAAAGGTATTCATGTGAAATGTTACAATACAGAGATACAGTGTGCAGACGGATGTCGAAGTATCTTCAATTGTCAGTTGTTCTCGTTATATGTCCCACGAAGTTGTCTTATATGGTCAGTGCGATCGTATCTGCCATAGCTGTAGGCATGTCAGATGCTAGAATACGGAGTTACAGTGTTAGCATAGTCGAGGTCGAAGTTTCTAGTTCTGCCTGTTGTGTGCGTTATACCTGTTACGATGTCGTCTTATATAACAGTTGCGAACTCATATGCTCCAGAGGTATATATGTGAGATGCTAGAATACTGAGATACGGTATACGGACTGATGTGGTCGAAGTATCTTCACTTGCCTATTGTTCTTGTTGTATGTCCTTCAGAGTCGTACTATATGATCAGTGCGATCGTATCTGCAATTACTGTAGGCATGTCAGATGCGAGAATGCGAAGTTACAGTGGAAACATAGTCGAAGTCGAAGTTTCTTGCTCTCCCTGTTGTGAGCGTTATTTTGATTCAGGAAACACTTGACAATGTCTACCTATAAGATGTATAACCGACTTATTATCAAGATTGATAAATTCGAAGTTTTGGCGAACACGCCGGTTTACCGACTCTCGATTGTTGGAATCGAAATTTTTGGTGAATATGGAGAAGTATAGTACTCCACTCACATAAAATGAGCTGTCATATATTCTTCTCGAATGGGCATTCAAGAAGCTAGAATGAAAAGTTTCAAAGTAAACATAGTCGAAGTCGAAGTTTCTTGTTCTGCCTGTTGTGTGCGTTATACCCATTTTGATGTCGTCCCATATGATCGTTGCGAACTACCATGCAACAAAGGTATTCATGTGAAATGTTACAATACAGAGATACAGTGTGCAGACGGATGTCGAAGTATCTTCAATTGTCAGTTGTTCTCGTTATATGTCCCACGAAGTTGTCTTATATGGTCAGTGCGATCGTATCTGCCATAGCTGTAGGCATGTCAGATGCTAGAATACGGAGTCACAGTGTTAGCATAGTCGAGGTCGAAGTTTCTTGTTCTGCCTGTTGTGTGCGTTATACTTGCTTCGATGACGTCTTATATAATAGTCGCGAACTCATATGCTCCAAAGATATCCATGTGAGATGATATAATACAGATATACAGTGTGCGGAATGATGTTGTCGAAGTATCTTTATTTGCCTATTGTTCTCGTTATAAGTACTTCAAAGTCGTCTCATATGGTCAGTGCGATCGCATCTACCATAACTGTAGGCATGTCAGATGCTAGAATGCAAATTTACAGTGTAAATATAGTCGAAGTCGAAGTTTCTTGTTCTGCCTGTTGTGTGCGTTATACCCGTTCTGATGTCGTCTCATATGATCATTGCGAACTAACATGCTACAAAGGTATTCATGTGAAATGTTACGATACCCGGTGTGCAGACGGATGTCGAAGTATCTTCACTCGTCAGTAGTTCTCGTTATATGTCCCACGAAGTCGTCTTATATGGTTAGTGCGGTCGTATCTGCTATAGCAGTAGGCATGTCAGATGCTAGAATGCAAAGTTACAGTGTGAATATAGTCGAAGTCGAAGTTTCTTGTTCTGCCTGTTGTGTGCGTTATACCCATTTTGATGTCGTCCCATATGATCGTTGCGAACTACCATGCAACAAAGGTATTCATGTGAAATGTTACAATACAGAGATACAGTGTGCAGACGGATGTCGAAGTATCTTCAATTGTCAGTTGTTCTCGTTATATGTCCCACGAAGTTGTCTTATATGGTCAGTGCGATCGTATCTGCCATAGCTGTAGGCATGTCAGATGCTAGAATACGGAGTCACAGTGTTAGCATAGTCGAGGTCGAAGTTTCTAGTTCTGCCTGTTGTGTGCGTTATACCTGTTACGATGTCGTCTTTTATAACAGTTGCGAACTCATATGCTCCAGAGGTACATATGTGAGATGATGGAATACTGAGATACGGTATACGGACTGATGTGGTCGAAGTATCTTCATTTGCCTATTGTTCTCGTGATAAGTCTTTCAAAGTCGTCTCATATGGTCAGTGCGATCGCATCTGCTATAACTGTAGGCATGTCAGATGCAAGAATGCAAAGTTACAGTGTAATCATAGTCGAAGTCGAAGTTTCTTGCTCTCTGTGTTGTAAGCGTTTTTTTGATTCAGGGAACACTAGACAATGTCTACCTATAAGATGTATAACCGACTCATTATCAAGATTGATAAATTCGAAGTTTTGGCGAACACGCCGGTTTACCGACTCTTGATTGTTGGAATCGAAGTTTTTGGTGAATATGGAGAAGTATAGTACTCCACTTACATATAATGAGCTGTCATATATTCTTCTCGAATGGGCATTCAAGAAGCTAGAATGAAAAGTTTCAAAGTAATCGAAGTCGAAGTTTCTTGTTCTGCCTGTTGTGTACGGTATATCCGCTTTGATGTCGTCTCATATGATCGTTGCGAACTTATATGCTCCAGAGGTATCTATGTGAGATGATAGAATACAGAGTTACAGTGTGCAGACTGATGTTGTCAAAGTATCTCCACTTGCCTATTGCTCTCGTTATATGTCCTCTGAAGTCGTCCTATATGGTCAGTGCGATCGTATCTGCTACAACTGTGGGCATGTCAGATGCTAGAATGCAAAGTTACAGTGTAAATATAGTCGAAGTTTCTTTTTCTGCCTGTTGTGTGCGTTATACCCGTTTTGATGTCATCTCATATGATCGATTTGAACTGATATGCTCCAGAGGTGAATGAAATAAAGAGATACAGTGTGCAGACTGATTTTGTCAAAGTATCCTCACTTGCCTATTGATCTTGTTATTTCTCCTTCAGAGTCTTCCTATATGGTCAATGCGATCGTATCGGTTTCAACTGTAGGCATGTCAGATGCTAGAATTCAGAGCCACAGTGTAAACATAGTCGAAGTTTCTTGTTCTCCCTGTTCTATGCGTTATTTCCGTTTCGATGTCGTCTCAAATGATCGTTGCGAACTGATATGCTCCAAAGATATCCATGTGAGATGATAGAATAAAGAGATACAGTGTGCGGACTGATGTTGTCGAAGTATCTTTATTTGCCTATTGTTCTAGTTATGAGTTCTTCAAAGTCGTCTCATATGGTCAGTGCGATCGCATCTGCTATACCTGTAGGCATGTCAGATGCTAGAATGCGAAGTTACAGTGTAGACATAGTCGAAGTTTGTTGTTCTGCCTGTTGTGTGCGTTATACCCGTTTTGATTTCGTCTCATATGATCGTTGCGAACTACCATGCTACAAATGTATTCATGTGAAATGTTACAATACAGAGAAACAGTGTTCAGACGGATGTCGAAATATCTTCACTTGTCAGTTGATCTCGTTATATGTCCCACGAAGTCGTCTTATATGGTCAGTGCGATCGTATCTGCTATAGCTGTAGGCATGTCAGATGCTAGAATGCGGAGTTACAGTGTTAGCATAGTCGGGGTCGAAGTTTCTTGTTCTGCGTGTTTTGTGCGTTATACCTGCTTCGATGTCGTCTCATATGATGGTTGCGAACTGATATGCTCCAAAGTTATCTATGTGAGATGATAAAATACAGAGATACAGTGTGCAGACTGATGTTGTCAAAGAATCTTTACTTGCCTATTGTTCTCGTTATATGTCCTCTGAAGTCGTCCTATATGGTCAGTTTGATCGTATCTGCTATAACTGTAGGCATGTCAGATGCTTGAATGCAAAAATACAGTGTAAATATAGTCGAAGTCCCTTTTTCTGCCTGTTGTGTGCGTTATACCCGTTTTGATGTCGTCTCATATGATCGATTTGAACTGATATGCTCCAGAGGTATCTATGTGAGATGATGAAATAAAGAGATACAGTGTGCAGACTGATTTCGTCAAAGTATCCTCACTTGCCTATTGATCTTGTTATTTGTCCTTCGGAGTCTTTCTATATGGTCAATGCGATCGTATCGGTTTCAACTGTAGGCATGTCAGATGCTAGAATTCAGAGCCACAGTGTAAACATAGTCGAAGTTTCTTGTTCTTCCTGTTTTATGCGTTATTTCCGTTTCGATGTCGTCTCAAATGATCGTTGCGAACTGATATGCTCCAAAGATATCCATGTGAGATGATAGAATACAGAGATACAGTGTGCGGACTGATGTTGTCGAAGTATCTTTATCTGCCTATTGTTCTCGTTATAAGTTCTTCAAAGTCGTCTCATATGGTCAGTGCGATCGTATCTGCTATAGCTGTAGGCATGTCAGATGCTAGAATGCGGAGTTACAGTGTTAGCATAGTAGGGGTCGAAGTTTCTTGTTCTGCCTGTTGTGTGCGTTATACCTGCTTCGATGACGTCTTATATAATAGTTGCGAACTCATATGCTCCAGAGGTATCCATGTGAGATGATAGAATACAGAGATACGGTATGCGGACTGATGTGGTCGAAGTATCTTCACTTGCCTATTGTTCTCGTTGTATGTCCTTCGAAGTCGTACTATATGATCAGTGCGATCGCATCTGCTGTAACTGTAAGCATGTCAGATGCTAGAATGCGAAGTTACAGTGGAGACATAGTCGAAGTCGGAGTTTCTTGATCTTCCTGTTGTGTGCGTTATACCCGTTTTGATGTCGTCTCATATGATGGTTGCGAACTACCATGCTACAAAGGTATTCATGTGGAATGTTACAATACAGAGATACAGTGTGCAGACGAGTGTCGAAGTATCTTCACTTGTCAGTTGTTCTCGTTATATGTCCCACGAAGTCGTTTTATATGGTCAGTGCGATCGTATCTGTTATAGCTGTAGGCATGTCAGATGCTAGAATGCGGAGTTACAGTGTTAGCATATTCGGGGTCGAAGTTTCTTGTTCTGCCTGTTGTGTGCGTTATACCTGCTTCGATGTCGTCTTATATAATAGTTGCGAACTCATATGCTCCAGAGGTATCCATGTGAGATGATAGAATACTGAGATACGGTATGCAGACTGATGTGGTCGAACTATCTTCACTTGCCTATTGTTCTCGTTGTATGTCCTTCGAAGTCAGCCTATATGGTCAGTGCGATCGTATCTGCAATTACTGTAGGCATGTCAGATGCAAGAATGCGAAGTTACAGTGGAAACATAGTCGAAGTCGAAGTTTCTTGCTCTTTCTGTTGTAAGCGTTATTTTGATTCAGGAAACACTAGACAATGTCAACCTATAAAATGTATAACCGACTAATTATCACTTATTACTCCACTCACAAATGATGAGCTGTCATATATACTTCTTGAATAGGCATTCAAGAAGCTAGAATGCGAAGTTACAATGTAAACATATTCGAAGTCAAAGTTTCTTGTTCTGCCTGTTGTGTACGTTATACCCGCTACGGTGTCGTCTTATATAAAAGTTGCGAACTCATATAATACAGAGATATAATGTGCGAAATGATGTTGTCGAAGTATCTTTATCTGCTTTTTGTTCTCGTTATAAGTTCTCCAAAGTCGTCTCATATAGTCAGTGCGATCGCATCTGCTATAACTGTAGGCATGTCAGATGCTAGAAGTTGAAGTTACAGTGTAGACATAGTCGAAGTCGAAGTTTCTTGTTCTGCCTATTGTGTGCGTTATACCCGCTTCGATGTCGTCTCATATGATCGTTGCGAACTAATATGCTCCAGAGGTATCTATGTGAGATGATAAAATACAGAGATTCAGTGTGCAGACTGATGTTGTCAAAGTATCTTCACTGGCCTATTGTACTCGTTATATGTCCTCTGAGGTCGTCCTATATGGTCAGGTTAGGTTAGGTTAGGTTAGGCATGTCAGATGCTAGAATGCAAAGTTACAGTGTGAATATAGTCGAAGTCGAAGTTTCTTGTTCTGCCTGTTGTGTGCGTTATACCCGTTTTGATGTCGTCCCATATGATCGTTGCGAACTACCATGCAACAAAGGTATTCATATGAAATGTTACAATACAGAAATACATTGTGCAGACGGATGTCGAAGTATCTTCAATTGTCAGTTGTTCTCGTTATATGTCTCACGAAGTCGTCTTATTTGGTCAGTGCGATCGTATCTGCCATAGCTGTAGGCATGTCAGATGCTAGAATACGGAGTTACAGTGTTAGCATAGTCGGGGTCGAAGTTTCTCGTTCTGCCTGTTGTGTGCGTTATACCTGTTTCGATGCCGTCTTATATAATAGTTGCGAACTCATATGCTCCAGAGGTGTCCATGTGAGATGATAGAATACTGAGATACGGTATGCGGACTGATGTGGTCGAAGTATCTTCACTTGCCTATTGTTCTCGTTGTATGTCCTTCGGAGTCGTACTATATGATCAGTGCGATCGTATCTGCAATTACTGTAGGCATTTCAGATGCAAGAATGCGAAGTTACAGTGGAAACATAGTCGAAGTCAAAGTTTCTTGCTCTCCTTGTTGTGACCGTTATTTTGATTCAGGAAACACTTGACAATGTCTACCTATAAGATGTATAACCGACTTATTATCAGGATTGATGAATTCGAAGTTTTGGCGAACACGCCGGTTTACCGACTCTTGATTGTTGGAATCGAAGTTTCTGGTGGATATGAAAAAGTATAGTACTCCACTCACCTATAATGAGCTGTCATATATACTTCTCGAATAGGCATTCAAGAAGCTAGAATACAAAGTTACAAAGTAAACATAGTCGAAGTCAAAGTTTCTTGTTCTGCCTGTTGTGTACGTTATACCCGCTACGGTGTCGTCTTATATAAAAGTTGCGAACTCATATAATACAGAGATATAATGTGCGAAATGATGTTGTCGAAGTATCTTTATCTGCTTTTTGTTCTCGTTATAAGTTCTCCAAAGTCGTCTCATATAGTCAGTGCGATCGCATCTGCTATAACTGTAGGCATGTCAGATGCTAGAAGTTGAATTTACAGTGTAGACATAGTCGAAGTCGAAGTTTCTTGTTCTGCCTATTGTGTGCGTTATACCCGCTTCGATGTCGTCTCATATGATCGTTGCGAACTAATATGCTCCAGAGGTATCTATGTGAGATGATAAATTACAGAGATTCAGTGTGCAGACTGATGTTGTCAAAGTATCTTCACTGGCCTATTGTACTCGTTATATGTCCTCTGAGGTCGTCCTATATGGTCAGGTTAGGTTAGGTTAGGTTAGGCATGTCAGATGCTAGAATGCAAAGTTACAGTGTGAATATAGTCGAAGTCGAAGTTTCTTGTTTTGCCTGTTGTGTGCGTTATACCCGTTTTGATGTCGTCCCACATGATCGTTGCGAACTACCATGCAACAAAGGTATTCATATGAAATGTTACAATACAGAAATACATTGTGCAGACGGATGTCGAAGTATCTTCAATTGTCAGTTGTTCTCGTTATATGTCTCACGAAGTCGTCTTATTTGGTCAGTGCGATCGTATCTGCCATAGCTGTAGGCATGTCAGATGCTAGAATACGGAGTCACAGTGTTAGCATAGTCGGGGTCGAAGTTTCTCGTTCTGCCTGTTGTGTGCGTTATACCTGTTTCGATGCCGTCTTATATAATAGTTGCGAACTCATATGCTCCAGAGGTGTCCATGTGAGATGATAGAATACTGAGATACGGTATGCGGACTGATGTGGTCGAAGTATCTTCACTTGCCTATTGTTCTCGTTGTATGTCCTTCGGAGTCGTACTATATGATCAGTGCGATCGTATCTGCAATTACTGTAGGCATTTCAGATGCAAGAATGCGAAGTTACAGTGGAAACATAGTCGAAGTCAAAGTTTCTTGCTCTCCTTGTTGTGACCGTTATTTTGATTCAGGAAACACTTGACAATGTCTACCTATAAGATGTATAACCGACTTATTATCAGGATTGATGAATTCGAAGTTTTGGCGAACACGCCGGTTTACCGACTCTTGATTGTTGGAATCGAAGTTTCTGGTGGATATGAAAAAGTATAGTACTCCACTCACCTATAATGAGCTGTCATATATACTTCTCGAATAGGCATTCAAGAAGCTAGAATACAAAGTTACAAAGTAAACATAGTCGAAGTCAAAGTTTCTTGTTCTGCCTGTTGTGTACGTTATACCCGCTTCGATGTCGTCTCATATAATCGTTGCGAACTTATATGCTCCAGAGGTATCTATGTGAGATGATAAAATACAGAGATACAGTGTGCAGACTGATGTTGTCAAAGTACTTCACTTGCCTATTGTTCTCGTTATATGTCCTCTGAAGTCGTCCTATATGGTCAGTGCGATCGTATCTGCTATTGCTGTAGGCATGTCAGATGCTAGAATACGGAGTTACAGTGTTAGCATAGTCGTGGTCGAAGTTTCTTGTTCTGCCTGTTGTGTGCGTTATACCTGCTTCGATGTCGTCTTATAT
Source organism: Phaedon cochleariae (assembly GCA_918026855.4). NCBI lineage: Eukaryota > Metazoa > Arthropoda > Insecta > Coleoptera > Chrysomelidae > Phaedon > Phaedon cochleariae. The sequence goes on from OU896720.1 coordinate 11,079,759, forward strand.
AATAGTTGCGAACTCATATTCTCCAGAGGTATCCATGTGAGATGATAGAATACTGAGATACGGTATGCAGACTGATGTGGTCGAAGTATCTTCACTTGCCTATTGTTCTCGTTGTATGTCCTCCGAAGTCATACTTTATGGTCAGTGCGATCGTATCTGCAATTACTGTAGGCATGTCAGATGCAAGAATGCGAAGTTACAGTGGAAACTTAGTCGAAGTCAAAGTTTCTTGCTCTTCCTGTTGTAAGCGTTATTTTGATTCAGGGAACTCTAGACAATGTCTATCTATAAGATGTATAACCGACTAATTATCACTTATTACTCCACTCACAAATAATGAGCTGTCATATATACTTCTTGAATAGGCATTCAAGAAGCTAGAATGCAAAGTTACAATGTAAACATATTCGAAGTCAAAGTTTCTTGTTCTGCCTGTTGTGTACGTTATACATGCTTCGGTGTCGTCTTATATAATAGTTGCGAACTCATATGCTTCAAAGGTATACATGTGAGATGATATAATACAGAGATACAGTGTGCGGAATGATGTTGTCGAAGTATCTTCATCCGCCTTTTGTTCTCGTTATAAGTTCTCCAAAGTCGTCTCATATAGTCAGTGCGATCGCATCTGCTATAACTGTAGGCATGTCAGATGCTGGAATGTGAAGTTACAGTGTAGACATAGTCGAAGTCGAAGTTTCTTGTTCTGCCTATTGTGTGCGTTATACCCGCTTCGATGTCGTCTCATACGATCGTTGCGAACTAATATGCTCCAGAGGTATCTATGTGAGATGATAAAATACAGAGATTCAGTGTGCAGACTGATGTTGTCAAAGTATCTCCACTTGCCTATTGTACTCGTTATATGTCCTCTGAAGTCGTCCTATATGGTCAGTGCGATCGTATCTGCTATAACTGTAGGCATGCCAGATGCTAGAATGCAAAGTCACAGTGTGAATATAGTCGAAGTCGAAGTTTCTTGTTCTGCCTGTTGTGTGCGTTATACCCGTTTTGATGTCGTCCCATATGATCGTTGCGAACCACCATGCAACAAAGGTATTCATGTGAAATGTTACAATACAGAGATACAGTGTGCAGACGGATGTCGAAGTATCTTCAATTGTCAGTTGTTCTCGTTATATGTCCCACGAAGTCGTCTTATATGGTCAGTACGATCGTATCTGCCATAGCTGTAGGCATGTCAGATGCTAGAATACGGAGTTACAGTGTTAGCATAGTCGGGGTCGAAGTTTCTCGTTCTGCCTGTTGTGTGCGTCATACCTGTTTCGATGTCGTCTTATATAATAGTTGCGAACTCATATGCTCCAGAGGTATCCATGTGAGATGATAGAATACTGAGATACGGTATGCGGACTGATGTGGTCGAAGTATCTTCACTTGCCTATTGTTCTCGTTGTATGTCCTTCGGAGTTGTACTATATGATCAGTGCGATCGTATCTGCAATTACTGTAGGCATGTCAGATGCAAGAATGCGAAGTTACAGTGGAAACATAGTCGAAGTCGAAGTTTCTTGCTCTCCCTATTGTGAGCGTTATTTTGATTCAGGAAACACTTGACAATGTCTACCTATAAGATGTATAACCGACTTATTATCAAGATTGATAAATTCGAAGTTTTGGCGAACACGCCGGTTTACCGACTCTTGATTGTTGGAATCGAAGTTTCTGGTGAATATGAAAAAGTATAGTACTCCACTCACATATAATGAGCTGTCATATATACTTCTCGAATAGGCATTCAAGAAGCTAGAATACAAAGTTACAAAGTAAACATAGTCGAAGTCAAAGTTTCTTGTTCTGCCTGTTGTGTACGTTATACCCGCTTCGATGTCGTCTCATATAATCGTTGCGAACTTATATGCTCCAGAGGTATCTATGTGAGATGATAAAATACAGAGATACAGTGTGCAGACTGATGTTGTCAAAGTATCTTCACTTGCCTATTGTTCTCGTTATATGTCCTCTGAAGTCGTCCTATATAGTCAGTGCGATCGTATCTGCTATAACTGTAGGCATGTCAGATGTTAGAATACGAAGTTACAGGTAAATATAGTCAAAGTCGAAGTTTCTGGTTTTCCCAGTTGTGTGCGTTATACCCGTTTTGATGTCGTCTCATATGATCGATGCGAACTGATATGCTCCAGAGGTATCTATGTAAGATGATATGATACAGAGATACGGTGTGCAGACTGATGTTGTCAAAGTATCCTCACTTGCCTATTGATCTTGTGATATGTTCTTAGTAAAGGAGCTGCACCGGTTCCAGAATCAAAACGTCACTTTTCCCATGTTAATCTCCATAAGAAAAGTTAAGGTTCATTCTGCAATTTTTGGTTCCTTTCAAGGTCATCCAACGAGCGACGCGAGAGATCCGTTCTAGAGATAACGGCGCGCATTTCGATACATTTTTCAATCAATAATGGCTATATACAGGGTGTATGAGTTGGCTAATAGTTGGGGAAAAAATATATAGAGTGAACCCAAAAGGCGTTATACCTCCCCGACGAGTAGACTACTAGCATATAGGCTACCCGCTAGCTAATGATATATACAGAGCGTTTGAGATGGATAACAGTCAAAAAATATACAGGGCGACCTACCCACTTTTGAGAGATTAGGCAGCTGACGTGTGACAGATGACAAAGATTGATGACACGTGACTAGGCGACCTGCAAGTCGGCTATCTAATAATTTAATTCAATATACAGGGTGTTTGAGTTAGCAATAGCGATACAAAAGTATATACAGGGTGTCTCACAGGTAGCAAACATACGTATGACAGAGTATCCGTTTGATATACAGCAATAATAGCAATACAAACTCGCATAGGGCACTCGTGGCCTGACGTTTGACATTTGACAGATGACCAAAAACGCAAAACGGTGCGCATTTAATTAAATTTTTCACCCAATAATGGCTATATACAGGGTGTTTGAGTTGTATATCAGCTGAAAAAATATACAGGGTGATTCGCAGTAATACTACCCCACTCTAGGGTATCAGAGGGTTGAAGAGGGTGCAGGTACTCTAAGAGAAGGATTTTTAACAGGCACTTCGAAAATAATGGTTTCTCTATATGCAAAGTCTCAAGGTTTATGAGATATCATTTGAAATGTGTGTGTGTGTAAACGTTCAGTTATGTGATGGAAATATGTCGAACAACTCTTTATCAAAACTCGTTCAATAACATGATATATACAGGGTGTTTGAGTTAGCAATAGCGATGAGAAAATATATATACAGGGCGTCTCAGGGGTAGACTCAGCGAACATACGTATGATAGAGTATCCGTTTGATATACAGCAATAATAGCAATACAAACTTATATAGGGCACTCGTGGCAAGAAGTTAAAGGTGAACTCAGCAAAAGTGTGACAGATGACGCTATTTGACGATTCCGATCATTATACAGGGGTGTTTGGATAGCAATAAGAATATATACAAGAAGGCAAGAACTGACAGGCGGACCCTGCGAACATATTAACGTACGACAGATGACTCGCTAGAGTCCGTTGAATATACAGGGCTTTCAAATAGTAATACAAACTTGTATAGGGCAGATCAATTAAATTCAATTGGATTAAAGGAACTTACTCAGTCCGAAATGGCTTTATTTCTGAGATACAGGGTGGTAAAGTTGTAGAATGAAAATCGAATTATTCAGACATTCAACAACTAAAGTATGACAGATGACATTTATACTATTCGATAGATGACATATTACGTATGACACGTAACCTTCCAGCGCTTATCGAAAACAGATATCCAGGTTTAGCACAACCTACGAATTTCAAGAAAGCGAAAGAGTTAATTTTTCCCTAGATTCTACGGAAATTACAAGTTACGTCCCATAAGTGACTGCGTAAAACAAAGCAGAGTTTTCCCCAGATCTACGTACTTTTTCGCGAATATCATTATATACAAAGCGATTAGAAAAACCTAAGTCAACTGAAAAAACATATACAGGATGAGCCAAATAAGTGGAGTGGAATATATATTCAAGAAACATATACAGAATGAGTCACAAATCTCGAGTCGAATGAATTATTTGAAAAACATATACAGGGGGTAGAAAAAATTCAAAATTTATTACCACTCATTCAAATAATAATGAAAAACAAACTATCGAACTACCATGAACCCAATCACGATGTAATTCAATCAAATGGATGATAGATGACATGACAGCAGATGACCGAGGCAGATAACAAACGATCGAATAGCAGTTTCTATATACAGAAACATAGTCAGAGTCTTGAAATTCTCTATACTTATAATGATAATATTAGACATCAGGCGAACTCAGCATACCTATACCCAGTAAAAACATCCTTTTACCGTCCACGTCGAAATATGTCGAACAACTCTTTAGCAAAACTCGTTTTTCTTATGGAAGTATTCAGATGTATTCAGAGGTCTTCAGATCATACCTTCAGAAGTATTCAGATGTATTCAGAGGTCTTCAGAGGTATTCAAAAGTATTCAGATGTATTCAGAGGTCTTCAGAGGTATTCAAGAGTATTCCGAAGATATTCAGAAGCACGAAGTTCGAGCTACCCCGTATGCAAACAGGAAAAAATAGGATATAAATACCTGAACAGCGAAGAAATTCACCATTTTCAGACACTTTTCACTGAAACTATGCACATGACACTGAACAGAGTATAGTCCGACACTTGGGAAAAACCCCAGCTCCTAACAGGTAGTGTTGAAAATCGAACTAATGAATAGAAATGAAGAATGATTGATTCAACAAAAAATATAACCAATCACCCCTCATTTGTCCATGCAAAAAATTCGAAAATAAATAGGCGATAACTTCATAAACATATTCCTTATATCAAACTGAATGAACTGGAATGAAAGAAGAATGATTCTACCAATGCCAGCCGATAACGATTTCCTGTTTACTGCGATATAATTATTATATCCGAAAAACATTATCATAGGAAATTATTGAAGTAAAATAATATATTATATTTATCCCATATCACAGCCATGATCTTATAATTCAGAATTGGAGTTTATCACTATAACGTGATAGAAAAATTCAGAACTCAAAGGCCTCTCGGATAGAAATAATAGGGAAAATATAGGACAAAAATGGAACGTTACCTCTCATACAAAAATGTTATTATTCGGAATGATTTATTTTACGTGGATATACATTCTTTGAAAGGAGAAACATGTGAAATTCAACCGACGATTCATATGAACAAAGAAACAAATATACAGAGTGGATCATTTAAGAAAATTTCCATACAGCAATTGACATTAGGCAGAACCTAACACATAGTAGGTATATACAAGGTACATCAAAATATCCAACACTTATACACAACACTGCCTTGTCTGCGATATTGGAATACAATATCCATATGTGATAGATCATGTTTGTAGACACTCACATAGTAACTAGGACATATTATTATTACTAGGCAAAGTGGCGGATGAATCAAAATACCTAACACACGTACACAGTTCCACGGACTTAATTGACTACGATATCAGAAATCAATATAGTTATCAATGGTTGATCACTCAAAGCTATATTATCAAATCTTCAATTTAATTAATATTCCTATAATATAAACGTCGTACTATTTTCTGTGAATAACACAGAGCACGCTAAGTGAATATTACAATATACAAAGTTCCAATGATTATGAGATATCAATAAAATGAATGAAAAATATAAAAATAGCCAGTATAGTGCTTCCTTAAAAATACTGAATACTAAGAACAATAGGCGTCATACGATAAATGCGTGAATAGAATACTATACTCTTTCTACGACATCAGATAACTCCAGATACTGCGAAGACACCTCAACGATAATACCTATTTGCAAAGTCTGAAGATCTCAGAGATAATACACAGAAAATTCTAATAATCGTTACTCCCAAGCAGAACGTGAACATCGCATGATATGTCAACTATTAAAAAAATTGATCAACAAGAATATAAAATGATGGAAACAAACCATTCTTTTTACTTGAGATATAACAAACACGATATCCATCATGCAAAATTTTCGGAAAAAAATTATTATACCTACACCTATTAATAACAATAAAGAGTATTCCAAGCGGAGATCACAATATACAAAGTTTCAACGATTGTTATATATCAACAAAATGAATGGAAAATGAGCAGAACAACCGGCGTGAATAGCCTATATTTTTACGTTATCCTTCATCAACCTTGAATAAGGCTTTATCAATAATACTAACGATAGATACGTGAAAAACAAATCTGTACTAAGAACAGTGAATGTCATTAAGAAGATGTGCGAATAAAATACTGTACTTTTTCTACGACAACTGATGTCATACCAGGCTTACAATACCTAGCTCTTTCAATAACAATGAGTACTCTGAAAGAAGACCACGCATACATTTCAATAGGGCAAAATCTCAAAGTTCTCAGGAACAGAATCGAAATAATATTTCAGGAGCATTGTCCAAATGGTCGACGTTGAAAATAACGTAAGATAGATGAACTTGCTAGAGATATCATGTGAAACCTCGACCGAGTTCCAAGATCTCCAAGTGTTCAATACCTTACCTCCTCCGTCCATCCTCCCTATAGGCATGCGCGATTTTCTTTAACCATCATAGGAGCTCTCATTCGTACGATCCAAGAGATGAAAACCTAATAATCTGACACCTATTGTGGCACCAAAAAATTTAAACAGCGTATATGAATTAACATCTTAGAGAAATATATCCAAACAGGTTATCATTCATCACGAAGAATCATTCCTCTCTTATCAGGTGAAATGTCTACAACTATATGAAATGATCACAAGGTACCATTCTTTCCAACCAAAATAAGGATACCATATGACAAACAGATCCATCATGATTGCACTGCTACACAAGAACTAGAATTTTTATTTCAGACGAAAAGCTACTCTACAAAATACAGATACGACCTGTTTTAGCAAACTGCTCCACATATAGGGTTCAACGTCACAAACATAATTATGCTGATGCTCCTAGATGCCATCTAAAGGAACTCGCTCGCCAGGCAGGTGATGCCACACTCACTAATTCTTTAACATCATTGAAACATCACAGGAAAGTCAGCGATCTTCAACTTTTACACAGATATTTCCATAGGAAATAATTTCAGAAATATCTAATATCACTAGCAATAGCAACCAGACGAACTCGACAAGCCCAGACAACACACACATTATTTCGTCAATCGACAAATATATCGAACAACCCTCTGCGAAAACTCGTTCCTTGATAGAACAGCACAGCTTCACCAGAAGAAGTATTTGGATGATCTGCGCATGTGCAGATCACTCCTCTGAATCATTTAATAATCTTATTATGCGCAGACAGAGCATTTCACATTCGACTGCAGAGTAGATATGGTGAATATTTGTGAGCGCTGTCATCAAGAAGCGAAAACGGTACGAGAACTTTGTGGAAATTGTTTTATAACAGAGTGCCTCAATACTGGAGAGCGGATTGCTTTCAACATCAATAGAACGTGGGAATGTTTTAAAAAGCGAAAATTTCGCTATAATCGACACCAGGCATTGTGTGAGAAATGTGGGAAATTCTTGAATAAAACTAATCTATACCACCATATGATGAATGCCCATAGAGTGGACGCCACTAATTCGAATAACCTAGCTGATTAGCGGATGGCAGTTGATGGATTCAAAAGTCTTCAGATCACACCACTAGAAGTATTCAGATGTATTCAGAAGTCTTCAGAGGTATTCAGATGTCTTCAGATCATGCCTTCAGAAGTATTCAGATGTCTTCATTATTATTGCCGAGTTCCTAATAAAATTCATACTTTGATACATTTTATTCCATATGAGGAAAACCCGTCGTGCGAGCCAATAGATCATACAAGTCGTCTCAATAGCCCGATCAGAACTGCGAAAATACACGTAAAATCTATCTACCCAATCCATCACATAGTAAAAATATAAAGTTTTCACTAAAATCCATAGTTTACGATATTGCCTCAACCAACCAATCAACCGGCTAACCAACCATTCATTCAACAAACCTACAACCATCCAACAACCATCCAACAATCAACCAACCAACCAACAACCAACCAACCAACCAACCAACCAACAACAATCAACCAACCAACCAACAACCAACCAACCAACCAACAACCAACAACCAACAACCAACAACCAACCAACAACCAACAACCAACCACCAATCAACCAACCAACCAACCAACAACAACCAACCAACGATCAATAACCAACCATCCAACAACCAACAACCAACCAACAACCAACCAACAACCAATCACCAACCAACCACCAACCATCAACCAACCACCAACCAACCACCAACAACCAACCAACAACCTACCAACCAACCAATCAACCAACCAACCAACAACAACCAACCAACGACCAACAACCAACCAACCAACAACCAACAACCAACAACCAACCAACCACCAACCAACCACCACCAACCACCAACCAACCACCAACCACCAACCAACAACCAACAACCAACCAACAACCTACCAACCAACCAACCAATCAACCAACCAACCAACCAACCACCAGAACGTTGCCAGTGGGAGGTCATGGGCATCCACAACAATGCGACAACCATATGAAATGATCACAAAGTACCATTCTTTCCAACCAGAATAAAGATACCATAATATAATGATAATTATGAACATCGAAGAAGTCGAACAGTATATATGACAAACAGATCCATCACGAATGCTCTGCAAGACAAGAACTAGGATTTTTATTTCAGACGAAAAGCTACTCTACAAAATACAGATACGACATGTGTTAGAATACTGCTCCACATATAGGGTTCAACGCCGCAAACATCATTATGCTGATGCTCCTAGATGCTATCCAAAAAAAACAAGCCGCTTGCCTGGCAGGTGATGCCACACTCACTAATTCTTTAACCCAACGACTCTTTTGAACATGACTTCTTTATCTCATATATCTCGGATGATTTACGAAACCCGAATGATTCAACGTGTGAATAAGTGTTTCAGGTCGACGAACGAATTCGATATGCACATCGACGACACACCTGCGGGAGTGCTAGTTACCCCTGTTAGTATCACCAATAAGCCATGTTAGCCCCGGTATTCTACTAGCTTGTCCCGTTAGTCTTTGCCGTACTGCTAGTTAGCCCCGTTAGCCCCGGTATTCTACTAGCTTGTCCCGTTAGTCTTTGTCGTACTGCTAGTTAGCCCCGTTAGCCCCGGTATTCTACTAGCTTGTCCCGTTAGTCTTTGTCGTACTGCTAGTTAGCCCCGTTAGCCCCGTTAGTCCGTGCTGCCATCTCCATGATACATATCCTCACTAACCCATAGAACTGTTTGATTGGCAAAAGAATATCCTGCAGCCTCGAGAGTCTTGAGAATTCTAACAGGATAGGTTAGAGAGTAGGCCGACATCATTGGTTGGGTTTGATGCTATTTCGACATGGACCTTTTAGCTACGATAGGTTAGACCTATTCTCCTGGTGGCTCGTTTGCGATTATCAGACTCGCTCCGCTCATCTGTTAAACATTCAAACGAGCCACCAGGAGAATAGGTCTAACCTATCGTAGCTAAAAGGTCCATGTCGAAATAGCATCAAACCCAACCAATGATGTCGGCCTACTCTCTAACCTATCCTGTTAGAATTCTCAAGACTCTCGAGGCTGCAGGATATTCTTTTGCCAATCAAACAGTTCTATGGGTTAGTGAGGATATGTATCATGGAGATGGCAGCACGGACTAACGGGGCTAACGGGGCTAACTAGCAGTACGACAAAGACTAACGGGACAAGCTAGTAGAATACCGGGGCTAACGGGGCTAACTAGCAGTACGACAAAGACTAACGGGACAAGCTAGTAGAATACCGGGGCTAACGGGGCTAACTAGCAGTACGGCAAAGACTAACGGGACAAGCTAGTAGAATACCGGGGCTAACATGGCTTATTGGTGATACTAACAGGGGTAACTAGCACTCCCGCAGGTGTGTCGTCGATGTGCATATCGAATTCGTTCGTCGACCTGAAACACTTATTCACACGTTGAATCATTCGGGTTTCGTAAATCATCCGAGATATATGAGATAAAGAAGTCATGTTCAAAAGAGTCGTTGGGTTAAAGAATTAGTGAGTGTGGCATCACCTGCCAGGCAAGCGGCTTGTTTTTTTTGGATAGCATCTAGGAGCATCAGCATAATGATGTTTGCGGCGTTGAACCCTATATGTGGAGCAGTATTCTAACACATGTCGTATCTGTATTTTGTAGAGTAGCTTTTCGTCTGAAATAAAAATCCTAGTTCTTGTCTTGCAGAGCATTCGTGATGGATCTGTTTGTCATATATACTGTTCGACTTCTTCGATGTTCATAATTATCATTATATTATGGTATCTTTATTCTGGTTGGAAAGAATGGTACTTTGTGATCATTTCATATGGTTGTCGCATTGTTGTGGATGCCCATGACCTCCCACTGGCAACGTTCTGGTGGTTGGTTGGTTGGTTGGTTGATTGGTTGGTTGGTTGGTAGGTTGTTGGTTGGTTGTTGGTTGTTGGTTGGTGGTTGGTGGTTGGTGGTTGGTTGGTGGTTGGTGGTGGTTGGTTGGTGGTTGGTTGGTTGTTGGTTGTTGGTTGTTGGTTGGTTGGTTGTTGGTCGTTGGTTGGTTGTTGTTGGTTGGTTGGTTGGTTGATTGGTTGGTTGGTAGGTTGTTGGTTGGTTGTTGGTGGTTGGTTGGTGGTTGGTTGATGGTTGGTGGTTGGTTGGTGATTGGTTGTTGGTTGGTTGTTGGTTGGTTGTTGGTTGTTGGATGGTTGGTTGTTGATCGTTGGTTGGTTGTTGTTGGTTGGTTGGTTGGTTGATTGGTGGTTGGTTGTTGGTTGTTGGTTGGTTGTTGGTTGTTGGTTGTTGGTTGTTGGTTGTTGGTTGGTTGGTTGGTTGTTGGTTGGTTGGTTGATTGTTGTTGGTTGGTTGGTTGGTTGGTTGGTTGTTGGTTGGTTGGTTGATTGTTGGATGGTTGTTGGATGGTTGTAGGTTTGTTGAATGAATGGTTGGTTAGCCGGTTGATTGGTTGGTTGAGGCAATATCGTAAACTATGGATTTTAGTGAAAACTTTATATTTTTACTATGTGATGGATTGGGTAGATAGATTTTACGTGTATTTTCGCAGTTCTGATCGGGCTATTGAGACGACTTGTATGATCTATTGGCTCGCACGACGGGTTTTCCTCATATGGAATAAAATGTATCAAAGTATGAATTTTATTAGGAACTCGGCAATAATAATGAAGACATCTGAATACTTCTGAAGGCATGATCTGAAGACATCTGAATACCTCTGAAGACTTCTGAATACATCTGAATACTTCTAGTGGTGTGATCTGAAGACTTTTGAATCCATCAACTGCCATCCGCTAATCAGCTAGGTTATTCGAATTAGTGGCGTCCACTCTATGGGCATTCATCATATGGTGGTATAGATTAGTTTTATTCAAGAATTTCCCACATTTCTCACACAATGCCTGGTGTCGATTATAGCGAAATTTTCGCTTTTTAAAACATTCCCACGTTCTATTGATGTTGAAAGCAATCCGCTCTCCAGTATTGAGGCACTCTGTTATAAAACAATTTCCACAAAGTTCTCGTACCGTTTTCGCTTCTTGATGACAGCGCTCACAAATATTCACCATATCTACTCTGCAGTCGAATGTGAAATGCTCTGTCTGCGCATAATAAGATTATTAAATGATTCAGAGGAGTGATCTGCACATGCGCAGATCATCCAAATACTTCTTCTGGTGAAGCTGTGCTGTTCTATCAAGGAACGAGTTTTCGCAGAGGGTTGTTCGATATATTTGTCGATTGACGAAATAATGTGTGTGTTGTCTGGGCTTGTCGAGTTCGTCTGGTTGCTATTGCTAGTGATATTAGATATTTCTGAAATTATTTCCTATGGAAATATCTGTGTAAAAGTTGAAGATCGCTGACTTTCCTGTGATGTTTCAATGATGTTAAAGAATTAGTGAGTGTGGCATCACCTGCCTGGCGAGCGAGTTCCTTTAGATGGCATCTAGGAGCATCAGCATAATTATGTTTGTGACGTTGAACCCTATATGTGGAGCAGTTTGCTAAAACAGGTCGTATCTGTATTTTGTAGAGTAGCTTTTCGTCTGAAATAAAAATTCTAGTTCTTGTGTAGCAGTGCAATCATGATGGATCTGTTTGTCATATGGTATCCTTATTTTGGTTGGAAAGAATGGTACCTTGTGATCATTTCATATAGTTGTAGACATTTCACCTGATAAGAGAGGAATGATTCTTCGTGATGAATGATAACCTGTTTGGATATATTTCTCTAAGATGTTAATTCATATACGCTGTTTAAATTTTTTGGTGCCACAATAGGTGTCAGATTATTAGGTTTTCATCTCTTGGATCGTACGAATGAGAGCTCCTATGATGGTTAAAGAAAATCGCGCATGCCTATAGGGAGGATGGACGGAGGAGGTAAGGTATTGAACACTTGGAGATCTTGGAACTCGGTCGAGGTTTCACATGATATCTCTAGCAAGTTCATCTATCTTACGTTATTTTCAACGTCGACCATTTGGACAATGCTCCTGAAATATTATTTCGATTCTGTTCCTGAGAACTTTGAGATTTTGCCCTATTGAAATGTATGCGTGGTCTTCTTTCAGAGTACTCATTGTTATTGAAAGAGCTAGGTATTGTAAGCCTGGTATGACATCAGTTGTCGTAGAAAAAGTACAGTATTTTATTCGCACATCTTCTTAATGACATTCACTGTTCTTAGTACAGATTTGTTTTTCACGTATCTATCGTTAGTATTATTGATAAAGCCTTATTCAAGGTTGATGAAGGATAACGTAAAAATATAGGCTATTCACGCCGGTTGTTCTGCTCATTTTCCATTCATTTTGTTGATATATAACAATCGTTGAAACTTTGTATATTGTGATCTCCGCTTGGAATACTCTTTATTGTTATTAATAGGTGTAGGTATAATAATTTTTTTCCGAAAATTTTGCATGATGGATATCGTGTTTGTTATATCTCAAGTAAAAAGAATGGTTTGTTTCCATCATTTTATATTCTTGTTGATCAATTTTTTTAATAGTTGACATATCATGCGATGTTCACGTTCTGCTTGGGAGTAACGATTATTAGAATTTTCTGTGTATTATCTCTGAGATCTTCAGACTTTGCAAATAGGTATTATCGTTGAGGTGTCTTCGCAGTATCTGGAGTTATCTGATGTCGTAGAAAGAGTATAGTATTCTATTCACGCATTTATCGTATGACGCCTATTGTTCTTAGTATTCAGTATTTTTAAGGAAGCACTATACTGGCTATTTTTATATTTTTCATTCATTTTATTGATATCTCATAATCATTGGAACTTTGTATATTGTAATATTCACTTAGCGTGCTCTGTGTTATTCACAGAAAATAGTACGACGTTTATATTATAGGAATATTAATTAAATTGAAGATTTGATAATATAGCTTTGAGTGATCAACCATTGATAACTATATTGATTTCTGATATCGTAGTCAATTAAGTCCGTGGAACTGTGTACGTGTGTTAGGTATTTTGATTCATCCGCCACTTTGCCTAGTAATAATAATATGTCCTAGTTACTATGTGAGTGTCTACAAACATGATCTATCACATATGGATATTGTATTCCAATATCGCAGACAAGGCAGTGTTGTGTATAAGTGTTGGATATTTTGATGTACCTTGTATATACCTACTATGTGTTAGGTTCTGCCTAATGTCAATTGCTGTATGGAAATTTTCTTAAATGATCCACTCTGTATATTTGTTTCTTTGTTCATATGAATCGTCGGTTGAATTTCACATGTTTCTCCTTTCAAAGAATGTATATCCACGTAAAATAAATCATTCCGAATAATAACATTTTTGTATGAGAGGTAACGTTCCATTTTTGTCCTTTATTTTCCCTATTATTTCTATCCGAGAGGCCTTTGAGTTCTGAATTTTTCTATCACGTTATAGTGATAAACTCCAATTCTGAATTATAAGATCATGGCTGTGATATGGGATAAATATAATATATTATTTTACTTCAATAATTTCCTATGATAATGTTTTTCGGATATAATAATTATATCGCAGTAAACAGGAAATCGTTATCGGCTGGCATTGGTAGAATCATTCTTCTTTCATTCCAGTTCATTCAGTTTGATATAAGGAATATGTTTATGAAGTTATCGCCTATTTATTTTCGAATTTTTTGCATGGACAAATGAGGGGTGATTGGTTATATTTTTTGTTGAATCAATCATTCTTCATTTCTATTCATTAGTTCGATTTTCAACACTACCTGTTAGGAGCTGGGGTTTTTCCCAAGTGTCGGACTATACTCTGTTCAGTGTCATGTGCATAGTTTCAGTGAAAAGTGTCTGAAAATGGTGAATTTCTTCGCTGTTCAGGTATTTATATCCTATTTTTTCCTGTTTGCATACGGGGTAGCTCGAACTTCGTGCTTCTGAATATCTTCGGAATACTCTTGAATACCTCTGAAGACCTCTGAATACATCTGAATACTTTTGAATACCTCTGAAGACCTCTGAATACATCTGAATACTTCTGAAGGTATGATCTGAAGACCTCTGAATACATCTGAATACTTCCATAAGAAAAACGAGTTTTGCTAAAGAGTTGTTCGACATATTTCGACGTGGACGGTAAAAGGATGTTTTTACTGGGTATAGGTATGCTGAGTTCGCCTGATGTCTAATATTATCATTATAAGTATAGAGAATTTCAAGACTCTGACTATGTTTCTGTATATAGAAACTGCTATTCGATCGTTTGTTATCTGCCTCGGTCATCTGCTGTCATGTCATCTATCATCCATTTGATTGAATTACATCGTGATTGGGTTCATGGTAGTTCGATAGTTTGTTTTTCATTATTATTTGAATGAGTGGTAATAAATTTTGAATTTTTTCTACCCCCTGTATATGTTTTTCAAATAATTCATTCGACTCGAGATTTGTGACTCATTCTGTATATGTTTCTTGAATATATATTCCACTCCACTTATTTGGCTCATCCTGTATATGTTTTTTCAGTTGACTTAGGTTTTTCTAATCGCTTTGTATATAATGATATTCGCGAAAAAGTACGTAGATCTGGGGAAAACTCTGCTTTGTTTTACGCAGTCACTTATGGGACGTAACTTGTAATTTCCGTAGAATCTAGGGAAAAATTAACTCTTTCGCTTTCTTGAAATTCGTAGGTTGTGCTAAACCTGGATATCTGTTTTCGATAAGCGCTGGAAGGTTACGTGTCATACGTAATATGTCATCTATCGAATAGTATAAATGTCATCTGTCATACTTTAGTTGTTGAATGTCTGAATAATTCGATTTTCATTCTACAACTTTACCACCCTGTATCTCAGAAATAAAGCCATTTCGGACTGAGTAAGTTCCTTTAATCCAATTGAATTTAATTGATCTGCCCTATACAAGTTTGTATTACTATTTGAAAGCCCTGTATATTCAACGGACTCTAGCGAGTCATCTGTCGTACGTTAATATGTTCGCAGGGTCCGCCTGTCAGTTCTTGCCTTCTTGTATATATTCTTATTGCTATCCAAACACCCCTGTATAATGATCGGAATCGTCAAATAGCGTCATCTGTCACACTTTTGCTGAGTTCACCTTTAACTTCTTGCCACGAGTGCCCTATATAAGTTTGTATTGCTATTATTGCTGTATATCAAACGGATACTCTATCATACGTATGTTCGCTGAGTCTACCCCTGAGACGCCCTGTATATATATTTTCTCATCGCTATTGCTAACTCAAACACCCTGTATATATCATGTTATTGAACGAGTTTTGATAAAGAGTTGTTCGACATATTTCCATCACATAACTGAACGTTTACACACACACACATTTCAAATGATATCTCATAAACCTTGAGACTTTGCATATAGAGAAACCATTATTTTCGAAGTGCCTGTTAAAAATCCTTCTCTTAGAGTACCTGCACCCTCTTCAACCCTCTGATACCCTAGAGTGGGGTAGTATTACTGCGAATCACCCTGTATATTTTTTCAGCTGATATACAACTCAAACACCCTGTATATAGCCATTATTGGGTGAAAAATTTAATTAAATGCGCACCGTTTTGCGTTTTTGGTCATCTGTCAAATGTCAAACGTCAGGCCACGAGTGCCCTATGCGAGTTTGTATTGCTATTATTGCTGTATATCAAACGGATACTCTGTCATACGTATGTTTGCTACCTGTGAGACACCCTGTATATACTTTTGTATCGCTATTGCTAACTCAAACACCCTGTATATTGAATTAAATTATTAGATAGCCGACTTGCAGGTCGCCTAGTCACGTGTCATCAATCTTTGTCATCTGTCACACGTCAGCTGCCTAATCTCTCAAAAGTGGGTAGGTCGCCCTGTATATTTTTTGACTGTTATCCATCTCAAACGCTCTGTATATATCATTAGCTAGCGGGTAGCCTATATGCTAGTAGTCTACTCGTCGGGGAGGTATAACGCCTTTTGGGTTCACTCTATATATTTTTTCCCCAACTATTAGCCAACTCATACACCCTGTATATAGCCATTATTGATTGAAAAATGTATCGAAATGCGCGCCGTTATCTCTAGAACGGATCTCTCGCGTCGCTCGTTGGATGACCTTGAAAGGAACCAAAAATTGCAGAATGAACCTTAACTTTTCTTATGGAGATTAACATGGGAAAAGTGACGTTTTGATTCTGGAACCGGTGCAGCTCCTTTACTGTTCTTCGGAGTCTTTCTATATGGTCAATGCGATCGTATCGGTTTCAACTGTAGGCATGTCAGAAGCTAGAATTCAGAGCCACAGTGTAAACATAGTCGAAGTTCCTTGTTCTCCTTGTTTTATGCGTTATTTCCGTTTCGATGTCGTCTCAAATGATCGTTGCGAACTGATATGCTTCAAAGGTATCCATGTGAGATGATAGAATACAGAGATACAGTGTGCGGACTGATGTCGAAGTATCTTCATTTGCCTATTGTTCTCGTTATAAGTCCTTCAAAGTCGTCTCATATGGTCAGTGCGATCGCATCTGCTATAACTGTAGGCATGTCAGATGCTAGAATGCGAAGTTACAGTGTAGACATAGTCGAAGTTTCTTGTTCTGCCTATTGTGTGCGTTATACCCGCTTCGATGTCGTCTTATATAATAGTTGCGAACTCATATGCTTCAAAGGTATCCATGTGAGATGATATAATACAGAGATACAGTGTGCGGAATGATGTTGTCGAAGTATCTTTATTTGCCTATTATTCTCGTTATAAGTCCTTCAAAGTCGTCTCATATGGTCAGTGCGATCGCATCTGCTATAACTGTAGGCATGTCAGATGCTAGAATGCGAAGTTACAGTGTAGACATAGTCGAAGTCGAAGTTTCTTGTTCTGCCTGTTGTGTGCGTTATACCCGTTTTGATGTCGTCTATGATCGTTGCGAACTACCATCTACAAAGGTATTCATGTGAAATGCTACAATACAGAGATACAGTGTGCAGACGATTGTCGAAGTATCTTCACTTGTCAGTTGTTCTCGTTATATGTCCCACGAAGTCGTCTTATATGGTCAGTGCGATCGTATCTGCTATAGCTGTAGGCATGTCAGATGCTAGAATGCGGAGTCACAGTGTTAGCATAAACGGGGTCGAAGTTTCTTGTTCTGCCTGATGTGTGCGGACGGTATGCGGACTGACGTGGTCGAAGTATCTTCACTTGCCTATTGTTCTCGTTGTATGTCCCTCGAAGTTGTACTATATGGTCAGTGCGATCACATCTGCTATAACTGTAGGCATATCAGATGCAAGAATGCGAAGTTACAGTGTAAACATAGTCGAAGTCGAAGTTTCTTGCTCTCTCTGTTGTAAGCGTTATTTAGATACAGGAAACACTAGACAATGTCTACCTATAAGATGTATAACCGACTTATTATTGATTAAGATCGATAAACTCGAAGTTTTGGCGAACACGCCGGTTTACCGATTCTTGATTGTTGGAATCGAAGTTTATGGTGGATATGAAAAAGTATAGTACTTCACTCACATATAATGAGCTGTCATATATTCTTCTTGAATGGGCATTCAAGAAGCTAGAATGCAAAGTTACAAAGTAAACATAGTCGAAGTCAGAGTTTCTTGTTCTGCCTGTTGTGTACGTTATACTTGCTTCGATGTCGTCTCATATAATCGTTGCGAACTTATATTCTCCAGAGGTGTGAGATGATAGAAAACAGAGATACAGTGTGCAGACTGATGTTGTCAAAGTATCTTCACTTGCCTATTGTTCTCGTTATATTATGTCCTCTGAAGTCGTCCTATATGGTCAGTGCGATCATATCTGCTATAACTGTAGGCATTCAGATGCTAGAATGCAAAGTTACAGTGTAAATATAGTCGAAGTCGAAGTTTCTTCTTTTGCCTGTTGTGTGCGTTATACCCGTTTTGATGTCGTCTCATATGATCGATTCGAACTGAAATGCTCCAGAGGTATCTATGTGAGATGATAAAATACAGAGATACAGTGTGCAGACTGATGTTGTCAAAGTATCCTCACTTGCCTATTGATCTTGTTATTTGTCCTTCGGAGTCTTTCTATATGGTCAATGCGATCGTATCGGTTTCAACTGTGGGCATGTCAGATGCTAGAATTCAGAGCCACAGTGTAAACATAGTCGAAGTTTCTTGTTCTTCCTGTTTTATGCGTCATTTCTGTTTCGATGTCGTCTCGAATGATCGTTGCGAACTGATATGCTCCAAAGGTATGCATGTGAGATGATAGAAAACAGAGATACAGTGTGCGGACTGATGTTGTCGAAGTATCTCTATTTGCCTATTGTTCTCGTTATAAGTCCTTCAAAGTCGTCTCATATGGTCAGTGCGATCGCATCTGCTATAACTGATGTAGGCATGTCAGATGATAGAATGCGAAGTTACAGTGTAGACATAGTCGAAGTCAATGTTTCTTGTTCTGCCTATTGTGTGCGTTATACCCGCTTCGATGTCGTCTTATATAATAGTTGCGAACTCATATGCAACAAAGGTATCCATGTGAGATGATATGATACAGAGATACAGTGTGCGGAATGATGTTGTCGAAGTATCTTAATTTGCCTATTGTTCTCGTTATAAATCCTCCAAAGTCGTCTCATATGGTCAGTGCGATCGCATCTGCTATATTTGTAGGCATGTCAGATGCTAGAATGCGAAGTTACAGTGTAGACATAGTCGTAGTCAAAGTTTCTTGTTCTGCCTAATGTGTGCGTTATACCTGCTTCGATGTAGTCTTATATAATCGTTGCGAACTGATATGCTCCAGAGGTATCTATGTAAGATGATGAAATGCAGAGATACGGTGTGCAGACTGATGTTGTCAAAGTATCCTCACTTGCCTATTGATCTTGTGATATGTCCTTCGGAGTCTTTCTATATGGTCAATGCGATCGTATCGGTTTCAACTGTAGGCATGTCAGATGCTAGAATTCAGATCCACAGTGTGAACATAGTCGAAGTTTCTTGTTCTCCCTGTTTAATGCGTTATTTCCGTTTCGATGACGCCTCAAATGATCGCTGCGAACTAATATGCTCCAAAGGTATCCATGTGAGATGATAGAATACAGAGATACAGTGTGCAGACTGATGTTGTCAAAGTATCTTTATTTGCCTATTGTTCTCGTTATAAGTCGTTCAAAGTCGCCTCATATGGTCAGTGCGATCGAATCTGCTATAACTGTAGGCATGTCAGATGCTAGAATGCGAAGTTACAGTGTAGACATAGTCGAAGTCAAAGTTTCTTGTTCTGCCTATTGTGTGCGTTATAATAATGTATTTATTCCTTGAATTGATCATACAAAAAATGATATAGGAATCGTCAAAAAGAAGTTGTTTAAAATTATTATAAAGAGAATATACAAACACATAAAAGTTAAAATATTGACATAAAGATAAAATGGGTCTAACATTCAAAACATCCAAAAACTATGATTGGAGGTAAACATTTGAAATACAATCACATGAGTTATAGTGTAAACATGGTCGGAGTCGAAGTTTCTTGTTCTGGAAGCTGTGTGCATTATACCTGCTTGAAAGCCGTCTTGTCTGGTCATTGTGAGCTTGTCTGCTTCAATAGTGTCCCTGTGAGTTGATAGGAAAGAGATATATAGTGTGTAAGACGATGAAGTCGATGTATCCCCATTCGCCTATTGTACCCGTTAAAATTCCTTCAAAGTCGTCTTATACGGTCACTGTTATCGTTCCTGCAACAACTGTATGCATGTCAGAAGCTAGACTGCAGAGTTTCTGTGTAACCATAGTCGTAATCGAAGTTTCTTGTTCTGCAAGTTGTGTGCATTATACTCGCTTAGAAGTCGTCTCATATGGGCGTTGCGAACTCGTCTGCTTCGATAGTGTCCCTGTGAGATGATAGGATAGAGCAGTATAGTGTGTACGACGATGAAGTCGATGTATCCCCATCTGCCTGTTGTATTCGCTTTATACTCTCCAAAGTCGTCTTATATGGTAATTGCGATCGTATCTGCGTCAACTGTATACATGTCAGATGCTAGACTGCAGAGTTACAGTGTAAACATAGTCAAAGTCGAAGTTTCTTGTCCTGCAAGCTGTGTACGATATACCTACTTGAAAGTCGTCTTGTATGGTCATTGCGAGCTTGTTTGCTTTGATAGTGTCTCTGTGAGATGATAGGATAGAGATATTTAGTGTTTAAGACGATGAAGTCGATGTATCTCCATTTGCCTATTGTATTCGTTATAATATCTCCAAAGTCGTCTCATACGATCACTGCTATCGTATCTGCTCCAACTGTATGCATGTCAGATGCTAGACTGCAGAGTTACAGTGTAAACATAGTCAAAGTTGAAGTTTCTTGTTCTGCAAACTGTGTGCGTTATACCCACTTGAAAGTCGTCCTATATGGTCGATGAGAACTTGTCTGCTTCGATAGTGTCCATGTGAGATGATAGGATAGAGAGATTCAGTGTGTAGAACGTTTATGTATCCCCATTCGCCTCTTGTACTCGCTATATACCAAAGAATCGTCTTGAATGGTCACTGCAATCGAATCTGCATCGACTTTGTGAATGTCAGATTCAAAACTGCAGAGTAACGGTGTTAACATAGTCAGTGTCAAAGTTTCTCGTTCTGCAAGCTGTGTGCGTTATACCTGCTTGAAAATCGTCTTATATGGTCAATGCAGTCGTATCTGCTCCAACTGTATGCATGTTGGATGTTATACTGCGGAGTTACAATGTAAACATAGTCGGAGTCGAGTTTTCTTGTTCTGCGAGCTGTGTGCGTAATTCCTGCTTGGGAGTCGTCTCATATGGTCATTGCAAACTCGTCTGCTGCAATAGTGTCCATGTAAGATGATGTGATAGAGAGATATAGTGTGCACAACGATGAAGTCGATGTATCTTCATTTGCCTATTGTACCCGTTATAATCCCTCCAAAGTCATCTTATATGGTCACTGCAGTCGATTCTGCTTCAGCTGTATGCATGCCAGATGTTATACTGCAGAGTTACAGTGTAAACATAGTCGGAAGTCGAGGTTTCTTGTTCTGCGAGCTGTGTGCGTAATACCTGCTTGGGAGTCGTCTCATATGGTCATTACGAACTCGTCTGCTGCAATAGTGTCTATGTAAGATGATGGGATCTTTATGTTTTTGATTATCACCAAAAGCTTTTTAAAAAATGAATTTATTTATTGAACACAAAAATGTCGAAGTTTTATCAGAGACAAAATTACAATACGTCTTTACTGTGTGAAGTCTATGTCAAATCTGATGAGAACTAGTCGGTGAACGTCCCGTTTCCTGCAAAGCGTAAACTGATTCTGCATCCGTCAGCGGTCTCAGCATATCCCGTGAGAACATGGTAGCTTATGATGTTTCCATACATAATTCCTCCACCCTTAGAAGGAACTCGAGGGTGGAACCACTTGAGTTGCGTTGACTGCTACCCTAGTGTCTTCTTCTGGCGTGGAACAGACTACTCGTTTGGCTAGGCTTGCTATCTTTCTTCGCTGGGTGGCTAATAAGTAGACTAACATCGTGGTAACCAGGAATAGGGTGACTGTTGAGGACCATCTTGAATGATCGAAATGAATTCTGAACTCTTGTAATGGTGTTTCTTCTAACTCTTGCAGTTGAAGTTCGTGCAACTTGTCAAGAGATACTTTTTCTAGCTTAAGTGTCTTGACTTGTAGTATTGGAATGTTGGTTTCACGAATTTCTTCTAGCGTCATTGGATGTCCTACTATTAGGCCTTTTTCGTTTTTGTACGTGTATTCCGATGTCTTGATTCCACAATCTGGCGGGACTATGAATAGGTAGCTTCCACGAAGTATGGCAACGTCGTTTTCTTCGCAGAAAATCTGTATCTTCTCGTTCTCGGGAAATATTCCTATGTAGTGGCTTTCATTGATTCCTTCTATGATGTGTTGAGATACTCGTACTGGGACTTGTTGGCAATTTTGAATGCTGTTTTCGACAGAAAGCAGTGAGGTGATACAATCGAAGTTTTGTCGAAGTGGTAAAAGGTGGTTCTTCTTGCAGAGGAATCCTGGCTGTAGCTCGGTACATTCTTCATCTGAGTACTGGTATTCATTGTTGCTCAAGGATAGGTATGTCGAGCGAGGTATAATGATTGACTGGTTTTGGTTTGGAATGGAATATAGGTGGTAATAGTCAAAGGTTTCGGAATGAACTAACGGAAAATCGAGCGAAAATATTATTTTCCTATTCGAGTAGAAAACACTGGTTCGAACAATGTCATAATATTTTAGGTAATCTGACGAAGAAAATAGTAGTTGAGATTCGCTATGTGACTGATGTAATTGAGATATTACGGATTTTAATTCATCAGGGGAAATAATGCTGTGATGTAAAACTTTTAAGTTAGCGAAGCTTATAGCGTTTTCAAGTTCTGATAAAAAATGCAATAAAAGGTCAGCGTTTATTTTGATTTGGCTAAGAATGTCTTGAAGTCCTAAGTAGTGTGCGTAATTGAATTGTGTTTTATTTAGAACAGTTCTCAACTCTTCAAATTTGTTTTCTATTTCATTTTGATTTTGAATTGTTCTGGACAAAGTATCATTTATATTCGACATAAGTTCTTTAGCGAGAGAGATTTGTTTGTTTACCTTCTTTATAATATTATTTTGGCTATTTTCGAGCTCGGAAATGCTATTATGAATTTCATTGGCGTCCTCGTTGTCCATATTACCAGTGACAAATTTCATAAGAGAACCAAGCGGATTGATCAGTCCTCTTTTGAGTCTATTTTCAGGAAATAGCGAGGTGATTTTTTCGTTCAAAGTATTGATTTCGTATTCCAAATGTTCATGAGCATTATACAATGATTGTTTATAAAATAAAGTAGCATTGTCAATCATTTTTCCAAGTCTGTAGTAGTGGTTTCTAATTGAAGTACTTTGGGTTTTAATAGGGTCAGTATGTATGTAATGAATGAAAGTGTGGAAGGCAATTTTGATGTGGGCGTTTCCTAATTTGAAAGAAAGGATTCCGGGATTAGTTTTGAGGTTCCGAATTTGAACTTTCTGTGTCTTCATTAGAGGAAGAATCGTCAGCCTGTAATAATGTTTTGTCAATGAATTTTCTAGGAGGTTTGAAAATGTTTTTGTGATATGTGTTCTGAGGTGTAGTCACTGTTAAGTCAGTACTTTTGATGATGTGTTCTGGTTTGTAGTTAGGGTTTGTTTTTAATTGTCTGTCTGTTAATTTCCTATATCCAGTAGTTTCGGGTTGAATGTCAGGTGGGTCATTTCGGGTTTCGTTTCTTTTGTTAATGACTTGTTCTTTCTGTAATGCCGTTTTGTCGTGTATCGTTTTGTATAAATTTGCCATGATTTCTTTATGTTCGTTTAGCTGGTGATTGATTGGTCGTGAGTCAAGATCGATATCGATCGGATCTTTGAGCTCTAGATGTCCTAGTATTAAGTCAATGGGTTTCTGTTTGGTTGCCGAATGAATTGAATTATTATATCCTAAAATTGAAAAGGTGAGTTTTTCGAAAGGGTTTAAGTTTGGTTTTGTTAAGGAGTACGCATGTGTTCTAGTATAGTGGAATGAAATCGTTCAACAATGGAATTGCTATTGGGGTTGAGAGGAAGAGTGTAGTGCCAATTGATATTATATATTTTTACAAAGTCTCTATGAAGGTGTTGTGTGCATTCGGTGCCATTATCAGATATGATATTTTCTGGTATTTTATATGTTGAGATGAATTGTAATAATTTTTCATAAACAAATAGAGCAGAGAGACTAGGAATTATGTAAGCTTATCCAAAACGGGAAAAGCTATCAAAATTAGTCAAAGATATCGAATTGCCAAATTTAAAGGTGTCAATATGAATTGTTTCAAATGGTTTTTTCGGAGTAGGCGTAAGTTGAAGTTTGATCAAAGGGGGATGTCTTCCATATTTGACTTGTTGACAGATGTTACAATTATTTATGAATTTTTGAACATCTTCGCTCATTTTTGGCCAATAATATTGGGTTCTGAGCTGATTGACGGTTTCGAGAATTCCACGGTGATTAGTGATACCTTCGTGTTGACTTTTGATTAATTCTTGTTGTCTCTTAGTTCTGCTTATATCGTGAAGAAGTTTGTTAGATTTCAGGAATTTATACGAGGAGTTCTTGAATATTTGTGGAACAAGTTTGCACATTTGTTTGAAGAATTGATCATTATCGTCGTTTTGGAAGTAAAATGCGTATTGTCTAGTTGGTCCAGCATATTGTTTCATGAACTGATTAATTTGTTCTTCGAAGGACTCGTTAGTAACATATAAATACCAACGAGTTCGACTAACAGGATTCTCAAATATTTTCTTGATTTCTGTTCGCGAATTTCTATCTACTTTGATTATGATTATTTGATAAAGGAAATAATTAAGTGGTTTTTCTGAAATTTTGATTGTCAAAATTGGATCTTCGGCACTCGTGTGTACTGTTTCGTTTCCGTCGTTTTTGTCAGGGTCAAATTGTGCAATAATTGATTGATTGTCAGGTTCTCTGCTAGTTGAAGGTTGATTTTGATTATTTTCGGTTTCGGGAATTATGATAGGGTTTTCGTCTAAGACAGGATTTTGGTTGAATTGTCTAATGTATTGGAGGATTGGGAGGTCATCGTCAGAATTATTTTTGTCAATTTCGGTGGGATAAATTTCGACTCGTGACAATGCGTCTGCGTTAGTATTTTTCTTTCCTTTCTTATAAACAATTTTGTAGTCAAATTCCTCCAACTTTAGTCTCCAACGGACCAGACGGGAATTTGGTTCCTTGAGGTTCATAAGCCATTCTAGTGGCTTATGATCTGTAGCAATGATAAATTTTCTGCCAAAAAGGTACGGCCGGAATTGTTTGGTTGCCCAAACGATCGCCCGCAGCTCTTTTTCAATAGTCGAATAATTTATTTCCGAACTACTCAGAGTGCGAGATGCATATGAAACAGGTTTATCGTGCCCAATAGGACCTTGTGATAAAACCGCGCCTATTGCAAAATTACTAGCATCTGTGGTGAGAACAAAATCTTGAGAAAAATCAGGGTACTGGAGTATTGGATCATTGGTTAGGAGTGCCTTGCAATCTTCGAAAGTTTTGATGTATAATGGATCATTTACGTTGATTTGGGATCCCTTCTTCAGACATGTAGTAAAAGGTTTAGTTATTTGTGCGAAATTTTTAATGAATTTTCTGTAATACCCGACGAGGCCAAGAAAGCTTTTTTATTTCTCTAGTCGTCTTTGGTATCGGATAATTTAGAAAAGCTTTAATTTTGTTGGGATTGGGTTTTATTCCATCAGGAGTGATAATATGCCCATGAAAAGCAACTTCTTCATGCAGGAATTCTGATTTGTCAAGTTGGATTTTTAAATTGCTATCACGTAGCTTTTGGAATACTTGTTTCGAATTTACAATGTGTTCTTGCAGAGAAGCTGAGAACACAATAATGTCGTCCATATAGACGAGACAGGATTTATTTTGCAGGTCCTTCAAAACATTGTACATTACCCTTTGGAACGTTCCGGGTGCGTTCTTCAAGCCGAAAGCCCTACGAACGTACTCGTAATGTTCGTTTTCAACGTTAAATGCGGTTTTCTCAACATCCTCAGGATGCATCTCAATCTGGTGAAAACCACTTGCCAGATCTAACGTTGAAAAGTACTTACATCTGCCCAACTTATCTAATATATCAGTAATATTAGGCAGGGGGTAACGGTCATCAATCGTTTTCTCATTGATTTTTCTGTAATCAACGACAATGCGCCATTTCTTTTTACCTGACGCGTCCGTCTTTTTAGGAACAATCCAAATAGGCGAAGACCATGGGGAATCGCTAGGTCGGATGATTCCTTGGTCGAGCATTTCGTTGATTTGTTTTTCTACTTCGGGTTTGTGTATGAATGGGTAACGGTATGATTTGGAATAAACAGGAATTTCGTCTACGGTTTTGATTCTATGTTTCACTTGATTAGAAAATGTTAATTTAGAGTTTTCTCTGTGAAAAATATCTGAATAGGATCTACAAAGTCTTTGAATGTGATGTTTTTCTTCACTATTCATATGTTCTGTACGAATGAGATTTGTTACATCAAATGTATTCAAGTTTTGTTCTTCATAAGGTGGAATAAAAGCATGAAAAATCAAAGTCGTTTCTTTCGAAATGTCTAGCTGAGATCGGAAGGTTAAGTTTGATTTCTTGAACAAAGTCCGTTCTATTTTGGATATCTACAGGGGCGTAACCATTTCTTGCGGTGGTCAAACAAGCGGGTATATGACATTTTGACAAGTTTGTTTCAGGAATAATTATTTCGTCATTTTCTTTATCAACGGGAATTCTAAAAGATTCTGTGGAACACGGTTCAATACGGGCAAAGAACAGCAATTTGTTTCTTGGCTCGTACATGTGTAACGAAATTTTGGTTGTGGGAGTTTTGATCACTGAATTTGAAATTTTGATATCTACATTTAAATCTTTCAACGTTTCATAGCCAATAAGGCCATCGAAAAAATTATGGAACTTGAATAAATAGAATTTGATTTTCTTGTCGCAATTGAATTCGGTAAAGGCTGGTATTTCGGCACATAAGTTTCGCGAGGTAGTTTGAAAAATAGAAGATATTGTGAATGGTTCATTTCTTATAAATTCAGGAAAGTGAATTTCGGCAATTTCTGGGTTTAGGAATGATTTTGTTGCACCAGTATCAATAAGCAATTTTAGAGGTGGATTGGAAATTTCAATATAAGGCAGTTCTTTACGATCGTAAATTGAATTAATTTCTATGTATGGTTTTCTTTTTGCTTGACTATCTGAAAATTTTGTTCTGGGTTCGTATTGTGTTCTAACTGTTTGCATGATTCCTCGGAAATTTCTTCAGAGTCGTGTTCATAGTAATCTACAGCGTATTGAGGGTCATTGTCAGGATAAAAGTCGTCATATTCGCATATTTCATATTGTTGAGAAGGTCCGGGAATATCATAGTCGGAAAGGTAGTTGTAAGGTTCAAGGTTGTGTAGTTCATCTGACGAAAAATTCAAACGTTGAGGCTGACATGAATTTTGTCGGGGAATTGTGCCATGAGATATGCCACTCATTGGCGTCGGTCTAGGTCAAGAAATTGAATTTTGTTGGTTAGGTCTCCAAACATTAGTTGGGTTTCTTTTTTGACCAAAAACTTGACTGTTTGTTAAAAATCTTTGAGGTTGACTTGGTCTAGATTGAATATGAATTGGTCCACGTGGGAAGTTATGGTATTGATTGAAATTTGGAATATTTTGTTGATTATTACGTGAAAAATTTTGTGAATTGAAATTTGAATTATTATTGAAGTGCGTATTACTATGTTGGAAATTTTGAATTGGTCTCTGAGGTCTATTTCTGGCATGCTGATTATAATTTTCAAATTGATGCGGCTTTTGTAAATGACGGATGTTATTTTCCGAAATGATATATTGTTTTGCTTCCGCTAGACTAGTTGGTTTCATGGCTCGAATAGTTGATCCTAGAGGTTCTTTAAGACCGGCAAGGAATATTTTCAAGGCATGAGTATTGTGAAATGTTTTCTTGATATTTTTCGTTTGCGGAACTACTTCATGAGTGTCAATATAATTATGCAGAGCGCTCAAGTTAGACATAACTCTTATATAATATTGTAAAGAAGGTTCATTATTTTGTTGTCTCAACTGATCTAAATCAAACAAAAGTCCATTTTCGTCTCTTTGGTCTCCGAAATGGGCAACCAAAGCGCTTTTTACGGATTGCCAATCTTTGGCAATGCAAATGCTATAAACTTCTCTAGCTTTACCTATTAATTTGGGATAAATTCCGTAAATAATAGTCGTATTCTGAACACAATTAATGTTAGCGGGATTTGGATCCCAATATGTATTTATGAATGTATTTGCTGTTTCTAAAAATGATGATAATTCCAGCGGATTGCCATCAAATTTTGGAACTATTTCTAATAATTTCGATTCGAAATTTGAAACAACTGACATGATTGAATCGTTGGGTACTAAATTAGGTGAATTAGTTTGACTTTCAGTATCTTCTACTAGTGATAAAGTTTCAAAAATTGAGCTTATCTCACTATCTAAATTTAAACGTAAATCTAACTCGTTCGCTCAATTTTCTGCAATAGAATCAGGCAAGGACGAGAAGAATGACATAGACAATAAAAGGAAAGCAACTTTCAATACTAGAATGGTGTTGATGGTCTTCATCAGGTACTCGAAGTCTTCAGGGTTTTCCACTGCGGAGGTCCTCTGGTTAAACAGCTTGAAAACCGACGGGATTTTCACGATGAATGCCCGTTCAGTATCCTATTGACTGCGCCACTTTATGTTTTTGGTTATCACCAAAAGCTTTTTATAAAATGAATTTATTTATTGAATACAAAAATGTCGAAGTTTTATTAGAGAGAAAATTACAATACGTCTTTACTGTGTGAAGTCTATGTCAAATCTGATGAGAACTAGTCGGTGAACGTCTCGTTTCCTGCAAAGCGTATACTGATTCTGCATCCGTCAGCGGTCTCAGCATATCCCGTGAGAACATGGTAGCTTATGATGTTCCCATACATAATTGGATAGAGAGATATAGGGTGCACAACGATGAAGTCGATGTATCTCCATTTGCCTATTGAACTCGTTATATACCTCCCAAAGTCATCTCATAGGGTCACTGCAATCGTATCTGCTTCAACTGTATGTATGTCAGAAGCTAGACTGCAGTGTTACAGTGTAAACATAGTCGAATTCGAATTTTCTTGTTCTGCGAATTGTATGCGTTATACCCGCTCAGAACTCGTCTTAAAGGGTCACTGATATCGTATCTGATTCAACTGTATGCATCTTAGATGCTGGACGGCAGAGTTACAGTGTGAATAAAGTCGAAGTAGAAGTTTCTTGTTGTGCAAGTTGTGTGCGTTATACTTGCTTGGAAGTTGTCTCATATGGGCATTGCGAACTCGTTCGCTTCAATAGTATCCATGTGAGATGATAGTATAGAGAGATAGAGTGTGCACTCGATGTATCTTCATCTGCCTATTGTACTCTCTATATACCCTTTAAAGTCGTCTTATATGGTCACTCCAATCATATCTGCTTCAACTGTATGCTTGTCAGAAGCTAGTCTGGAGAGTTTCTAAGTGAACATAGTCGTAGTCGAAATTTCTTGTTCTGCATGTTGTGTGCATTGTACCCGCTCAGAAGTCGTCACATATGGGCATTGCGAACTCGTCTGGTTCATTAGTATCTATGTGAGATGATAGGATAGAGAGATATAGTGTGTATGTGTATGAAGTCGTTGTATCTTCATCTGCCTATTGTACTTTCTATATACTCTCCAAAGTAGTCCTATATGGTCACTGCAATCATATATGCTTCAACTGTATGCATGTCAAAAGCTAGACTGCAGAATTTCTGTGTAAACATAGTCGTAGTCGGAATTTTTTGTTCTGCAAGTTGTGTGCGTTGTACCCGCTCAGAAGTCGTCACATATGGGCATTGCGAACTCGTCTGCTTCAATAGTGTCCATGTGAGATGATAGGATTGAGAGATATAGTGTGTACGATGATGAAGTCGATGTATCCTCATTTGCCTGTTGTAGTCGCTATATAGCCTTCAAAGTCGTCTTATATGGTCATTGCGATCGTATCTTCGTCAACTGTATACATGTCAGATGCTAGACTGCAGAGTTACAGTGTAAACATGGTCGTCTTGTTCTGCAAGCTGGGTGCCTTATACCTGCTTGAAAGCCGTCTTGTATGGTCCTTGCGAGCTTGTCTGCTACAAAAGTGTCCATGTGAGATGATAGGATGGATATATAGTGTGTAAGACGATGAAGTCGATGTATTTCCATTTGCCTATAGTACTCGTTATATACCCTTCATGAACGTCTTATACGATCACTGCCATCGTATCTGCTTCAACTGTATGCATGTCAGATGCAAGACTGCAGAAATACAGTATCAACATAGTCGAAGTCAAAGTTCCTTGTTCTGCAATCTGTGTGCGTTATTCCCGCTTGGGAGTAGTCATATATGGTCGATGTGAACCTGTCTGCATCAAAAGTGTCCATGTGGGATGATAGGATAGAGAGATATAGTGTGCACAACGATGAAGTCGATATATCCCCATTTGCCTGTTGTACTCGCAATATACCCTCCAAAGGCATGGTCACTGCCATCGTATCTGCTTCAACTGTATGCATGTCAGATGCTGGACTGCAGAGTTATAGTGTAAACATAGTTAAAGTCGGAGATTCTTGTTCTGCAAGCTGTGTGTGGAATACCTGTCCGGGAGTCGTCTCATATGGTCATTGCGAACTTGTCTGCTTCAATAGTGTCCATTTAAGATGTTAGGATAGAGAGATATAGTGTGCACAACGATGAAGTCGATGTATCTTCATTTGCCTATTGTACCCGTTATAATGTCTTCAAAGTCGTCTTATTCGGTCACTGCAATCATTTTTGCATCAACTGTATGCATGTTAGATCCTAGACTGCAGAGTTACAGTGTGAACATTGTCGAAGTCGAAGTTTCTTGATCTGCAAGTTGTGTGCGTTCAACCCGCTTAGAAGTCGTCTGATATAGGCATTGTGAACTCGTCTGCTTCAATAACATTCATATGAGATGATAGGATAGAGAGACAGGGTGTGCACGAAGTCTATGTATCTTTATCTGCCTATTGTACTCTCTATGTAAGTAGTGTATTAATGAGAGGGCTGTAACGGCACCCCCCACCCTAGGCACCCCCCACCCAACCCCCTATGAGAGTTCTGTAACGGCACCCCCCACCCAACCTGCTATGAGAGTTCTGTAACACTGCCTGCTATGAGAGTTCTGTAACAGCACCTCCTACCCTCCCCAACCTGCTATGAGAGTTCTGTAACACTGCCTGCTATGAGAGTTCTGTAACAGCACCTCCTACCCCACCCAATCTGCTATGAGAGTTCTGTAACACTGCCTGCTATGAGAGTTCTGTAACAGCACCCCACACCCAACCTGCTATGAGAGTTCTGTAACACAGCCTGCTATGAGAGTTCTGTAACACAGCCTGCTATGAGAGTTCTGTGACAGCACCCCACACCCAACTTGCTATGGGAGTTCTGTAACGCACCCCCCATTTCCAAGACATAGTTATAACAACAAATTCAATTTTTCCATCAGTTATACATTGATACTAGTCATATTGACTTCGAACGTATCAACAGTACTGAGAATGTGTATCGAAGATTTTTCTATCCCAAGATCTTGGTATAATTCATTCGATAAGCGGCTACTGTCATACAAAAATTGGACCGGAAATCAACAACCTATAGAACTGGCTAAAGCAGGATTTTATTTCAAAGGAAAGGATGATGTTGTGGAATGTTTTCAATGTGGGGTTGAAATACACATGTGGAATCATGAAGATATTCCTATTGAGGACCACTTGAAGTATTCAAAGATTTGTCCGTATGCTAATCTAATAAAGGATATTTTATACAAGTCAGAAGATGAGGCAAACCTTTCGAAGAATGAAGAACCAAAAGATTGCTGTGTGGGTTCAGTGCATTTCAAAGTAAATTTATTACATGTTTTGTGCACACTATTATCTATGAATATTTTGCTAGATATCTTCAATAAAATCTATTGAAATTTATTTGAGTATTATTAAAGATTATTCTAACAACTGGATATGGAACACCTTACCAGTACCTACGAAAATATATTTTATAACTCATTATGAAAAAGAAAATCATATCAATACATCTCACCGACAGAGACTACAGAGATTTAAGTATAAGAGACGATACAGAACGTAAATATGTTGGGTTATCAAGGCGACATGGACCGTTCCTAGTTTACAATTCTTCGAGTGCGCATAGACTATATTGTATAGAACGAAAGTGTCGACTTGATTCAAGGTCCTGAATCCAAAACATATTTCCTAGATTAATTCTTTCGCGACTAATAGTGTAATGATAATTAAAATAAGGATAATATTATTAATGATAATAATTATAATAATAACAATAATGACAATAATGATAATAATAATTATAACGAGATTACGAAGCAAATATCAATAATTATAACAAATAAGTAACGCTTAACAAATAACGCTACTGGTCGATGTAAAGAAATAATGACTGGCAATATGTTTTGCATCATTTAAATTCTAATAAATACCCAAGACATTATACAGAAGAGTCTTCTCGAGCTAGGCTAATTGAAATGTAAATTTAATGGCCTGGTCCGCAGATCGCCGCAGGCTCATAATTTCCAAACGACCGTCAGTAAATTGGACAGACTATTTAACTGAATTTTCATGAAGAATAAAAAATAAGTAATATATAGCTAATGTGAGATGCTCTCACATTTATTATCTTTTGACTCACAAAGTTTTTCAAATAGGTATTTTTTGAATGGAATAAAAATAAAGTAATATATAGCTAATGTGAGATGCTCTCACATTTATTATCTTTTGACTCACAAAGTTTTTCAAATAGGTATTTTTTGAATGGAATAAAAATAGTAGTGGTAATGAATAAATATTTATTTAAGCAACTCAACCAAACTTTCTATGTTTTTGATATCCACGTCCACCCGACCCATATCCTCAACCAGGAGACTAACTTCTTGAAGTTGGCTATCCGTTTTGACATTTTCATACGCTGACCCTTCAGGATAGTCAGCCTACCTGTAGCATTTGTGAGTACTCCCTTTCGCCAGTCCGCTGCATCCCGTTCCATTTCCTCCTTCTGGTTTGCGACGCAACCCCGGAGAA
Source organism: Phaedon cochleariae (assembly GCA_918026855.4). NCBI lineage: Eukaryota > Metazoa > Arthropoda > Insecta > Coleoptera > Chrysomelidae > Phaedon > Phaedon cochleariae. The sequence continues at coordinate 11,113,204 of OU896720.1, forward strand.
TCATATCCATATCTCTATCCAGATCTCCGTGGACGTCGCTGGGTCTTGCAACCCTCTTGGTGTTGCTTCTGGTGGAAATGGGCTGGGTGACAGCTGGCTGGGTGGCGTTGGGTCTGGTGGTTGCCACAGCTGGTTGGGTTGCCATGGATATGACAGCTGGCTGGGTGGTCGTGGTGTAGTAAGCCGGTTGGGTGGTCGTGGTGTAGTAAGCCGGTTGGGTGGTCGCGGTGAACATGGCAGATTGGCTGGTTGTGGTGAACTGTGCAGGAGTGGTCGGGGTCGTCGTTGTCCTTGGCTGCGAGGAAGCTTCTTGTATTACGCTATCATCCAATATGTGGATGATCTCGCTAATACTCCTATCACAGTTCATCTCAGCCATCTCTTCAAGCGACATGGATTCAAAACTACTCATGATGATACACTGATAATATTTCAAGCGGCGTTGAAACGAAGTGAAGATGTGAACGCAAAATCGTCTTTAAATATGATTTCTGTGGTAGAGTGGTAGTGGAACTTGTCTTGACCGTACAAAGCGGTTTTTTGCCATTCTCTTCTCAAGGGCAGTGTGTTACGATTTCTCAAACTGATCATTATTACCGGAAATTATTCAAATTTCTGTGGAATATCTCGACTTCTAAATGGTGGTTAGTATGTATTAATTAATTACTACCCATTATTTGATCGAATTGAAATTGTCGCTTCAGTATTTGTGATACATTGCAATCAAGAACGATGTTATCAATAATGAAAACTTTATTGAGGTGTAGTATATCTATTTTTTCTCGAATAGAACATATTTGTCAGTACAGTACCTATATAAACCACAATTTTTGGAATTCGAAAAATCTGTTTAATCATTTTATATTGATTCATCTACCTAATTGTGAAAACATGAATGCTACAACCAGAATGAATATTACTTTCTGATCAAATCTCTATTTGAAATTATCGAAATAGGCATCCGTTCGTGATAATATCAGTGATATATGTTGGGTGAACTGCAATACTTTTAGAGGATTACGAGACACTCAAATAGTATATTGTTTAACGAGCACGGAATGATAGTCGTTTTCCACGAGATTAATGCAAAATCATAAAAGTAGGGAATTATCATTTCGTACAAGTTATACACTATAGTTTTTCTACGGCTGTAACATATAACAGCAAAATTTGTTATTTTTTCGGATTGTTACCATCTGATTTTCTCGTAATGCTAATCTATTAAATAGAGGTAGCTTGACATTTCATGAAAGATGAGATTTTGTGAAATGATAACACAACGAAGTACCTCATTGATTTATCGAACACACTGAAATAGGAGAAATTTTCTCGTTGGAAAAAATGTTCTTATCATAATTTCAGATCAATTTCGAGTAATGTTTATTTCCAATTCCGTTACTCATGATCATTATTATAGGTTGAGAGCTTATTTGTAATTAAAAATTCATTGTTTTCTCTTTGAAAGGAATACTTTGACACTGGTTGGTTTACGCAACTCTACATACAATGGGATACATGAAAATATGTCATTTGTTCATAGTGATACAAATTCTTTGAACATGAAAGTTCATTCTTTTCGAAAAGCATACTTTGACATTGGTTGGTGTTTCCGCAACTATACAGATACAAGAAGATACTTAAAAATATCTTATTAGTTCATTACCATGAACATATAATTGATTCTGCTAGATTATTATCGGTATCTGGTAAATACTAGATAGGAAATGTGAATGTGTTGAAAATAATGACCTCGACTAGATCATTGAAAACTCGTCTCATACCAGCTGGTGAAACAAAAAACACAATTTGATGACTTGTTCTAAGAAGGTGTGTGTAGGTCGCGATTCCCTGTGAGAAAAAAACGTCCTCGAATCCACCTCGACTGAAACATGTCTTGTATCCGGTATAATAAAAACTGGCTACTCGTTTGGAAAGGTCGTTTTGAGAAGTAGTTTTAATAAGATTGCAAAACGAATAAACATTGAAATGATGACCTCAACTAGATCATTAAAAACTCGCACCAGCTGCTGAAAGGAAAAACATGATTTGATGACTTGTTATAAGAAGGTCGCGATCCCCTGTGAGAAAGTAACAACCTTGAATTCAGCTCGACTGGAACGTGTCTTGTATCCGGTATTATAAAACTCGTTTGGAAAAGTCGTTTTGAGAAGTTGTTTCGAAGTGATTGTGAATCAAATCAACATTGAAAACGCGTCTCACCATTCGAGGTCAGGAAAATAAAATTATTCAAATTGGAACACCTGCCTTTCACGAATGGACCAGTATAAACTAGTTTCGACGAGTAGGTTCGATTTCAATCTTGCCTACCGCGATTCACCTGATTTATTTTTAGCCAACCAATAAGGCGGGTTTTGATGTGAGCTCATAGCATTCCCACTCGAATTGTATCATTCTCTAGGAAATATATTCAGGGAATAAATAATGTACACCTATTTGCAATCGTTTCCAAGTAAATAATAGCCTGTTGGATTCATCCCCCCACCCATACATTCAATCAGATTGGGGCTTTAAATACCGTTTACACAATATCAAGGACTAAGTAATAGTTCCAGTTTCATTCGTTCACTTTGATCAGTCAAGTACACTAAAAATGCAGTGCTCGCAGTGTGGAAAAGAATTCTCTGCAAGAACAAGTTTATTACGCCACTTAAGGGAGAGCAAACATGTTGATGACAATATGGGGGAATCATCCAAAAAAATCAAAATATCTCCGAAACATGAAATGAATCCAACTATTCAAAACGAACAGTTTGGACAAGGAAGAAGAAGAAATGTTCTGGAAGTACGAGCTGATGGAATAGAACGAATCGGTAGTGCATTCAAATGTCGAATTTCAAGCTATAAGTTCTCTACAAAACATCATCATATCGATCATCATGAATTTTTTGATGATATAAAAAATAATGTCCTTTCGGTTGTTTTCGGTATACATAATACCTGAAAAAAATGTCTCTGATTTGAAATCTTTCAATACGAAGAACAGAATTATAACTCAATCCACCAATTTAGAAGAAATGTATGAAGATTTTAAAACGGATATCATGTCAAAGACGTCAGCTATACAGGAAAAAGACTCTGGTAAGTTAACTGTCAAATTGGAAATTCTCAAATTAATAGTAGAATATTTCAAGGATGGATTTTGCAACAAATCGCGTTCCTGGAAGTCAATATCAACAAGTACAGTCCTCTTTCTGGATCCTCCTTCATAAAACTACCCAAACAGATTGAAAACAGAAAAGCTGTCTTGAATATCCATAATCAAGATGAGAAGTGCTTCGCTTATGCAGTCAACGCAGCCCTTTTTGCTGCTACTGGCAACCCCCAGCGTGTATCCTCATATCCAGATTATTCGACACTACTCAATTTCGAAGGTATAGATTTTCCTGTTAAACTGACGGATATATCAAAATTTGAATTATTGAATAATATATCAATTAACGTTTTCGGTCTAGATAATTTTTTTAAGGATGGTAAAATAATAACTGAAGTAGTAGGACCATTATATTTCACTAAATGTAAAAAAAATACTCATGTGAATCTTTTACTCATCACAGATGATAAAGGAAACAGTCACTATTGTTATATAAAAGATCTTTCTCGATTAGTATCGAATCAGAAATCTAAGCATAACGGACGATGTTTCATTTGCAATGGCTGCCTTCAGTTCTTTAGAACTCAAAGAGAGTTAACGCTTCATGAGAGCAACGATTGCAATTTTATATATACAAAATTACCGACACGCGCTATGACTACTAATAAATTAGGGGAAGAGGTTCCTGAGAATATTCTGAAATTTGTTAATCTTGAAAAACAGCTCACAGTTCCATTCGTTATTTACGCAGATTTTGAGAGTATTTTGAAACCAATTGAATATAATGAACCTAATAGCGACAAAGCATTCACAGTTAAAACCTATGAACATATTCCATACTCCTCCTCTTTTTACATCAAATGTAGCTTTGATGATTCGTTATCAAAATTGATTCATTATCGTGGCATTGATGCTGCAGATGTATTTGTCACTAAAATAGAGCAAGAAGTTATTCAACTCTACAGTGATCATTTAAAGTACCCTAAAGAAATGTTACCTCTTACAAACGTTCAGGAGGAGAGTTTTGGGAGCAGTACTACATGTCATATTTGTGAAAAAATAATTGGGGTTAATGAGGTTAGAGTCAGAGACCACTGTCATATGACAGGTCACTATAGGGGCGTGGCACATTCTAAATGTAATTTAAATTACAAGATCCCCAAATTCATCCCCGTATTTTTACATAACCTCACAAATTACGATTGTCATCTTTTCATCAAGAAACTGGCCTTGAATAAAGAAAAAATAGATGTTTTAGCACAAAACAAAGAGAAATACATATCTTTCTCAAAACATATTCTAGTTGAAAGGGGTGAGGGTGAAGTGAGAAACGTATATATGAAATTACGATTTCTTGACTCGTTCCGTTTTCTACCTGGATCTATCGATAAATTGAGTAAAACATTGCAGTCAGACCAGTGTACGGAAATTAGAAAATATTTTCCCAATCAGAACGAGTTTGATCAAATTAGACAAAAGGGTATTTTTCCTTATTCATACGTGAATTCGATTGAAAAGTTGAATGAAACAAAGTTGCCACGTCGAAATGATTTTTTCGACATTCTGCGTGGTCAGGATGTAAGTTTGAAAGATTACAACAGGGCCAAAAATGTATGGAATATTTTCAAATGTGAAACTTTGGGTGATTACTCCGATGTCTACCTCAAATCTGATGTATTATTACTTGCAGACATATTCGAAAATTTTCGAGAATTTTGTATACGAATATATAAGCTCGATCCTGCACAATATTATACAGCTCCTTCATTAAGTTGGGATGCCATGCTACGTAATACAGGAACCCAACTCGAACTAATTACCGATATAAACATGCTACATTTTTTCAGAAAAGGTATTCGGGGTGGGGTTAGTCAATGTTCGACAAGGAAAGCTTCAGCTAATAACAAATTCCTCCCAAACTATGATAGCTCCAAACCTAATTCATATCTTCTGTATCTAGATGCGACCAATCTTTATGGTTGCGCGATGAGTGAACCCCTTCCAAAAGGTGAATTCAGATGGTTAACACAAGAAGAAATTGCAAATTTCGATTGTTCGTTATATGAAGATGATTCTGACAAGGGTTACGTTTTAGAAGTAGATTTGGAATATCCTGAAAAACTACATGACTCCCATAATGATTTTCCATTTTGTCCAGAAAATATCATTCCACCAAATGGAAAACTCTCCAAACTTATTCTAAACCTTCATGATAAGAGTAAATATATTATACACTACAGAAATCTCAAACAGTGTTTGAAACATGGTTTGGTATTGAAAAAAGTTCACAGAATATTAGAATTTTCGCAAGATAGGTGGTTAAAATCTTATATTGATCTGAATACTAAACTCCGCAACAATGCTAAAAATGCATTCGAAAAAGATCTCATCAAGTATCTCACAAATTCAATTTTTGGTAAAACTATGGAAAATGTTGATAAACGGGTGAATATAAAGCTCTTATCACATTGGGAAAATGTGCGTGGCACAACTGGTGCTCAAGTTCTGATAAGTAAACCTCATTTTAAGTCGAGTTCTGTATTTTCCGAAAATTTGGTAGCCATTCAAATGAAACAGCTGAAAGTTTGCTATGATAAACCTTTATATGTGGGTTTCTCTATTCTCGATATATCAAAAACAGTGATGTATGATTTCTATTATGATTTCATCAAGTCAAACTATGGTGAATGCGCTTCACTATGTTACACTGATACAGATTCGTTGATATTACATATAAATACTGATAATGTTTATAATGATATCAAAGATAATTTATTCTGGTTTGATACATCAAATTATCCAGACAAGAATATCCATAACATTCCCCAAACCAAGTCTGTAGTTGGAAAATTCAAGGATGAGTATGGTGGTGCCCTCATAGAAAGTTTTTATGGTACAGGAGCAAAAGCTTATTGCGTCCAGCTAAGTCATAGTGAAACAAAAAAAGCTAAGGGAATATCTAAAAGTGTAATAGAAAATCAGCTCAACTTCACAAACTTCAAACAAATTGTTGAAGAAGGTGGGGTGGTTTATAGAAAAATGTATGTTTTTCGATCATATTTACATGTAATGTACACTGAATTGAAAAATAAAGTTGCATTGTCATCTCATGATGATAAAAGATATGATTTACCAGGTGTTGCAAAAACATTAGCTTGGGGGCATAAATCTATTGATAATAATACCTTTAGCAATAAGGGTTTAGATTTGTTAATTGAAATAGCGGAAGACTTATGTACCGTAGAAAATAATGATGATGAATTTTATGTAAGTAATTTTGATTTGAGTAATACCTATGCTTAAAATGATTTATTGTGATCTACTATTGAAATATCAGGTAATGTCATCGACATTTCCGTTTTGCGCTTGGATAAAAATATCAAAATGATTGTAATGGAACTGGAACTATTACTTCAATAAACAAATGTATTCATCATTTTTGTTTTATTTCTGATGTGCATGAAAGTAGATACTGATGATGAGAAACTGGTTTGAAAGTTGTGGGAGAGGAAAGCGGTTTGGAACAACCTGTTTGATTAAAAACTAGTTCGAAAGTTGTGGAAGGGAGAACCTGTTTGATGAAACTAGTTTGAAAGTTTTTGGAGACTTGTTCAATACAAAATAAAAAGTTGTAGGAGGGGTTTTTGGTTATAAAATCCTGACATTATGTCTCACATTTCATTTTGTGAAAATTAATCAATCAGTAAAATCATTGAAATGTGGATGGCATATGTGAGTGAAGTGGAAATAAATGATCTAAAAAGTGGTATCGAAAATTTGCTACAAACTTTCAGTAATTTGCGCTTTGATGCGGAGCATGAAGCAGTATATTATGGTATGGGTCGTTTTCACTCCGAAGAGTTTTGTACAAAATTAGCTCAAAAATATGACGCAGGAGTTCAGTTGTGTCAACAATTACTAGAGGGCGAGGTGAAGCTGGAGAGTTTTGTAGAAGGCCTTATGAATTTGAACTTCGTGGGCTACCTGCACCGCATCAAAAAGTATCTTCCTAAGAGCCTATCAGAATATTGGCTCAGTGATAGTGATGATGATGATGATGAGTGTGAGGAACAAGACGATGAAGGAGGAGAAGAAGAAGAAGAAGAAGAAGAAGAAGAAGAAGAAGAAGAAGAAGAAGAAGAAGAAGAAGAAGAAGAAGAAGAAGAAGAAGAAGAAGTAGAAAATGGTGAAATAAATGATCTTGATATGGACAATAAATGATCCTATAAAATTTTTCTGTTTTTCGATCTTGAAATAAAAAATTCAACTTGATTATATTATTTTTTATTGAAAAGTCATGATAAAATGTTCATACAAATAAAAAACATTGGATAGTGCACATATACATTGTGTCTTTGAATGGTTAACACATTTTGGGTGAGACATTCTTAAAGTTGGCTGCTCATCGAATTCAACAACTGGTTTGTTTATGAACTGTCTGATATAGTTAGCTTTTTCTAAACCTTTTATATAGATGATGTCATAAGAATTTGATAAATCCATCATTATTTTGCAGAATAGATGTTGTGGTGTGAATCCGGCATCCCATGCTATGCAATGATGATTCTCAGTTAGCCAGTGAGCTTGTCTCTGCAAATCTGGTGATAAATGGTCGAATGGAAATGGTGCTTTGAAAATATAGTGACATATTCTGAATCCATCAAAACCAGCCAACTCTTTCACAATGAATTTATTTTTTTCCAATTTAAAGCCTTGAACATCTAAAATAAGCTTCATATCGTCAAATTATTCAATGTTTTCAAAACAACTATCTTGTCACTGTACAGCTGTAAAACTCTCTTGAGTTCCTTTAATTTTTCAATGTGTTTGTCAAGAGAGTTGATAAATAGTGATTTACGTACACTTCTCTCATACAGCACTGATTTCATTATGATACATCTTTACGGTGTAATTTACTGTTATAATAAAAATTTGTCATGCGCAATTTAAAGTTGTCGTACCATTTTCGTTAGAGGATTGTATGTAAAATGCCTTTCATGGAGAATCAGGCAGTAAGCTGTAGTATTATTTTTAGTAGCTTCAGCAGTTTCAAATTCAATTCGCATAACTATACTACCAGTCTGTACAGCTTCTTTCTGTCGTGAACAGTCGATGTGTGATATAGGAGCCACCTCTTTAAATTCAATGGGGCTGAATAATGGTTCATTGCTTACTTTTTCATTATAATACGTTTCTTGAAAATTAGCATACATTTCATACAAAGTTGCAAACTTATTGTTCTTGAAATCTAAGTATAGATCATTGTAGGGAAACTTGTCTGAATTAAGGAATAATCTCATGTTTGTGAGACTACAATTATCGAACTTGCTCATATCACTCATAATTTTCCCTTTTTTATCAACTTGAAATGCTACGATAACATGTCGGGGGGTTTCTATTTTATTACTTGTTTTGACTGGCCATTGGTGGCGAGAAGAGGGTGGTAAACTAGGGTATTCAATCAGCTCCCATGACCTGAAACTTATTGGAAGATCTGTGTTCCTATTGATGATTTTATTCATCCCAAGTTGTGCAGGAATACTAAGAGTGACGTGTGGCACTCTCCAGAATATTTTACTTATTTCAACCTTGGGTTTTTCTGTATCAACTGTGCTTGTGACACTATCGAAATCATCACTAGACCGAATAATAACTAACTCTTGCTTCATATTGATGATTAACTTCTTAAAATCTTCAAAAAAGCCCATCAGAAACTTCATGGGAATACACACATTGAATAATCCTTTGGAATCGATCAAGATCTTTTCGGTAGGTAACGACTTGAAAAATCCTGCATTTTGTAAAGAGTTGCATTCATTAGTGTTATATGATAAGTATGCTTTCAAGGTGGAAACCAAGCCTACATTTCTGACAGAGTCAACAACGATACCACCCAATTCATATCTCATTTCTCGAAACAAAAATGAAATTCCATTACTTATGAATTTTATTTTATCAACGGGGCTGTTGTTCTCTTGAGTCAATTTACCCTCAATGTATAAATAACTATTACAAGGCGCTGAATAATTATCAAGTTCCTGAATTGGGATGCGGACCTCGTCATTGTAGTTGAAATTACTTGCTACATACGGTTGATATGTGTGGAATTGGTAGTTTTCTACCGTTGTGTCATTGAAAGGTCTACCAGTTACATTCAACAGCTCCATTATACCAATACTTTGAATCCAAGAGATTTCAGAAACAATAGGTTTTTAGATGTTAATATTTTGGCGTTCTTTCTAGAACTAACATGTCCATTGGTAGTAATCTTTCTTTTATACACTTTGCGGGGTGTGTTTACTGGTGAGTCCTTATTAAATCTGAGTACCATAATTAGAAATTCTTCTCAAGTGTAGCGTTATTGTTATTGTTTCTTTTTGGAAGTCTATTATATTTTCGTCTTGATCAAAAACACGTAAAGTAATGTTACTTATCGTCTTGACTGTTACAGGCAAATACAGTATATTCTCTGGTGTTTCCAGTATTTTATACCCATACGGCACAGTTGGAAAAAACTCATGAATAATATGACCGGGTTTGTCATTCAAATAAGATCCATTAGCTATATTACAATCTATGCATATAGCATTCACTTTGAATATCTGAACTGAATCCAATGCTTCATGTCTACCTGGGTCTAGAACTCTTTGGCTGAATCCTAATACAAACCCTATTGAGTTTGGTTTCGAGAAATCGATTTTTGTATTTGTTTCTACTTCAATTTTTGAAGTATGATAATTCAAAGTGAATTTGATCTTCACTCCAGGTTTGACATTGTTTTCAATTATTTTCAGTATGTCAGTCAATTCATAAGACCCAACTAAAATTCCTAATTGATCATTATCATTATAGTAAAACTGATTATTTGTGAAATCAATATTATTAATTTGATTGAATGTTTCGAAACTCTTCAGACCAACTTCATAATTCACGTTATCTTCGAGATATAGAGGTACATCTAAGTTAGCTGATAAAACTGAAGACTTGCCTGATAACGTGAAAGTAAAAGACATGTTGACGGTAAAAAAGTTTATTCACAAATAGCTCAACATCCAATTTCATACTGCTTATATAAAAAAATCAAACATAAATGTCCGCATTGATATGAATCATAATCCTGGAACCGATCATGATTGTATTTTACATTGTTCAAGCCACCATCACTCCGAAAATACTTCACCAACTCCATTGGTGGTTTAAGATCTCCATAACTATCAAAATACAATATTTCCGTATTTTTCTTTGTATATGCCGTCCAATGTGTTCCATCGCCCGAAGATATATCCAAGTTCACAATACCACATTCATTTTTTCGAATTTTTTTCGGTAGTTCATTTCTCATGAAAACACCGCGAAAATATGGTATCTGAAGATTTTCAACATATTTGAGTAAGTCGATGTTAGTAAGTGCTCGGTGTGGTAGCTTCCTTATTAGTTTTTTTTCAAACCAGAACCCTTAGCATATGGTTTGAGGTATAAACCTTTACCCTTTTTCAATGCCTCCTCTACGGCTGCATCATGTCTTTTTTGTTCTTCTAACGCTTTTCTATTAGTTTTTACATCATTCACAGCTTTTACAATCGAAGCCGTTCCACCACCAATAGCTCCAAGTGCCCCCAAAAGTGGAAATAATAATGGGAGGAATCCACCTATTTTTGGAGTTGGAATAATTCTTTGCTTTTTAAATTTCTTCACTGTTTTCCGTTTTTTTCCAAATTTCAAGGAGCCACCTTTTTTCTTAGAAGATACTTTTTTTCTCAACCCCATACCGAATTTTGCCTTCGATTTCATGATACCAGCGACTCCTAGGGCTGCTAGTTTTTCACCAAGCCCAGCGTCTGATGATTTGTAACGCTCAACTGCCGCAGATGCTAATTCACGATCTGCTGTATTTCTAGTTGCAACGTCATCAAATTTTGAATAAGCTATATCGTGGGATTTGCACGCTTCATCAAGCGGGTTTATACCAGGATCACCCCTGATTAATCTTTTTTGTAATTTTGTTCCGGGTCCACAATAAGAATACCCTGGTATATGCGCCTCGAAAGGGAGTTTATTGATTAGACTATTTAACAACCCACTACCTTTTTTCTTCGACAGTCGATAACGAATGATATCATTACGCTTGTGTCGAGTCATTATATGGAATGTAACTAATCTGATTTTGTGGGCATATATATATATATATATATATATATATAGTGAAACAAAAATTTTGTGTTGTCAGTGCATAAACACTCCCCAAAATGAAGATACAGAAGCAAAAATATAATTTAGAAATCACCAACCATGATAGTCATAGTTTAGTCAACCATTACCATAAACATGGCCCCCTATTTGGGGGTCAGGTGAAACGAGGACTGCTTGTAGGTGCATCAGGTTGTGGAAAAACTAATGTCATGTTGAGTTTACTAGAACACCCAAACGGATTACGTTTTGAAAATCTCTATATATATTCGAAATCGTTGTATCAACCAAAATATGAGTATTTGAGAAGTTTGATGGGATCTATACCTGAGATTGGTTATTATGAATTTAGTGATGGTGATGATGTTATATATCCTGAGGAAATAAGTCCAAATGCCGTTATAATTTTCGATGATGTTGTATCATGCGATCAAAATATCATAAAAAAATATTTTTGTTTCGGTCGACATAAAAACACTGATTGCTTCTATCTGAGTCAAACTTATTCTGCCATATCAAAACAATTATTGAGAGATAATGCTAACTTGATTATAGTATTTCAATCAGATATGACAAACTTAAAACATATTTATGATGATCATGTCAATATTGATATGAATTTTACACAATTTAAAGAAATCTGCGCATTTTGTTGGTCGGATAAATTTGGATTTCTTGTAATAGACAAAGACTGTCCTATGGATGCTGGTCGATACAGAAAGGGTTTTGACATTTTTATAACAATATAAATATACGTTGTATGGATGCAATCAACAGTTCGACACAAATCTTACATGATGAATGATCAACTCGCTGAAGAACTGGAAAAAACCAGAGTTGCTCTGAGAAAAAAGTATAAACTATTGAAAAGTGATATTGCGCAATCTGAAACAAATTTAGAAAAAACATACAAACCTTTGACAGAACCACTAAAAAATTTGATATCCAAATTGGAAAAACCACGAGAAATCAAAACTGAGTACAAGACATCACCTAAATTATCACCATCAAGGAATATTTCAACAAGTTTCCCAAATTATATGCGACAATCCATTTTTGCGTCTAAACCTGAAACTTCATTTTCTTATGACCCATCTATAGAGGATGAAGGAAGTTTTTTCGATGAAACAGTGTATAATAGACCTGAACCCGAATTACCATCAGATATTGAATTAACGCCTGGTTACCTGAAAGAATTGGAGCAATATGCAATGCCTCTACCAAGAGCTTACATTCGGGAAAAAATTGAAACCAGTAATAAAGATTTCGATGAAACGTTCGGAATTTTCTATGATGTGATGACCAATAAATTTTCCATTGGTGATTCCCCTATAAATTTTGATAATGCCAACCCTATCATTAAAGGAAAAAAGTATCCTGGTACAGCAGGCCTCTATGAACTATTGTTCAAAAAAAGACCTCTTGGATATAAGTCAGCAGATCTTGATAATTATATTGATATATTGAAAAAAACAAATGCTATATATCTGGGTCACGATCCTTCACGAGGTCTATCTACATCAAATTCCGATAAATTCAAAAATTTAATCAAACCTGAAGTGACCAGTCTACATTCTATGGCTCTAGATATGGCTGCACAGAAAGCATCTGAGAAAGCTGCTAGTTTAGCAGAAAAGGCTGCCGAACAAGCTGCTGAGAAAGAATTTCAGGCGATCATAGCGAAACAAAAAACTCCAGCAATACCGAGGCCAAGAACCGGATCTCTATCTCAATTACAGGTGGCGACAAGAGCGAGAACAGGTTCTTTACCTAAGCGTGGTAAAGGTATAACCTTGATGGATCTCAATGAGAAGGCAATTGATTACAAACATTTCGATGATTTTAATGAGTTGGTGGAAAGACTAAAATTATTAGTTGCATCTCAAATGGCTGGAAATACAAACGTTAACAACGAAATCGTCTCAATTGTTGAGGAGTTGCGTGAAGGTGGTATAATCAAATAAAAACACCTACTGATATAAATTAACTCATTATCTATCAAACAACCAAATATGCCACTACATAAATTAGGGAGCCACATTTTTCACAAGCGACAATCTGCTGCACCACAGTCAGTTATAATTTGTGAGCCAACTACGTTGACAAGTGTTCGCTTACTAACAATCAGAGGAACAAGTGGAAAACAAAAACAAAGTACTTTATTTGCTAGTAGAGACTCTTTACATGCATTCATATTAGAAAACAATTTATCCAAAGTGTTGAAACAAGGTGATAAACTTAGTTTCGCCACAATAAACCCAAACTCTGAACAATTATTTGTTGAAATTGTTCTTCAGTGTCCATTAAATCAGAGTGATGAGTAAAAAACAATTAGTAGAGGAATTGCATGCACCTGCAAGAAGAAACTTCAGAAGGAGACATGTTATTATTAAAGGATTAAAAGATCTAGTTCAAGCTGATTTAGTTGAAATGATACCATATGCAAATGTCAACAAAGGATATCGATATATACTCGTTGTGATTAACGCTTTTAGTAAATTTGTCTGGGTAAAACCAGTTAAAAGAAAAACAGCAAAAGATGTTACATTTGCTATGAAAACAATACTGAATCAAATGAAATATAAACCAGAAAATTTACAAACTGATCAAGGATCTGAGTTTTATAATTCCCAATTCAAAAATCTCATGGAAACATACAAAATAAATCACTACAGTACATACTCCACTTTGAAGGCTAGTATTGTGGAAAGAGTCAATCGTACTCTGAAAAATCTAATGTGGAGGCAATTCAGTTTGCAAGGCTCCTACAAATGGTTAGACATTATTTCTAGAATAGTTGAACAATATAATGACACAAAGCATTCAACAACCGGTATGAAACCAAGAAAAATCAATTTGTCCAATGAAAAACAACTTCTTGGTACAGTCTATAGTCGTTTGAAAACAATTGACCCCATAAAAAATAAATTCAAAGAGGGTGACTTTGTTAGGATAAGTAAATACAGGGAGCAATTTTCGAAAGGATATACACCCAATCGGTCGAATGAAGTTTTTAAAATAAAAAAAGTCAACATTTCCAACCCAACAACATATTTCTTAGAAGATCAGGGTGGTGAATCAATCTCAGGAGCTTTCTATTCCGAAGAACTGCAGAAGGCAAAATATCCGGATGTTTATTTAATTGAGAAGGTGATAAGAAGAAAAGGAAATGAATTGCTGGTGAAATGGTTAGGTTTCAGTAATGCTGATAACTCTTGGATAAATAAAAATGAATTGATTTGATTTAATTAACAAAAATAAAACGCATTTATTCAGAACATGTTATTTTATTTTACAAAATCTTTCTTTAAAAATATTATATCTATGGTTTGCATTCAAAATAGGTGAGATTAAATTGGTGATCTCCTGTATTCTTTTGTGGAAGCGCATTCTATCTAAAGCTAACACATGCCAATTTCCTTTTCTAGCTGCATTATAAGCGAAACTCCATACCATCAATAACTGAATAGAATCTTGATTGCTAAATGTCACTTGTTTCATCCTTGCACGAGATTTTTTTCGAATACGTCTGGATACATGTGAATCAATTCCATAGCCATACATACATTTTCACTGCTGTAGTTGTGATTCTCACCAAGCAAGTTTGTCGCAGCAGTGAAGACATTTCCACCAATGGTCTGAACACCTTTCTGAAGATTCTTGATGTAGTTAGAAAATCCCTGCCTTTTGAACATTTCAGTTCTATACTTGATGAGTGGAAGAAGTTCCCATAGCTTGCACACTGATTCATACCCCAAGTAGATGTATGAATCATTCTTGATTATTTTAATAACTCTATTGTAGGAAATTTGTTCAAATTCTACACAAAATTTTCCTGTTTTTATTGGTTCAGCTTTATCATTGGTATATAAATAATTGGTGATTATACCTTGATATGTGAGGAAATTATTCCATTCATCCTCATTGAAAATGATCGATACATCACTCTTGGAACCACTCAATTTTATACATGGTGTATAATCTGATTCCAACACAAGACCCACCGATACAAATTTTGACTTGGATTTATTCAAGTGGTATCTTCTTTCACCGAGAATCACTGACTCATTTTTGATCGGAGGCACTTCCTTGATATTATCAAACAGGGAAAATTTCAGTTCAGGAAAATAATCACAGTTCTGAGTCATTTCTACTAGACGTAATACTAAACGTAATACTGCAGAATGACTCCAGGGGAATTTATATTGAGATTTTAAGGAGGTTACTGTTACAAAAGTCCCAATACCCCTGATAGGTATGAATTGATGTAGTAGGGGGTGTCGTTACAGCACTCTCATAGCAGATTGGGTGGGGTAGGAGGTGCTGTTACAGAACTCTCATAGCAGGTTGGGGAGGGTAGGAGGTGTCGTTACAAAACTCTCATAGGGGGTTGGGTAGGGGGTGCCGTTACAGAACTCTCATAGGGGGTTGGGTGGGGGGTGCCGTTACAGAACTCCCATAGGGGGTTGGGTGGGGGGTGCCTAGGGTGGGGGGTGCCGTTACAGCCCTCTCATTAATACACTACTTATGTACCCTCCAGAGTCGTCTTAAATGATCACTGCGATCATATCTGCTTCAACTGTATGCATGTCAGGAGCAAGACTGCCGAGTTTATGTGTGAACATAGTCAGTTTCGAAGTCTCTTGTTCTGCAAGTTGTGTGCAATATACCCGCTCAGAAGTCTCCTCATATAAGCATTGCGAATTCGTTAGCTTCAATAGTATCTATGTGAGATTTCAGGATATAAATAGAGTGTGCACAACGATGAGGATGATGTTGCTCCATTCGCCTATTGAACTTGTTATATACCCTTCAGAGTCGTCTTTTACAGTCACTGTTATCGTATCTGCTTCAACCGTATGCATGCCAGATGCTTGACGGCAGAGTTACAGTGTAAACAGAGTCGAAGTCGAAGTTTCTTATTGTGCAAGTTGTTTGCGTTAAACCTGCTCGAGAACCGTCTTGCATGGTCATTGAGAGCTCGTCTGCTACAATAGTGTCCATGTGAGATGATAGGATAGATATATAGTGTGTAAGACGATGAAGTTCATGTATATCCATTTGCCTATTGTACTCCTTATATACCCTTCAAAACCGTTTTATACGGTCACTGCAATCGTATCTGCTTCAACTGTATGCATGTCTGAGGCTAGACTGCAGAGTTTCAGTGTAAACATACCCAAAGTCGAATTCTCTTGTTTTGCAAGCTGTGTACGTTATACCTGCTTGGGAGTCGTCTTATATGGTCAATGCGAACTTGCCTGCTTCAATAGTTTCGATGTAAGATGATAGGATAGAGAGATAAAGTGTGTGAAGTCGATGTATAATCATTTGCTTATCGTTCTCGTTATTTACCCTTCAAAGTCGTCTTATACGGTCACTGCGATCATATCTGCTTCAACTGTATGCATGTCCGATGCTAGACTGCAGAGTTACAGAGTAAACATAGTCGAAGTCTGAGTTCAATGTTCTGCAAATCGTGTGCGTTATACCCGCTTGGAAGTCGTTTTATATGGTCAATGCAAACTTGTCTGCTTCAATAGTGTTCATGTGAGGTGATAGGATAGAGATACGTCGATGAATGCGATGTATCATTTGCCTATTGTACTCGTTATATACCCTTCAAAGTCATCTTAAACGGTCACTGCCATCGTATCTGCTCCAACTGTATGCATGTCAGATGCTGGACTGCAGAGTTACAGTGTAAACATAGCCGAAGTCGGAGTTTCTTGTTCTGCAAGCTGTGTGCGTTATACCTGCTTGGAAGTCGTCTCGTATGGTCATCGCGAACTTGTCTGCTTCAATAGTGTGCATGTGAGATGCAAGGATAGAGAGATATAGTGTGCACAACGATGAAGTCGATGTGTTTTCATTTGCCTATTGTACCCGTTATAATTACTTCGAAGTCGTCTTATTCGGTCACTGCAATCGTTCCTGCATCAACTGTATGCATGTCAGATGCTAGACTGCAGATTTACAGTGTGAACATTGTCGAAGTCGAAGTTTCTTATTGTGCAAGTTGTGTGCGTTATACTTGCTTGGAAGTCGTCTCATTTGGGCATTGCGAACTCGTTTGCTTCAATAGTATTCATGTGAGATGATAGGATAGAGAGATAGAGTGTGCACTTCGATGAAGTCGATGTATCTTCATCTGCCTATCGTACTCTCTTTATACCCTCCAAAGTCGTCTTATATGGACATTGCAATCATATCTGCTTCAAAACTGTATGCATGTCAGAAGCTAGACTGGAGAGTTTCTGAGTGAACATAGTCGTAATGGAAATTTCCAGTTCTGCAAGTTGTGTGCATTGTACTCGCTCAAAAGTCGTCCCATATGGGCATTACGAACTCGTCTGCTTCAATAGTATCAATGTGAGATGATAGGATAAAGAGATATAGTGTGTACGATGAAGTCGATGTATCTTCATCTGCCTATTGTACTTCATATATACCCTCTGAAGTCTTCTTATATGGTCACTGCAATCATATCTGCTTCAACTTAGTAGTCTTATATGGTCAATGTGAACTTGTCTGCATCAATAGTATCCATGTGGGATGATAGGATAGAGAGATATAGTGTGCACAACAATTAAGTCGATATATCCCCATTTGCCTGTTGTATCCGCCTCATAACCTCCAAAGTCGTCTTATATGGTCACTGCAGTCGTATCTGCTTCAACTGTATGCATGTCAGATGCTAGACTGCAGAATTACAGTGTTAACATAGTCGAAGTCCAAGTTTTTTATTCTGCAAATCGTGTGCGTTATACCCGCTTGAAAGTCGTCTTATATGGTCAATGCAAACTAGTCTGCCTCAAGAGTGTCAATGTGAGATGAAAAAATAGAGATATATAGTGTGTACGACGTTGAAGTCGATGTATCTCCATTCGCCTATTGTTCTCGTTATATACTCTTCAATGTCGTCTTATACGGTCACTGCAATCGTGAGTGCTTCAACTGTATGCAAGTCAGATGCTAAACTGCCGAGTTACAGTGTTAACATAGTCGAAGTCGAAGATTCTTGTTATGCAAGCTGTGTGCGTTATACCTGCTTGGGAGTAGTCTTATATGGTCGATGTGAACTTGTCTGCTTCAATAGTGTCCATGTGGGATGATAGGATAGAGAGATATAGTGTGCACAACGATGAAGTCGATGTATCACCTTTCGCCTGTTCTACTCGCTATATACCCTTCAAAGTCGTCTTATATGGTCATTGCGATCGTATATGCGTCAATTGTATGCATGTCAGATACTAGACTGCAGAGTTACAGTGTGAACATAGTCGAAGTCGGAGTTTCTTGTTCTGCAAGTTGTGTGCGTTATACCCGCTTAGGAGTCGTCTCATATGGGCATTGCTAACTAGTCTGCTCAAATAGTATCCATGTGAGATGATAGGATAGAGAGATAGAGTGTGCACTCCGATGAAGTCGATGTATCTTCATCTGCCTATTTTACTTTCTATATACCCTTCCAAGTCGTCTTATTTGGTCACTGCGATCATATCTGCTTCAACTGTATGCATGTCAGATGCTAGACTGCACAGTTTCTGTGTGAACATAGTCGTAGTCGAAGTTTCTTATTGTGCAAGTTGTGTGCGTTATTCATGCTTGGACGTCGTCTCATATGGGCATCGCGATCTCGTCTGCTTCAATAGTATCCATGTGGAATGGTAAGATTGAGAGGAAGAGTGTGCACACCGATGGAGTCGATGTATCTCCATCTGCCTATTGTACTTGCTATATACCCTCCAAAGGTGTCTCATGTCACTACGATCATATCTGCTTCAACTGTATGCTTGTTAGATGCTAGAATGTAGAGTTACAGTGTGAACATAGTCGAAGTCGAAGTTTCTTGTTCTGCAAGCTGTGTGCGTTATACCTTCTTGGAAGTCGTCTCATATGGTCATTGCGAACTTGTTCGATTCAATAGTGTCTATGTGAGATGATAGGATAGAGAGATATATTGTGCGCAACGATGAAGTCGATGTATCTTCATTTGCCTATTGTACTCGTTATATACCCTCCAAAGTCATCTCATACGGTCAAAACCATCGTATCTGCTTCAACTGTATGCATATCAGATGGTAGACTGCAGAGTTACAGTGTAAACATAGTCAAAGTTGAAGTTTTTTGTTCTGCAAACTGTGTGCGTTATACCCGCTTGAAAGTCGTCTTATATGTTCAATGAGAACTTGTCTGCTTCAATAGTGTCTTTGTGAGATTATAGGATGGGGAGATAAAGTGTGTACGACGATGGAGTCGATGTATCTCCATTTGCCTGTTATACTCGCTATATACCCTCCAGAGTCGTCTTAAATGGTCACTGCAATCGTATCTGCATCAATTGTATGCATGTCAGATTCAAGACTGCAGAGTTACAGTGTAAACATAGTCAAAGTCGAAGTTTCTCGTTCTGCAAGCTGTGTGCGTTATACTTGCTTCGTTAATCGTCTTATATTGTCAATGCGAACTTGCCTGCTTCAATAGTGTCCATGTGAGATGATAGGATAGAGAGATATAGTGTACGACGATGGAGTCGATGTATTCCCATTTGTCTGTTGTACTCGCTATATACCTCCAGAGTCGTCTTATATGGTCACTGCAATCGTATCTGCATCAACTGTATGCATGTCAGATTCAAGACTGCAGAGTTACCGTGTAAACATAGTCAGAGTAGAAG